>VZQC01007052.1:282850-487850 GCA_009823505.1 Rhizomys pruinosus | reverse complement strand
TCCTTTCGTAAATCCGGAGAAAAGGCCTTGCAGAATCTTTCAAGTTTCCCCTGTCCCAGACATGTGAACTTTTTCTCACCTCCTGAATTTCCTGAGCTGCACCATCTCTCACAGAGTGAATGTTTCAACTCCGAGGAAACTACTGTAGAAGAAGACACACTGAGGAGCCATGCACAGTGAGTGGTTGCTCCGGGCAGGAGAATCGTTCTTCGTGGAGGATGTGGCCACTGGCTGGCCTTCCATGCTCCACTGGATGACCCCACACCCATGTATGACAACACTAACTGGACTGAGTGAGTTATCAAAAAATGGACATTGAAGTTGAGAAAGGGAACTTTGGAGGCATATAGGGAAAATTGGAGGGGGGAATGAGAGTAGATATAATATTTTATTATATATAATCTCAAAAAGTAAAAAAATTAAAAATCAAAGAAATAAACAGAAGCATAGCTCACACAATTCTAATTTGCTGAGAAACCTAGTCTCTTGATGTTTCAATCATCTGGTATTCATTTTTAGTGTGTACTTCATTTATAACTGACTTACTAAATGGTAGTTAAAAAGGATATTCTGTTTTTACTTTTATTAATGTTTACTTAGTGGAAGATGGTTCATGTTACTGGATAAAATACAAAGAAGATGGATACTGTCACCCTTCAGGGGTATGAGCATCAGTTTGAGGGAAAGGCAAGAGAATTATGTGCTGCAGATACTGAAAACTGCTGTCAGAACTGTGTAATGAGCTGTGGGATTCAAATGTGGAGATACTGTGCTACATGTCATAGTAAAATTGGAAATATTTTCTCCAATAGTTGACTCCTGGCAAGAAGGCTAGTTGTCTACCTGAATATCCACATCTCTCCCTTTTGTTCTTATTAAGAAAATTTTGATTTCCTGCATTTTCCAGTTCCCTTAAAGTTTGCCTCAACAATGTGATTAAACAGTGACCAATGTGTTGAGGGAACTTAAGAGTTGTGAAAAGAGAACACCAAGGTTCCCTCTAGAAAAAGAGATGGATGGCTCAAGTTGGAAATCTCCAGTTGTCAGCTCTGCCGTGCAGTGATTTATTTTACTCATTGAAAGAAAAGGACTGTGGAGTTATGGGATTGAAAGTTGAACAGGCAACAGTTGAATTATTAGCCATAATTTTAAGAGACTATTTCTTATTTGCCTTGGAAATGCATCCTTGTTATAAAGTTAGGAACGGTATGTATCATATAGTCCTATGAATACCTTTGTATTCACCACTAAAAGCCTCCCTCAACCTTTGTCATCAGAGGGGAGTGAAACTGTAGCTGCTTCAGCACAGGTGCTCTTGAGTAAAGTTGAAAAGAGATCTTGAGAAAATGAACACATTTGCAGTCCTCTTAGAGAAAAGCTGCACATCTCCCTGAACCCACAAAAGCTAGAAGCTAATGCAACTCCTAGCACAGAACCTGGCACTCGGTAACAATAAATGCAAATGAAAATTATGCTTTAAAACCTCTCCTATCTCACTCCATTCTTTTAGTTCTTGAGATATCAACTAATTTTACTTTAGAGTGTTAACACCCAAAGTAACTTAACTGGATGAAAGCCAGACTCACATAAAATAGTGGTTTGCTGCCTCACCCTCACTTTTGCTGTCATAAATCTAGAACAGGTGGAATGTCTTTGAGGGATTAAGTGTCCTCAGTCATAGTCCAGGCTTATGACAAAGGTATTCATAGGACTATATGATACATACCGTTCCTAACTTTATAACAAGGATGCATTTCCAAGGCAAATAA
Source organism: Rhizomys pruinosus (assembly GCA_009823505.1). Lineage (NCBI taxonomy): Eukaryota > Metazoa > Chordata > Mammalia > Rodentia > Spalacidae > Rhizomys > Rhizomys pruinosus. The sequence goes on along the minus strand of VZQC01007052.1, from coordinate 486,081 downwards.
GAAATAGTCTCTTAAAATTAAGGCTAAAATTATTTCCAACTATATGTCCATGATAATATGCCTCAAATCTTGCCTATTACCTGTCTTTGCAAATAAAGCTTTGTTGGAACATGGCACACTAAAAAAAAAAACAGTGACCAATGAGATGTCAACAAAATATTATGTAGGATCACTGGGAATATTATTAAAAGTAGCTCATTGGCACAGAGAAAATTTATTTTTAGAATCTTCTTTTCTTTGAAAGTTAGGTTAATTTTTATTTATTTATTATATATATTTTTATTGTTATTAGATTTTTTCCATACATCATACATCATTTCTCCCTTTCCATAATCCCCCCACCTGAGTCCCTGCACTCTGCTACATGTCCTGCATCTTTTTCTGAGTCTTCCCAGAGTTTTTTTTTCTTTTTTTTTTAGTTCTTTTGTTGTTGTTGTTCTCTCTAATTTGTATTGCTACAGTATATATGCATATTTATACATAGTTATATATACATAAATATGTACATATATACATACATACATACATACATACACATATCACTTGAATTGGAGGACTTTTTTTCCCCCTGAAAGACATCACTTAAGGAAGTGCTCGAAGATTTCTCCTTGGCAATCCCAAACAATCATCAATCCTGCACTTTTGCTCCACATTGGGGTCTTTCCCTCCCCTGGTCCCCCAAATGAAGTCCAGTAAACACATATCATATCTTGAGACCCCTGTACTGGCCTCTATGATAAGGCCCAGGTAGTCCAACAATGGCAGTCTATTATTATTCATTGATATTATAGTTTATGTTAAACATATATTTATGCTAAAACATATCCTAATCTACCAGACCTGGGGAGTTTTACTAAATTAGAAACAGATTTACTATAGCAAATAAAATGACACTTAATTAGACTGGGCCTTAAATGGCTCCATGTGTCATAGATTTGCATCATGGAGTAGCTCTATATGGTGTGGCTGAACCTTAAAGAAATAGGGCTTAGTAAGTAAGAGGTGTTAGGTCATGGAGGGATGCTCTTGAGGACAGGAGTGGCACCCCAAGCCCTTCCTTTATCTCTCTTTACTTCGTGGCCTTGAGGCAACCAGCTTCATTCTGCTTTGCAGTTTTTCCCTGATGTGATACCTCAACCTCAACAGGGGCCAAAGCAGCACAACTGAATGATCATGAAATGGAACCTCTGAAGCGAACGAGCTGAATGAGCTGAAGCAAATGAGCTCTTCTCCTATGTGCTTCTCACTCGGCAGCAGAAAGCTGACAGATAGAGGGGACTGTGTTATTCCCCTTTAGTATCACATTGATCCTTTCTGTTATGTCCCTGTCAAATTCTTCTGGTTCTTTTCCCTTCCAACAGCACATTTACATAGGGAAAGGCAGGAGGCAGTGACCCTGAATGGTAACTGGTGTGGACTGTCAGGGCAGACTGCTCACTCTTCCTAAGCTGTGGGAGAAATCAATCTCTCTTAGCTTCTTATTTGCAAAATGTAAATGTTGGTAAAAACTCCACAGAGATTTTAGGAAGTTTTTATAAAGCAAGCAAAACACACAGGCTCAGAAAATGAAGAGAAAAGTGGTGCCAATTCGAGTGTGACATCAAACTCTATGTTCAACTTGAGAACAAAGAGTTTAATAAACCACCTTCCATTTCCTTAGGATACCCAGAGTTTGTTATTTCAAAGGAAAAATGTGCATTTTGGTTGATGAGTTTATTGTGTTTTTTTTTTGTCCCGTTAACCATACCACACACCAGGGTGGTCTGAATGACAGAACAGTGTTTAATCACTAGATAAATCACATAATTTAGTGTATCCTCTAATGGCATGAAAACTATCCTCGTATAGTACATAATAAGGTCAGCTTGACATCATGATAGATTTACCTCTGCACAAAAGAGGATCCCGCTGGTTGGATGCTCAGTTTGAGAGAGACCTGAAAATGAGCAGTGGAGTGATGACGGTGTACTGGCCCCTAATACGGCTGCAGCCTGAGAAATGCTGAGTTGACTTTTGGAAGCTCTTACAAAGATTTTTTTTTTTTTGCATTAGAAAACCAATTACAAATCACTTTCTAGATGGAGGCTACTGCCTGTTCACACATTTATACTAGAGATTCTTCCTCTATTGTCCATATGGCTTTTCTCCACCCCAACTTCTATTTAGGAAGATTAGAGGAAGTTGCCAAGTTATTGTGAGTCAGTTGTTTAGCAACATGTTGAATATGCAGCCTGCTTAATAGTATTCTTCAGTGTATTTGTGGTAATTTTGTAGACCAGACCATGGTTCTAAGATCGTTCTCTGGAGAAATTTGTATGGATTCTCATGTGAGATTANTTTTTTTTTTGCATTAGAAAACCAATTACAAATCACTTTCTAGATGGAGGCTACTGCCTGTTCACACATTTATACTAGAGATTCTTCCTCTATTGTCCATATGGCTTTTCTCCACCCCAACTTCTATTTAGGAAGATTAGAGGAAGTTGCCAAGTTATTGTGAGTCAGTTGTTTAGCAACATGTTGAATATGCAGCCTGCTTAATAGTATTCTTCAGTGTATTTGTGGTAATTTTGTAGACCAGACCATGGTTCTAAGATCGTTCTCTGGAGAAATTTGTATGGATTCTCATGTGAGATTACAGACTGTGTTGTACTACTGTGACCCTTCCAGACAAGCTCACCTCATCACTGGGGATAATTGCTTTTACCTGGACTAACTATCAGGGAAATACAAATGTAAACTGCAATGAGATACCATGCCGTCTCAGTTAGAATATCTAATTAATCAGAAAAAAAAAATGTTAGGGTGTGGAGAAAAGGAACTCGCATCTCTACACATGCTACTGCTGGGGGTGTGTATTAGTATCACCGTTATGGAAAACAGCATGGGAGTTCCTAAGAAATCACATGGTCTATGATCTACTGAGGATAGATGCATGCCTTTATATTTCTGTATTGGAAAACATTGCCATGTTTGTACTCTGCTGAAGCATGCTTGTCATACATGCAGAGTAACCATCAGCCAAAAGTGTCTATATGATGGCAATGCCACACAGGCATATATGCAGTGCAGGTTCTGAAGATTAGAGTAAAACACTATGCCTTATTTACGCGGGATAAGCATCTGCTCTATACCACATTTCTTGCAAATAGTTTCCTGAGTCTCTTCAGAGAAATGTCACTGGATCTACCCAGCATTTGTTTCTGAATGTCTGCTTAGAGAACCTCATCCAAGTTGGAGAGGAAATAGGGCAGGCAAGCTAAAGTCCCAGCAGCTGCTAGGTGGAGGAGGATGAGGAAAAGGAAGAGAAATAGCCAAGGCTTTTGACATAGGCTCCAAGAAAACTGGCATGTCCAGAAAATGAGGTCAGTAAGCAGCTGCTCAGCAGGAGGGAGGGTGCTTCACGAACAGCCAGAAAACCCAGAGAATGTGAATGTACAACTGCATGTGGCCAGTGTCCTAAAGAAGCAGAGAGAGAGAGAGAGAGAGAGAAAAGAAAAGTTACGGTTTTCAAGTAGGGTTCATGATGGACCTTATCTTCTCCAACATTTAGAACTGTAAATACTATTGTCTCCTCCTCTTTGAAGTTCATCTATCCTGGGACCCACACTCTGCAGTCTCTTATTCTCTAAAACTTAGCCAGTTGTGGCCATCTGTGTGCATCACAATCTGTTGTGTAAGTCTCTGAGATGTATTTTCTCTGTGTGTGAACTGTTATAGAATTCTGCATTAGTGTCTACCTTTTTCAAAAAAGAAGCTTCTTTGATGAGTGCGTGGTATAATACTTGTCTATAAATATAAAGATCCATATTTAGCATGTGGTAAGAAATTTCATTTTGTCTCACGATATGACAGATAGAAGGTTTGCTCTAGGATCTATGACCTCTCCAGTCATGAGTCTTTGTATTTACAGTGCCACCCATGAGTTCACTCCCATTGAGAAGGCTGTAAGTTCATTTAGATAGCTGTTGATTACCCCCAGTAAGGGTACCACTACTGCATCAATAGTGGTAGTTTGCTGTACTAGTCATTATGGTTATTGGGCTTTAGGGTTGGGTTGGACCATTGATTATTTTTTTCTCCCTTACCAGCTTGTATGGAATCCTCTATAACTATGAGAGCTTAACTCCTATATTAAACCTCACCCTCCCATGGCTCAGGGACCACTGCAGAACAGGGGGCAGAAAGATTGTAAGAGCCAGGGTTGGTCCATGCATATAAAAATACAGGCTTTCAGCCCACTGGAAGCTTGTACGTGTGAACTTTTGACAGTTGTGGCATGGAGCACAAGACCCATGCCAAGTCAATCAGACAAGGATCAAGGGAAATGGGAGGCTGGCTAGCCCTAGTCTGTGAAGTGCTGGAGCCTGGAGAACTACTGGGTAAGGGAGAGTAGACCTTCCTTATGATCTCTACACAGGCTGACTAGATTCCAGTGGATGAATTTGTACTGAAGAACATCTGGGTACAAATGCCTGACCGAACAGGATTTAACATGTATGGCAGAGCACATGAGGTCTGGCAGTGGGGCAGGGTGTGCAGACATGAATTGGGAGAGGGGTTTAAATTTGATTAAGAACTGTAGTATGAAATGTACAAAAGCTCAATAAAAATTTTTTGAAGAGTTAATCTAGCTGAGCTTGTCAATCTCTGGACCATGAGATCACATCTCAGAAAAGCTGATTCACCTGAAAACATGCAAAGGAGATAGGAGGAATAATTACCCCTTAATGGGGTAATGTATTTATCTCCCAGAAGCCCCTCCCTCAGGGCAGTTGCATGCAGTTCCATGATAAGCCTGCCCAATTTTCCAAGTTCTAAGTAAAAAAAGTTAGGAAACTTTTCCTTTTTCTTTGTCTCCTTTTCAGATACTGGCCGAAATGCCTGAGTACTTTTTCCCCGATACTCTGAGCTTTCTCACTGTTTTCTGGAGAACCCGCCTCTGCTGTTCCTCTACCTCCTGCCTGAAGCTCCTAAGCTTTTAGCTCGCCTGCTCAATGGCTTTTCTCTAAAAACAAACAAACAAACAAACAAAACAAAATAAAACAAAACAAAACAGAAAACCTACCAAATTATCCTCAAGCTTCACTCTGGGTCTGTTTTTAAGTTATTTTATTAATAACATTAAGAACCCCCAAAGGGAACCCAGATATCCAGACAACCCTACTGTGAATGTCTCAGTAGATCTTTCTGAATGTGTACGTTCATGAATCAGACTCTCTCTCTCTCTCTCTCTGGTTCTGGCTCTCTTTCTATCTCTTCCTAAGACAAGGCTTTCTTTATAGCACAGGCTGGCCTTGAACTTTCTGTAGAGCCTAGGCTAGTCTTAGTTTTTCAGGTACTAGTGTTCAAGGTGTGTGCTGTTACAAGCAGATGAATCTCTTTTTATTCCAGTTGTCGTAATGCATAACTGTTTTGCAAAATCTGTGGTCTAAACCTTTATGGAAGTCAAACTGTGCAAGAGAGTTCCTCAGAAAATAATCTAGGTTTGTCAAAAAGAGAAGAGAAACTGCTGACACCAAGTAGGAAAAGTGGGTAGATTAAGTTCAGCATGGCATTTTAAAGGGCTACATAAATCAGAACAACAAAGCACAAAGAAGTAATTTGTATTTACCAGACCTTTATCATCTGTCTTCCAAAATTCATTAAACCTGGTTTTTAATCCACAAATGTATTACCAAGTAATTAAGATACTTTAAGGAAAAGTCTTCAGGAAGGCTCCATAATGAATTTCCATGACATGTAACTAGTCCATCCTTCTAACTCTATATGAGGAAATAAACCAAAAAAAGTGCCATTCAGAAGTTTCTGTTTTGCTGCATGAGGTTCCTGCAAAGGCAGGAAACCGGTTCGGTGCACTCCAAGCATGCTGCTTTATCTTGATAGCTGGCTGATCCTTCAACTAGATGTCTGCAGGACCCCAGCCCTGCACTTAGTCCCCTGCTTCTTCACCTGAGCTAGCAGCACTGAGCAATTGTCTTAAATCTGCTTCACTGAAGGTAGATGCTAAAGTCAAACTAAAACAAAGAAATTTTAAGCTGTTTAGCATAATTTTAGTGAACTAAATTTTGATGACTTTATCACCCCTCAAATTAATCTTTGGCACATTAGTAACTAAAAGACATGAGAATCAATAGGGGTAACCAGTTGATAAGGGATGGAATGGGCTAGTTTACAGAAGTCAGAACTATCAGGATATCTAGCATTAAAGGTCACTCAGGGATCTTCTAGGTGGTTAGTGATTTTTTTTTCTCACTTTGGAGTGCAACAATCTTCTAGAGTATGTTTCCTAGTAAGGAAAAGCAGGCTGGGCCCTCAGATATTCTGCTAATTAAGTGATAGATCAACATCTCTTCCATTCTACCTACTGCAACTATCCATTGTGGTAATGTAAGAGCAGGGTTATCGTGCCACAAACCCTGGTCCTCTGCTCTTAGGACAAGTTCATAAGGACAAAGATGAAGTTAGATAAGATTTTATAAGAGAGTGATGGTAAGGAACTATGAAGCCAGGTTCAAATCTTGGGAGAAGTAAAAAGACATTTCAGGCAGATGATTTCTTTGTAGGTTGGCTTACAGCCAGAGTAACAATATTTAGTGCAAAGTCCAAGAAGAATGGATATGTAAAGAGAGACAAATGTGGGGCTGGAGAGATGGCCTAGCGAATAAGAGCACTGACTGCTCTTGCAGAGGACCTGGCTTCGATCCACAGCACCCACATGGAGGCCAAGAACTGTCATTAACTCCAATTCCAGGAGAATCCGACACCCTCTTCTGACATCCGTGGCATTGGATGACACGGGTGCACAACCTACATGCAGACAGTACATTCCTACACATAAAAAAGAAATAAATTTTTTAAAAATTTGAAAAAAGAGATGAATCTGTTTGGGATCCCTGATACGTGTGGATCTGAAAGCTGTGTAATTGTTGTCCACAGCTTTTTAATATTTTATTTTTCATTTAATTTTCCTTTCAATAGTTAAACAGCTGTGCTAGATTCTGGCCCCATCTTGTTACAGGAGCAATCTCAATGAAGAGGGAGGAGTCCAACCTGAGGTAATGAAAGATGTATGCTGACTCAGTGCCTGCAGAGAATGTCTCAAAGAATAGAGTGATAGGTGAAGTGATAGAACACCACAGTTTACAGTGGTCTGTGATCTGCTGTTGCTTGGAAGCCTCTGCTATGTCAAACTATATATTTGCTTATAAATCTTGAAAAACATCCTTTTGGGTCTTGAATCCTGTGATCTTGGAAGCCAGACAGGAAGAACAACACAGTGTTGAAATGATTCACAGCAGGGATTGATGAGCTGCCTTCCTAATGTGAGACTGAATATATGTATGTAGACCTTATGCATCAGACCCCCAGTGTGCAGTAGTCAAGAGCAAACATTAAAACTGCTCTTTCTGAGGTAGATGAACAGTGGCTGGCTACGTTATGTGAACATCGCCAGATGGCCTTACAGCTCAGCCTCTGTAGGTTTGCTATCACTAGTGGTTCACCAGTATTATGGCGGGGCATAGGTACACTGCAGACATAGTGATCCTTGATGAACAGCATCTGTTTCATTAACATTCTCTCCAGAGGCTTTGGAAAAATAGCCCAAGTTTCGTGAATACTTCTGTGTCTAACATTGAGCAGATGAATACACTCAAGTCTACCTGTCTACGTCCCCTACCCCCACATAAATCCTCTAAACTGAAGCTGTTACTGGAGACTATTGCTCAAAGACATGAGCTTTGTACTCAGTCACCTAGTCTCTTTGGGGTCTCTGCAGGAACAGGGCCACAACATCTGGTTTTGACTCTTGTTTCTTGAAGACCAATAGCTGTGAAGGAACACGAAGCAGACTTTTTCTCTGCTTTTGGATATCTTTCACTGGCATAAGAATGAGATTTGAAATTTGTAATTCTATTCATAATGTATCCATATTTACAAGGGTACATATTAAGCCTTTTGCAATAAGTCTCTGAGTTCAGAAACCAATTATGAATATTGGAAAAGTTTGTCTGTTGGCAAACACCAGGCATTTGTTGTGTGTAAACTTTATATTTTAATTTGGTATTATGTTACGTAGCTCATGAGCCTCACTGATTTACTGAGCATAATTTTCTACGTGCCTCTTGTAGCAAATCAGTATTTCATTTCTTCTTATAATAGTTCAAAGAACAATAACTCTTTGAAGTGTGCGGCCTAGACATTTAGGCCATGTTTTGCCATATATAATCTCTAGAAGTTCTGTTTGTTTAGTTTAGCTCTTGTTTTAACTTTTTTTGCTAATTTGGTATGTAAACACATATAGGAAATTAAGTGCTGTGCAAAAAGATAAAAGATATGGATTTTCAATTATATAGTTTCATGTCAAATGAAACTTATGTTCTAAGAAGCACTTTAATAATGCTATTAGAATACAGAACCAAAACTTTTTAAAGGTATAACATGAATAACATGAATTAACTTTAAAGACACACCAAGGATATGTGATGGAACTGGGTGCAGACCACAACCATAAGGCAAGGACAGTGATGAAGTGACACACAGCTTGTTTTGTTCTCCTGTTGCACAAAAAACTTGTGTTTATGTTGTATTGTAGAATAATAACTAACTCTAAAAGAGTTCTCTCTCATATGAGGATGTTTGCTTTAAATATTTAGATATGTCTGCTTAAACTGAGGTATTCACAGAAGACAGGAAACTAATAAGGATCATTTGGAGAGATTTCAAGGAAAGGGAAGAACACGACGGGTATGAAGAAGGGGAATAGCAGAGCAGGAAGGGTTAAATGAGGTGAGGAATGGAAGCAAAGGATAAAGGGGGGAGTATGAGGAAGAATGAGTAACATCAAAGACTTTTGAAAATGCCATGTGGAAGCCAACTACTGTAGAAACTTCTTAAAATATATCCATATATATATATGTGTGTGTGTGTGTGTGTGTGTGTGTGTGTGTGTGAATGGGGGTTATTTTATAATGTAAGAACAATGTGACTCGCCAGACACCATTGTATGTTAAGCAAAAAACCTCACTGATAGTATGGGTTACTTCCAGTTGTTAGTGGTGGCTCACATGCCATCCACACATCACAGGTGATTGTCATTGCTCTCTTGGTCACCCTCAGAACTTAATGGTAAGACCCTACTCTGAAGACACCACATACCTAAGTCATAGGACACAGAGCAATCAAGATTGTACCGACCTGTCAGCTTCACCTCTACTGACCAGCTTTCATGGTACTGGCACATACTTTGTGTACCACTGGGGGAGAAACGTCATCAGTAATTTTACTGAGCTATGAATCCTGTAAACTGCAGTAATGACTTGCCTGGCAAGATATCAATATCGCTCATGAATGTTATGAGAGCAACCAACCACTTTCTGGTTATATTTAAAGCCTGTTCTACAAGGTGGAACTCATACTTGGTACTGTTAACTGAGCCAAAAACATATGACAGGTTAGCCATAAGCTCTAGGAGAGAACCTAATACTAACATTCTGCTAAATGGAAATTGTATGAATTGCCCCCTAAGTTCTTATCTTTATATTAATAAATTAGTGCATTTTCAGCTCTCATCACAGAATCTTCTTTCTTGTAATAGATAATGATAATATAGAGATCAATAAACAGTCAATAAGCAATAATGACAGACTATAGTGTGCTCAGCTCTAAATAAGATATCTATATTATTCCCTTTCCTCCAAGGCTTAGGGATCATAGAGGAAGAGGGTAAGGCAGATCGTTAGAGCCAGAGAGTGTAGATGACTATACAGAAACAGTATGTGTTGGATGTGACAGTACAATTGTACACATGAACTCACAAAGGCTATGATTATATGCATAAGACTAACATAAGATCAAGTCAGCCCAAATCACAGCATGCATGGATAGGTCAGGGACTCACAAAGTGCCACCCCTAGGTGACTAGCTATTGACAATTAATGGCTATGTAGGAAGGGATGCAGGCTTATGTTCCAGTTCCAGTAGATGTTCTATACCCATGAACATGGGAGAAACACAGAATGGACTCAGTGGATATTGATAGAGAAAGAAGAAGAGAGAGAGAAAAGGGAGTAGGAGGGGAAAGTGGTAGGGAAGAAGGGGAAGAACTGAAGGGGAGGAAATCAGGGACCAAGGGGTTGATCTGATCAAAACAGATAATATGCATGCATGAATATGAAATATTTTAAAAAGAAAAGTAAGAATCAGTTCTCTGTGGTAGGATGACTCTTTGGGGTATATATCCAGGAGTGGTATGACTGGGTAAGGTGGTAGGCTCATTCTGAGTCTTTTAAGATTTCTCCACAATTCTTTCCATAGTGGTTGTACAAGTTTACATTCCCACCAGCAGTGGATGAGTGTTCCCTTCCCCACAACCTCTCCAGCAGTTGGTGTCTTTTGTTTTCTTGATCTTACCCAGTCTTATCAGAGTGAGATGATATCTTAGAGTGGTTTTAATTTGCATTTCCTTAATTATTAAGGACATTGAACCTTTTTAAGATGTTTCTCAGCCATCTTTACTTTCTTACTGGTGAAGTCTCTGTTCAGATCTTTACTCCATCTTTTGAATATTTCATTTGTCTTCTTTGGTTTTTGAGTAGTTTTATATATTCTTGACATTAATGCTCTGTCAGATGTATCAAATGGTAAAGATTTCCTCCCACTCTGTGGGTTTTCTCTTCATCTCCTTGATGGTTTCTTTTGTTGTTCAGAAGCTTTTGAGTTTTATGAGGCCCCATTTGTCAACTGTTGACCTTACTTCCTGTGCAGCTGTTGTCTGATTTAGAAAGTCTTTTCCTATGCCTATGTCTTGTAGGTTGTTGCCAACTTTTTCTTCTATCACCTTCAGAGTTTCAGACTTCATGTTGAGATCTTTATTCCACTTGGAGTTGATTTTTGTACAGGGTGAGAGGTAGGGGTTTAATTTTGTTATTCTACAAATGATGATCCATTTGCTGAAGATGCTATCCTTCCTCCATTGAGCTTTTTTTCCCCCTTTGTCAAATATGAGGTGGCTGAAGTTGTATGAGGTCAAGTTTGGATCTTCAATTTTGTTCCATTGGTCAGTGGGTCTGTTTTTATGCCAGTACCAGGCTGTCTTTATGACTGATGGCCCTGTAATGTAGTTTGAAGTCTTGTGGGGAAATCCCCCCATATTGCATTTTTCACTCAGGGTTGCTTTAGCTATTCAGGGTCTTTTGTTTTTCCATATGAGTTTAAGGACATTTTTTCCAAGTCTGTGAAGAAGCTCATAGGGGTTTTGATTGTGATTGTGTTGAATCTGTATATTTGGTTAAAATGGAAATTTTTACTATATTAATTTTCCCAATCCATGAGCATGGGAGGTCTTTCCATCTTTTGATGTCATTTTCAAACTCCTTCGGGGGTTTAAAATTTTTGTTGTAGATGTTTTTGGTATCTTTGGTAAGGTTTGTTCCCAGGTATCTTATTATTTTTGAGGCTATTGTGAGTGGGAAGGTCTTCTTATATTCCTTTTCCACTTGGTTATTGTTGGCATAAAGAAAGGCTACTGATTTTTCTAGGTTAATTTTGTAGCCCAACACTTTACTGAAACTCTTAATCATTTCTAGAAGTTTTCTGGTGGAGTTTTTAGCATCCCTTAGGTAAACTATCATATCATCTGCACATCCATGTTTATTGCATCTCTCTTCACAATAGTGAAGAGCTGGAATCAACCCAATTGCCCCTCAACAGACGAGTGGATGACAAAAATGTGGTACATCTACACAATGGAGTACTATTCAATGGTAAAGAAAGATAGCATTATGAACTTTGCAGGTAAATGGATAGAAATTGAAGCCATTATACTGAGTGAAGTAGCACAGTTCCAGACAGACACACAGAGAATGGTTTCTCTCATTTGTGGATGCTAACACCAAATCCCCCAGATGAAAGGCAAGCTGAATAACATAATTGTTATATTTATGTTTATCTGAAAGCAACTGTGTTATAATAATGTGAAGGCTCTAGAATCCACCCACCAAATATTTTCAAACTCTTTAATTACTGTGTATGGATGGAGAGTATGAATCCATATTTTAGAGTAATATAAAATTAATGGAAGAAAATGTGAATTCCTAAGCATAAAAAAGACTAAGAGAAAGATGCAGGACAGTTATGGCAGAATGCGTGATCTCGGGTGGGGTCAGGGGAAGGGAAATGGAAATATGCCTGAACTGAATTGAAAAACGATGGTCTGAAATACAGAAAATCATCAATAAAAAAATGTCATAATGAAAAAAAAATCAGTTCTCTGAAACTCTGATGCCTTATCAAGTAAGTTAATATAATATTTGTATTAGTTAGTGTTCTCTAAAGAAATAGAACAAGGCAGGATGGATATTATAGCTATATACAAAAATTTATTGATAAATTGCTCATGCTGACAGATGCTCGAAGTATCCTTCCAAACAGTAGCCGATGCCTTACACTGAGTGAGCTAGGAGTAACCATCCAGTCGTCTCGTCCACAAGATCGATGTCTCCAGCATCCCAAAGTTTTGGGTGCTGACAGGCCCGTGCGGTTCTCAGGAAGGATCTGCCAGTCTTAGTACCATGCTGAGATCCGAAAGGTTGATCACTTCAGCAGCAGACAAGACCTCACCGAAGGAATATGAGAGACTAGCCCAAAGCCCGATCAGGAAAGAAGGGTACCGAGATCCATCTGCTGTGGCCTTTACTACAGGCTTTTGCCTAATGGCAGAATGGTATAACACCCCTACATTGGAGGGTGGGCCCTCTGGGTTGAGGGTGTCCAATCGCCGAAGATCGAGCTTTGTCTTTATTTAGTTCTGCCTTCTAGTGCAGTCAATTGACACGCAGTGCCTGCTGATAGGATTAACTCATACAAGTCCACCCCTTTGTCAACATGTGACACCCAATAAATAGGCTCTCCTTATGTTATGCTTAATGTCAATTGCAAACAATTGCAGTTGAGGTGGTGAGGTCATAATTTCACCTAACATGTTATAATGTCTCATGTGCAATAGCAGAGCATTATATTTTAAGTAGTATGTATTCAGGTAATGTCCTCAATGATGAACACTTCAGTCCTTCGTATCTAATAACTAAATGTGATAACACTTACCCATTTATCTCAGTTGCACTATCAAAAGGAAACACACAAAAGTATCTAGTCTAATAATATAATATATATATATATATTTAAGTAGTAATATCTAGATATACTTATGTGTGTGTTGTTGGGTGTGGTGTGTGTGTGTTGTGTCTACAGAGCATATCTTAACCAACAATAGGGACAAAAGTTGATCATATCTATCACAAGTCCATGCACCATTTCCTGTGGCTTCAGCTGTATTTATGACTACTTTCTATTACACCATTCTATATTTCCTCCACCATCAGAAGCACCTCTGCAGTTCTTGGCTTTTACTTATGGAGGAGTGACCCATAGCCTTCATCCCTCGAAGGGATCTGGACCATTTATATTTCCTGTCTGGTTCTGGTTGTTGGAGTTTCCATTGAACCTGTAATTATAGGACATATGAAAGCACCAGAAAGGATGCCTACAACATCTCCTGCCTTCAGACAAAATCTTCCTTGCCCCATTGTGGAGAAATGTTCCAATTTCCTCCTGGTAGCTGGATCAAATCACTCCTCCTAACTATGTTATTCCCTTTCCTAGCCTGTTGGCTTAAGGGCAGTAGGAGCCCAAAGTGGCCAGGGGGAAGTCTTAGGCTTCCAGTTTTCAATTGAACTTTGCTGTATCTCCTGCAAAAGCACTCCCCCCTTTGGAGCCAAAACTATAGACCAGCAGAATGCAAGGTTTGTGGTACAGGAAGCAAAAATTTTTCCTACTGGGTCACTTAGGGGTTATAGTGAGTGGAATCACCACTTCCACCCCTTAGTTCCTGACCCATGAATTCTGCTATTAGGATGAAACAGTACCATATATTGGAGTGCTGATTCAAAGCATTCACGCTTGCTGAGAACATTGTCCCAGCCTCCAGGGTACTATACCTCAATTTGAGTGTCAGTGTAAAAACTGTGTCTTCAAGAGGCCTATTCCATTCGTTCTTTCAAGCCAGCTGCTCTGGGTGGTGGGGATCATGGTAAGACTAGTGGATACCATGACCATGGGCCCACTGTGCACACTTCTTTGACTGTGAAGTGAGTTCTCTTGGTGTCAGAAATGGCCATGCTGTGAGGAATACATAGTAATGTGATGGCATATCTGTGAAGTCGTGGTCGATGAGCTTTGGCAGAAGGCATTAAGTGCAAGGAAAGGCAATCCATATCAGAATAAGTTTCTATTCCTGTAAGACAAAACGCTGTCCCCTCCATGATGGAAAGCGGTTCAATGTAGTCAGACCTGCCACCAGGTTGCATGGGCTGGTTACCCCGGGGATAGCACCATATTGGGGGCTCAATGTTGGTCTCTGCTGTACTGGCAAATCTGGCACTATGCGAACAGCTGTAGCCAGATCAGCTTGGTGAGTGGAAGTCCATTGCTGTCAAGCCATGCATAACCTCCTATCTCTGCCACCATGACCACGCGTTGTTTATGGCCCCATTGAGCAACAACATGGATAGCTGGACGGCGACAAGGAGGTGCTGACTCATTCCACACACGAACTGGAGTCATCTCCAACATCTTAACCTTGATTTATTAAAAGCCGTGCCATCCTCTGGCTGAGCCATCACCTCTTTTGCCATGAGCCTTTACATGAGACACAAGTATCTTCCACTCCTATTGACCATATCAGAAGAGCTCTAGCCAACATACTTTCCCCAACTGATCTTTCTTCAAATTTCAAACGTCAGCTCACTTTACACCGAATCAATGACCTGACACCGATCCATGATCCATACCCCAAACCCGATTAGCTACAGCCTACATAAGAAACCAAAGTAAATCAATTAATTGACCTCTGGCCAGTTTCTCCTCTCAGGCAAATCCATTGACACCATGTCACTGCCTGAAGTTCTTCCCACTGTGAAGATTTCCCTTCACCAGTGTCCTTTCAGGTTGTCCAGAAAGGGGCTGTAATGCTGCAGCTGTCCACCTCTGGAGTGAGGTGCCTGCTCTACGGGTGGCAGACCAACCAGTGTACTACCATGGCACCATAGTCGGCTATCTCTTCTCATAGTTCCTCTGCGAGTAGCATGCTCACATAGCTGAAGCATTATCAGATACTTCGGACAGAAGAGTGAGCCAAACAGCCCATGATAAGCTAATGCAATTGCACTAGAAGAACAGCTGAACGAGTTAATTAAGTAATAAACTGGAGAGTGGGAACCATAGGATCGTGTTTGTAGAGGCCACACTTCTTCATGTAGCATTGCTTATGCCCTCAGGGCCTGCCTGGTCCTGTCACGTAATGTACCACTTTCCATTTGTAAATGGACTTTGCATCGAACATGTCCTACTGTTTATGTCTGGCCTGGGTCAGGCGATAAACACACAGTCTCATGATAGGCAGGCTCAAGGTCGCCATGTGACTTGTGTGGCCCACTGTCAAAACTGTTCAGTTATATCCTAACTAAGGGCACCATAGAGCAGGCTAAGAGCTGGTCTCTCAAAAAGAAATAGTTGTTTGCAAATGTAAGGTATTGAGTCCTTACTCCACCAAGTCCCAAGGGCCCCATCGTGTGATTACCCTCTTGACAGAAAGCCCTGCCACATGGACCCGACACGTCATCTCTATCTGAGACGACTGATACCTAACAAGTCACCATTGGGTCTAGACTGGAGAATAAAAATACATATGGCCTAGGGTGCCAGAGCAGCCTGCACTGCAGCTGGACTCTGTTGAAGAGCCTTTCCTGTTCCAAGCCCCACCCTCAAGTAGCTGCACCTTCTGATATAACAACTGAATGATAACAAATGGCGTTGTAAGCGTAGAGTAACACACCCAGATGAGGAAGTTTGACTGCCTCCAGAATCCAAAAGACCACCAAACGTGTGCTTCTTTCTTGAGTGAGGGAGGGGCCAGGTGCAACAACTTATCTTTACCTTAAGAGAATCGTCTCTGCATGCTCACACCCTTGAACTCCTAGAAACTTCATCTAAGGTAGATGGCCTTGAAATTTAGTTGGATTTATTTCCCTCCTCTCATAGCACATGCTTTACCAACAAATCTAAACTAGCTTGCTACTCTCATGTTCACTGGGTCCAATCAGCATACATCATCGTAATATAGTGGACCAGTGTGATGTTTTTTGGAAGAGGCCAGTGTATCAAGATCCCTTCTAAGTTATGGCACAAGCTGGAGAGTTAACATACCCCTGAATAGGAAGTAAAGTATACTGTTGGCCTTGCCCAGCTGAAAGCAAAATTTCTGGTGGTCCTTTATGAACCGTATTAGAAGAAAGCATTGGCCAGATCAATAGTCATACCAGGTACCAGGAGGCACATTAATCTGCTCAAGTAAGGAACCACATCTGTGATGCAGCTGCGAATTGGTTCACAGCTTGATTGAGTTTTCATAGTCAATGTCATTCTCCATGATCCATCTTGCCTTATTCACAGGCCCCAAATTGGAGAGTTAAATAGAGATGTGGTAGGATCAACACCAAGAATACCACCACAATCCACCTGCATAATTTTCAAATCCTTGATCCGGTGGCACTATCTCCTTCGAATCTACTTACCTGGCACTACACTACTGTCATTTCATGGTTTCACTATTTCCTGACGTAGAGGCAACCACCAATGTTTTCCTTATTCCGGCCTTTCCAACCATAATACCCTCTCAACCCACGGCCCAGGACCGAACACATCGTTGGGGATCTGCACATTCCTCTACATTATATCTATCACTAATTATACACTTCTCGGGAGTGGCAGCGAATACTAAAACCACGGATGCATACAAAACATTCTGGTGACCCACTGGGCCTACTGTGAGTCGACTTTCAGCCAAAACCCATTTATCACCTGGCCTTCATAGGCTCCTACTTTAACTGGAGGGGCACAATGCTTTTTAGGGTCTCCTGGGTATCATTGTCAATCTCAGAACTAGTATCAATAGGCCTATTAAAGTCTGATTTATTTCCTTTTCCCCAGTGTCAAACAGTAAAAGGCCTCAGGTCTCTCTGGGGAAGGACAGGAGGAAGGGCAAACAGCATAACTCTTTGTGTTTGCTGACAAGGTTCCTTCCTCATTTGGAACCCAGCCACCTTCTTCATTCTAAGGGGTTTGGGTCTGGTGAACTGTCTCAAGTTCTGGAAATGAGTTAACTGGGTCGGGATTCCGCTACTCCTAAATTCAAATGTTGACTTACCTTGTCTTGTTCCTAGAGTCTTTTCTTGCTTATACAGATCAAATAAAAACTTAAGTAGGGCTTCTATGTATTTGGGTTCCTGGGAATCCCATGATTAATTAGCCAGTTGCAATTATCATTTCGGGTCATGCCATATAGGGCGGATTTGTATTGGGCCCCTTTGCCAACCATTATGGATAATTACGGTAACTAAGCTCATCTAGCCTTCTTCGATTCAGTGCTGCCACCTGATGCCTACCTTGAGGTCCTGTTAAACCTATTACATGTACATTTAATATGCAAGGTGAGCAACAACTTCTCTAACTGTAAGATCTGGCATAAGAAATAGAGCAAAAACAAAGCTCTACAAATGTTCTGGCTTTCCTCAGTTACTTTCCATCTCATAAATTCAGTGAAAGGCATATACTCTGGGTCCTCATATTGTGGTGAATGTGGTTTTACACTTCGATTCCACTCAAGCATGCCCATTGCCTGACCCTCACAATCCCTTATCATTCAATACTAAGCAAGGAATATCAGGCATCTCTAACTCGCTGTTAGTAAGCCATGTTTCAATAAATACATCAGCCAACCATTCAAAAAAAAATTAACACCTTTTTTAACTGCACGAGCTTCCATGTTAAACCTAGGGGGAATTCTACTCGTAGTGGGCTATATTTTGATAAACTTCAGTATGATCCAATTTTAATTCCTTCCCACCATTATCCCACACCTTAAAATCCATTCCCCAACATAATTCTCTTAGGGCTTCTTGCCGGGAATGAAATCAGGCCACAATTCATTAATTTTTCTTTTAGTGGGTTGTAGTGCAAAACCTCCTCGTTGCGGACCACACTTTCTATCTCACCTTGAGGGTGGGTGCTTTGCTTAGACCTTCAACTGGTTATAGGTCTAGAGGCAAACCCAAAATTTTGGGGGCCCCTTCTTGAGTTTCCGGGTCCCCCACTTCTTTCCCCACCAGTGCTTCTCACTATGTACTGCTGGGAACCCCCACTTCCTTTCAAGGGCTGGGGAAATTTTTAAATTTTGTTGTATGTAAAAATTCAGCCAAAAGTATAAAAGGACCCTCCAGCTTGATTTTTGCTGACCACTTTAGCTCCTTTGGCTCTGTAGAAAAGATGCTCTTCCAGACACTTGGAAACTTTTTATAAACTGTTTTTCAAATCTGGAGATCTGGTCATTTTTATCACTGCAGCTCCTTATTTTCCTCTATCACTTTACCACGACATGCTAGGAGCAACAAGGCAACATCATTATTTTCCTAATTTTCCACAATTTCTCGTAACGTTTATATAGAGAGTCGCTAAATTCCTTGCTTCTCACAAGAGGAGTTAGGTGAGTCAAATGGATCTATCTTCATAATTACATCAAATAGTCTCCACCAAGGGATTATCATTCCTCTTCATGCCACCAGGAAAAGCTCTTCAGTAATCTAGGCTTTACGTGAAGGTGGATGAGCTGTACTCCCGAGACTACCATAGTCATAGACCACTAAAGAATTCATCCTTTCAATCTGTTTCTCTGAATCACTTCTGGCTACCAAAAATCTTATTATCAGGGTTCTCTAAAGAAACAGAAGCAACAGCTAGGATGAATATATAGCTATTACTATTGATTTTGCTCACGTGCAGAGCTCGATCAAAGTAGCCATGCCGTAACTAGCCAAAAATAGGACCAGGTCTGAGAATCCAGCGGAAATCATCTCGGAGTCACAAAGGCCCATGGAATGTTTCATCAGCAGTCCAACTACCTAGGTGGTTGAAGGCTCATATGGATTCCAGAGAAAACTGCCTAGTCTTCAGTATTAGCCTGGTGAATCCGAAAAGAGGTTAGATCAACAAGCAGCAACAGAGACAAACGTCACCCGTGGAGAGAAGGAAGACCGCAGAAAAAGGGACAAAGCTGACCCTCTGACCATGGCCCTTTATACTTCCTGCTGGCAAAAGGTTAACCCCAATTTGGGGTGGGCCATCCAGAGTGTGAGGCTGTCCAATCCAGAAAATCATTCTTCTGCTGTATTTTGTTCCTTAGTCCAGTCAAGTGACCCCAGTAACCTAAAAATCTATTCTAATTAATATTGCTGTTATTTGTCAATCCAGTGTCTACAGTAATCTTTGCCAGGAGCAGATTCACTTGCAACATTATTAATGGCATCCATTGAAGCAATGCTCCATCCACTAAAGCTTATCTAGAGATTACACAAATGCAGTCATTTTTTCAGGTCTACCAAGACTACTTATACCATTCTTTTTTTTATTTATCAATCTGACTGTATATGGTGTAAAGAAAACCACCTTCAACGTAAGTCTTCGAACCCTCTCTCAAGTCCTACCCGTCCATGAATGGATATTAGGTAATCTAGGGTTATCCTCAAAACCACTCCGTACTGAATAGTCCGAAACATATATTTGACCTCCTGAATGGATACTAAGGGTTAAATATTGGACGGACAATAAAGGTATCTGTAAAACGTACTTGTTCCAGCTCTATCTGGTATGATTATGCTATATGCAACACACTATACCAAAAAATCTAGACTCGTTAAATAATATAAGCTTGAAAGCATCTACATATATTTATCCTTAGTAAGAGAACAAAGACCAAACTAGTATCTAGAGGCTAGAAATATGTAGTGTTCAAAATGACTCTTCTAAACATCTGTTTAATAAACTGCTACTGCCGTTGATTTTTGATCATCAAAGACTCATTATAGTCCAAGTAAGCAGTGAGTTAACCAAACAGACATTTGAGTATATAACCAGCCACAGTAGAGACTCCGTCATATTTAAACAAACCACAATGTAAAATGTGTCGTGTGATCAACACTCTCATCTAAGACTTAATGTGGTCAGATTAATACAAAGAATCAAAAACCTACCATAACTTTTAATTGCTGCTTAGTACCTATATAATCGTAATTGCTTGTGCTTCATTAGTAGGATCGAAGGGTTATTCTGACAGATTTTCAGCCCATAAAAGGAAAAGCCAGGGAATGATCCGATTCCAAGACAACAGCTCCACGCAGAGGAGTGGACTGTTTTGCTTCTCATCCCGCTGTGCCCCTTTTCTAAGCCCAGGGAATAATCTGCGAGAGGGGGTCGAAGAGGTGGTAGAAAATGTCAAAAGGCTTGTGTGATTGGGGTGAAGGTGGGTGAACGTAGAAGCAGCAATGTAGTCTGGACACTCATTTGATTAACCTGATTGAACATACAACCCCTCACCCCCCGCTGGAAGGTGGGGCAACAGCCTGCAAATTGGTTTTACATGAAGGATGCTTGTACTCATGGATTATCACTTATAGCTAAAAAATGGAAAAAAAAAAACAGAGATATGCAGGACAGTCATGGCAGAATGCATGATCTCGGTTGGGGTGGGGGTGGGGGTGAAGGGAAGGGGAGATATGCCTGAACTGAATTGGAAAATGATGTATGAAATGCACAAAGCATCAATAAAAAAAATGTTAAAAAAAAAAAAACACAGACATTTGCAACTGGTGCAAATGCTGAGAATAAGTGACTATGAGTGCTCAGCCACAGATGAGCCATCTATACCAACCTTCCACCACTGTAGAATCAGGGGACATTGCAGAAAAGGAGACTGAAATAATGGAGGAACTTCAGGACTGGAGGAAGAGCTGTGGAAGGCTATCTTCTGGACAGCCATTGCAGGGTTATTTCACACATGAGCTCAGAGCAGCTGGGTTTACTTACATAAGACCTGAGCAAAATCAAGCCACTCAAATTCCATTGCCAGGGAAGGGGTGCCTGAGGCTCTTCCCTCAGCTAAGGAACGGTTGATGGCTGCTAAAGGAGAGAGAGTCACTTTTCATTGGGATCTGGCAGGGGACAGGCATGGCCCAGAGAATGGCTCCACACCCATTTGGGTAATTATTTTTTAAAAGGGCACTTGAAGTTGGGAGGGTGACTTGTGGAAAGGTCCTAGGGAAAGGTAAAGGGGTGTATATCATCAAAATGCATTGTTAACATGTATAAGATTTTCAAAGAATAAATTAAAATATTATTTTTAAAATTTAGTATACAGTTTAAAACAAAAATGCACTTTTCAATAATAGAGTTCGTTAAATACATTTGTTTCGAAGTTGGTTACTGAAGACAAAGAATTAAGCACTTATTGCACTTTCTTACAAAGACCCTCAGAATAATCATAAAGCTCTCATCAACAAAAGGAAGTTCTTTTAGAAAATGTCAACTAGCAATAGTGGTGGAATGGTAGAGTTAAGGAATTACCATTTTTCTTCCTTATTGAATATTTCTTTTTTGACAAGCATCTACTTATCGATGCTAAGATAACTGAGTGCTTTAGAAAATTGAGCATTCACCAAGGAACCAAGGACCACTTGCTGGTACTTGTGAAGTAGCATATCACAAAAGGAAGAACAAAACCAGACAAATTTCCACCTGAAAACATTAGTCAATATTATACTCCCAAGAGTGACTGCTGTTATTGTGATATAATATAAAATAACACTGAAGCTTCCTTATGAAAAGGTTTAACCTCAGTTAATCATCTGTTCAATCATCAGTTTTCATGAAATACAGAAGTCAAGGAGAATCATAAACCAATGAAGAAGGACCCACTCTTCAGGACTTCTGTCTTCTCTCTCTCTCTTCTCTCTCTCTCTCTCTCTCTCTCTCTCTCTCTCTCTCTTTCTCTCATTAATTAATTATTTTTAAAATTGTCCTACAATCTATTATGTTTCATTATGGCATTTTCAAATAAAATATTTTAGGTGGCTTTTCTGTTCCTTTCTGCCCCCTTTCCCCTTCCACCACAGTGGCTTCCTTTCCACTGTCTCCACTCCCTCCTCTTCCTCAGACCTTTGTCCCTTTCATGGTCTTCTTTGTAGTTTCCTAGCCTTAGCTCACACTCATGCTTCCTCAGATACACACATATGAACACTGAAAGCCAGACTATGCACATGAGAGAGAACATGTGGGATTTCTCTTTCTGGCATTATGTCATCTCATTTAATAGACTATTTTATAGATCCATATTTTTTCTGCAAATTTTATAGTTTTCAATTTCCTTTACCACAGAATAAAATTATAGTGTGAATATGACCACATTTTCAAAAGGTGGGTGTGGTGGCACACGCCTTTAATACTAGCACTCAAGAGGCAGAGGCAGGCAACTCTCTGAGTTCAAGGCCAGCCTGGTCAACCTAGTAAGCTCCAGGCCAGCTGGGACTAAAGGGAGACCCTGTTTCAAAAAGACCAAAAACAAAAATAACCACATTTTCATTTTACATTCATGTGTTGATGGAGATCTAGGCTGATTCTATGTCCTTGCTATAGTGAATAGAGCATCGATAAACATGAATGTACAAGAATCTCTGTGGTGGGATATAGAGACCTTTAGATCTCTGCCCAGGAGTGTTACATCGGGGTCATATGGTAGCTGTGTTTTACAGTCATGTAGACCTCCATATTGATTTCCATAATGGCTGGACTAGTTATACTTTCACCAGTAGCAGAGAAGTGTTCTTTCCTGACATCCCTGATGGCATTCGTTGTCTATTTTCATGATGGCAGACACTCTGAGGGATGAAATGGAATCTCAAAGAATTCATCAGCTAAGGATATTGAACACTTTTTTAAAATATATTTATTTTTTAATTTTATTTATTTTTCATGTGTATGAATGTTCTGTCTGCATGTAGGTTTGTGCACCCATGTCGTGCAATACCGTGGAGGTCAGAAGAGGGTCCCAGATTCCCCTGGAACTGGAGTTAAAGACAGTTCTCAGCCACCATGTGGGTGCTGGGGATCGAACCTGGGTCCTCTGCAAGAGCGGTCAGCACTCTTAACCGCTAGGCCATCTCTCCAGCCCCGGATATTGAACACTTTTAAAAAGCCTTGGGGCCAGCCGGGCGTGGTGGTGCACGCCTTTAATCCTAGCACTCGGGAGGCAGAGGCAGGCGGATCTTTGTGAGTTCAAGGCCAGCCTGGTCTACAGAGTGAGTTCCAGGACAGCTGGGACTACAGGGAAACCAAAAATAAAAAAAAAAAAAAAAAAAAAAAAAGCCCTATTGGCAATCCTTATTGGGTATCTGTGTATTTTCTTTTGAGAAATGTCTGCTCACTTCATTGGCCCAATTATTTTATTTTTTAAAGATTTATTTTTATTATGTATGTGTATGTGGGTGTGGGTGTGTTGGTGTGACCTGTGTGTGCTAGTGATTGCAGAAGACAGAGAAGGAGTGGATCCCCGGAGCTGGAGCTACAGGCTGACAATGCACTGCCCAACATGGGTGCTGGGATCAGAACTGTGGTCCTCTGGAAGAGCAGGACAGGACGTGCCATCTCTGCAGCCCACTGTCCCATTTATGAATTGGAGGTTTTGTTCTATGGTGTTTGATTTTTGCAGTTATCTATATAGTCTAGGTATTAACTCCCTGACTGAAGTAACCAAAGCAATCCTAAGCAGAAAGAATACTGCTAGAGATACCACAATGCCTAACCTGAAATTACACTACTGAGCAATAGTGACAATGTCAGAATGACACTGGCATAAAGTAAGAGATGTAGCCCAGTGAGACAGAATAGAACATGCAGACATTAATCCACACAGCTATGACCATGCAAGTTTTGACAGAAGTGTCAAAATATACACTGGAAAAAGTGCAGGATATTCAATAAATGTTGCTGACAAACTGGATAGCCTACAGAAATAACACAGAGAATATCCCAAGAATTAACAATGGGACTGTATGACATTAAAAAGTTTCTGTACACCAAAGTAAATTATCAGCAAAGTGAATAGATTAGTCTTAATTTAACTAGGTTTACTTATGATATTATCATTAGGTTATTTAGCAAAGAAATATCATGCTTACAATCTATTTATTTACTCGTTTTGTATTTATTTTTTGAGGCAAAGTTTCACTCTGTGGCCCAGGCTGGCCTTGAACTCATGGCGGTCCTCTTGCTCAGCCTTCCCAGTGCCTGGATTGCAGGTGTGAGTCACAGCTCTGGGCTGCAGTTTATTTAAAATGCCTTGATGAAAAAATGGATGAAAGTTACTGATCATATTTTAGTCATTAAGTCCAGGTGATAGGTATGCAGAAATAGTTCAATTTTTTATTATTTTTTTTACCAATATGCATGTTATTTCTACCATTATGCATGTAACAAAAAACAAACAAACAAAAAAGCAAATTGAAACAAAGAAATGTTAACTGGTATGACTTTGAGGATCTCCCCTTTCTTTCCTTTTCTTTTCTTTCTTTCTTTCTTTCTTTCTTTCTTTCTTTCTTTCTTTCTTGTTTTTCAGTTTATGTATTTTTATTTTATGAGTATAAATGTTTTGCCTGCATGTGTACACAAGACACAAGGGCCAGAAGAGGGTGTCGGATCCCCTGGAACTGGAGTTATGGATGGTGGTTAGCCACCATGTAGGTGCTGAGAATTGAACCTGGGCCCTCTTCAAGAGGAACCAGTGCTCTTAACCACTGAGCCATCACTCTAGCAGCTCCCTGCATTCTTTCTGATGATCAGAAGAGGACAAGTGCTGGAGCAGCTGCCTGGAATCTGCAAGTGGAAATGGACCACCTGCCCACCATGGAAAAACCATTATTTTCATTGGAAAAATGTTCTAAAGTCTAAGTGCTGCAAATCAGCAAAATGGGTTAATATAGAATATACACACTAGATTCAGAAGTCCCCAGGTCTCTTGTACACTAGAGATCTGAGAGGACATACAAGAACAGGAGTCAGAAAACAGTCCTCTACAGTACTTAGAGCATTGTTGACACTTTATAGAAGTTGCCAGAGAGGTTCTTTGATTTAATTCAGTACTAATCAAATGATCTTCTGCCACGTAGGTGGCTTATAAACTAGAAATGAAGCTACCCCGAGTTCTCAGACTCAGTAATAAAAATTGACATAAATATCTGTTTCAGAAAGTCAACTTCACCAATAGCAAGGAAGGCAAAATTTCCATAACCAGAAGTATCTGGTTATAAGAAATACCAGAAAAGAAATAGATGTGTAAAGTATCTTGGTAGGACTTTGATTGACATAAATATCTAATTACATTTTGCAATTAGTGATAGTTAAATATTTAATTTGCTTGGGAGTTGCTCTCAGGACTATTATTATATGATCATTTATTTGGTGCTATAAAACTTTTATATATTAAGATGTGTTTGATGTGCCCAAGACATGTAACTCTGCTAATAGCCCCTGACTCTCTAACAGCACTCCTTGTCTTTAATGTTCAGTGTATTTCATGAGAACTTGTGTATAATAATATTCTGGGCAGTGATTATTAACTAATGCAAATAGACATTAGATTACAGGAAGAGTAAGCTCCTTATCCAAACCAACTTGACATCACATTCTTAGAATTCTTAGAAGGCTTTGATTTAAACTTTTTCTGAGACCTATTTCCAAATGGAATTATAAAGCAGGTGGTTCTGCATTCAGTGTTTTCAACCCTAGTCTCCTTCCCTGTGGAATGTTATGTGAAGGAAGACAGCACCCATGTTCTCATGCCTCTGGAAGGATAGAAGCCCAACTTCTCTATGAATACCTTGTTCTCAATTGTAAAACTGCTTCCTGTCATGGAGAAAGGGGAATTTTACTTGTCTTTTGGGCAAGACCAATTAACAAACATAAATGGTCTTCTCTCCCTCCTCCCCATAATGGATCTACCTTAGCACTCTTGTCACAGGCAGTCTGTTGGAGATGTGACCATGGCTGAAACATAGCTCTGAAATCAGCTCAGTCAGCCATTATTAGACATGTGAGAGATCATACTTGCAGAGCAGAGGGTTCTCACTGCCTCACAGTCACTGCTGTCTGCTCCTCCGTGCATGATCAAGGAGCAACTCCTCTGCGTCTCCTGTGGGACTATGTTCTGAAAGGAAACAGAATGTGCAGTGCCTCATTTTTAGAGCCATCCAAATCCTTACCATACTCTAGGCCGCTTCTCTCTCCCTCCCCAAACCCTCCCTGTATTGGACAGTCAGCCTCTCCACCCACTGCAAGCATCTGCTGGAGTGCTTTGCACCATCAAGTGTTGGCATCACTTGAGATCATTCTCAGTATCTTGTGACTCATCCAAACCTCCCATAATCCTAATACTGACTGTGGCAGAATTGCATCAGAAAACACATGGGGACAAGTGTAGCATGGTGGCAAAGTCGTGTGGGCGTGAGTCAGTGACCATCAGATGATGCTGTTCATTCAGTGTGACTGTCACTCGCAGCACAACTCATCCTCAGATTCGTCCAGAGCGCAGGAAGTACTGACAGTAGGTCAGAGAGGAAAGTCAAGTCAGAAAAGAGGAAGTGCTTGAGGAAAACAGATACGGACCAGAAACAGCCCTTTTATTTCTGGGATGATCTGCATTTCATCACAGTTTATTATTTTCAAATAACATTAAAGAAAAACATAAGATTTCTGTATATCCCAGGAGATCCTGAGTGTTACACTGTCCCTGGCCAAATTTAGTATTAACAGGACTGTCTAGACAATTTATATACTCTTATTTCTCCTTATTTAATCAAATCATAGATTTATTCACTTTTGATATGTCTGTCTTTCCCTCACTGTACAATAGTTGGTTATTGTAACTGAAATTATATCCCTTTTAGTTATCAGTCTTGGGACACAGTGAAAATGAATGGAAAACTTGATTGGATGAAATAGCACTCATGGGCTGATAAGGAATGATCTCAGCACTCCTAAGTCCTCCAAGACTTTCAAATTACCTCTTACATGGTGAGATTTCCATCATGAAACCTGTGTATGCCACTATAACCTTCAGCAACATGTGTTTGTAATGCTTCACAATGTGTTTGGCTGTCTCACATTCCTGTCCCCCTCATTCTCTACTTCTGCTTACTTATATCAGCCATTTCCAAAATCTAAGTTCTGTTCATTGAAATGGTGTCAGAAGGTCCATAAGAAAAATATTGTCACATATGAGATTTGTATAAAGTGAACTTTATTCACTTAAACCACCTTTTATTATAATAACACTATACTCCATTTTTACACTGTTTAAATTCTTTTTTTATTTATTTAATTTTTTTTTTATGTGTATGAATGTACTGTCTGCATGTAGGTTGGTGCATCCATGTCGTGCAATGCCGTGTCGGATTCCCCTGGCACTGGAGTCAAAGACGGCTCTCAGCCGCCATGTGGGTGCTGGGGATCAAACCTGGGTCCTCTGCAAGAGCAGTCGGTGCTCTTAACCACTAGGCCATCTCTCCAGCCCCTTAAATTCTTTTAATGCTGAAAGAAATCCTTCCCCACAATGGTGACAGTCAACGATTGCTTAGTGATTTTACTTTAGTAGAAGGAAATGGTGGCAAACCAACAGTCCTTGCCCCATATTTGTTCTGTAGGAGGAGGACAGATTTTGTTCCTGTTAGAGAGCAAACACCAGAAACACTAACTGCTCTGTGTTAATTTTGTGCCTCAAATGTGGTTTTCCAGGAGGTGACTGGATCAGAAAAGAGCCAGAAGGGAAAACAACGTCATTTCAAAGACATATCTTTTCAATCTATAAAATATTGGATACTAATAACTTCTTCCTCCTTACCTAGTAGGGTGTTTTTGAATTGAAAAGAGCTTGGAACTCAAGTTACAGAATACTGTCTTCCTCCACATGAAAGAATTTTAAGTCACTGCTACTTCAGGTAGTTTTTTTCTTTTTCTGTCTTCTTTCTTTCTTTCCTTCTATTCTTTTTTTCCCCTGTAGCTACAGCTGTCCTGGAACTCATTCTGTAGACCAGGCTGGCCTTGAACTCACAGAGATCTGCCTGCCTCTGCCTCCCAAATGCCAGGTATTTTCACTGCAACTTCAAAGCAATAGGAGTAATAAGCTACAGCCTTCCTTTGGAATGATCAGGAAGTTAGCTAGAAGCCAGGCTGCCGGGCAGAAGAAAAGCTAGACTTGTGAGGCAAGACTGATTATTTAAACATGCAATTAGCTTTGTATATACATTTAAAAGCAGGGAGCTGGGGTGATAGTGTCTACTAGGAAAAACAAAAAACAAAACAAAAACGTGTAATTAGGGGCTGGGAAGGTGAGTCAAGTCCCTGCCCTAGGAGCTGGAGGATGAAAGTTTCCATCCCCAGCACCCATGCAAAATGCCAGGCTGGTGGTGTAAGCCTTGAGTCCCAGCACTGCGGAACCAGAGGCTGAAGATCCCTGAGGGTGTTACTGAATCCACAGTTCCAGGTTTAGCGAGAGACCCTATCTCAGAAACCAACCAAACAAAAATAAATAAAACTTTTTCTTCGTTTGTTTGGTCCTTTCCAAAAACTAGAGAATAGGCAGGATTTCACACTTTTTAATTTTCAAATGTGGGCATGATATTAAGCCAACATTTTTAGAAACTCCTGTAAAAACTGGGCGGTCTCAGGACAACGTTACAATGACACAACCACGTGTGAACACCAACTCAACAATATGCTATCAATATCTTTTGTAAAAGAGAGAAAATATGATGTAAACTAGGTTCAAATATTCCTTCCTTTCTCACTAAATAATCCCTTTGGGGCCAGACCAATTCATAAATACACTTCCATTCACCCTTTCTCTCTCAGCAGATTTGTTTGTTTGTTTGTTTATTCCCAGCCTCTACCTTTGATCCTAGTAACAGTCTGCTGAATCTATGTACAATGCTTTGATCGTCATTCACAAGTCTGTACAGGGCATCCTTACTACCTCTTATCACGTGACAGTAGCTGGCTCCCTAGAGACCCCACGCAAGCTTTCCGATCCTTGTCTTTCCTGCACGGGACTGTGGGATGTCTAGTTGAAGTCAGGTTTAGACCACTGCACTCCTCTGTGGACGGGGGACCATATCTGCCCAGAGACAAGTGAAAGAGATCACCGGACCAGTGCATCTACCTGGGGCTTGGAGGGAGGCAGGAGGTGGGCGGGAGACTGTCCCACCTAGTTTCTGAGGACACACCAGCCTTAGGAGCCCTGGCTGGGGTACGAAAAAGCTCCTTCCAGAGGATGTGGCAGTGCCCCCCTGCTGCAGTGTGCCAGAAGGTATGTTGGAGGGAGGAACCTGCTGGCTCTGGGCGGGGCGAGGGTGGCGCTTGCCCTGGGACCTGCAAGCCTGGCGGCTCTGAGGCGGGGCTGACACCCCTGCGTGAGACCTGTTGGGTGGAGGCAGGAAGCCGCTGCATTCTCATTGCCACTCCAACTGCAATTCAGCATCCAAAGCCCAGCCGCCAAAGGCTAGCCTTTGAGGAGAGAGCATCTGCCCCTGGCAGAACTTTCCGAGGGTCACAAGGTTCTTCCCAGACAGAACCTGAGCAGTGTGGAAACTGCAGCACCAGCCGGGTACAGGAGGCAGTGGGAGGTGGAGGCTCTGGGCTGTGCTCGGCTGCGCTTGGCTGCGCTGCTGGACTTCTCTGGGCTGCGCTGCTGGGCAGCTGGGCTGCGC
Organism: Rhizomys pruinosus; assembly: GCA_009823505.1. Lineage (NCBI taxonomy): Eukaryota > Metazoa > Chordata > Mammalia > Rodentia > Spalacidae > Rhizomys > Rhizomys pruinosus. Next base: position 456,382 of record VZQC01007052.1, on the reverse strand, counting down.
TGGGCTGCGCTGGGCTGCGCTGGGCTTCGCTGTTTCCAGTTCTGGAATGAATACCAGCACTGTTGATCTTTCACAGATCCAGGGCTCTGCTCTGCAGTCACCGCCCAGCGTCCCAACCCTTATCACCAGCATTCTTTGCGGCAGCCTTCTGGGTGAAAACCCCTGATTTCTCCGTTTCTCCGGCTAACCGCAGAAAGAGTGACACGGGAACTAGAGGTGCCAGGCCTGAACTTTGAGGACCAGAGATCCCCAGCGCGAGAGAGGTTCGGACAGATCAGGTCTGCGGGCGGCCCTGCGGCCCCATGCTCCTGTCATGGCTAACAGGACTCGGGGCTGGCCTCATTTTCCTGCCCTTCCTGCAGAAACTTCTGTTCCCTTACTTCTGGGACGATTTCTGGTTCCTGTTAAAGGTGGTGCGCTATGGAATTCAGATGGAGATGAGCAAAGTGAGAGGAGAGCTGGTCACTGTGCTGGATAAGTTCCTGAGCCACGCCAGGAGGCAACCAAAGAAGCCCTTCATCATTTACGAGGGGGCCATCTACACGTACCAGGATGTGGACAAGAGCAGTAACAGAGTGGCCCGTGTCTTCCTGAACCATTCGTCTCTGAAAAGGGGGGACGTTGTGGCTTTGTTGATGAGCAATGAGCCTGACTTCATCCACGTGTGGTTTGGCCTGGCGAAGCTGGGCTGCGTGGTGGCCTTCCTCAACTCCAACGTGCGCTCGGGTTCCCTCCTGCACTGCATTCGCACCTGCCAGCCCAGCGCCCTGGTGGTCGGCCAAGGTAGAGTACTGGATGGGGTCTGCTCCGCAGTCAACCAGCCTATTTCCCTGTCTCTCTTCTAATGATAGTTCACATCTAATACTTTGGGCTGGATGATAGTGTAAGTTAAGCGTATAAAATCGTTTTATCATTCCACAGACAGTGGTTTAATGCCCCCTTATTATAGAGTAGAAAACAACAAGGCAACTGCAGAAAACTTTTATGAACTCTGCTTCCTGACATTCAGTCAGTGCAAGAACTCAGAGATACAGAGCTGGCTGAGTTCTGTTTTATCAGTCCTGAGAAAATGTTTGCTCAATAGGAAAGTTATGGACTTGATTGTGGAACTTCCCTCATAGCAACTGTATCATGGAGGATTGCATTTGGATAACAGTCTTTTTTTTTTTTTGTTTTGGTCCTTTTTGAGACACGGTCTCCCTGTAGCTCTGGCTGTCCTGGAACTCACTCTGTAGACCAGGCTGGCCTTGAACTCACAGAGATCCCCGTGCCTCTGCCTCCCAAGTGCTAGGATTAAAGGCGTGCCAGAGCAAGGTTGGGCTACCCGTGTCAGCAGGGGCAGGCTCCTGGCACACATCCTCTTTCCTGTTTTTCTCCTCCTCTGACCTGTATTTCTTTCTTTTTCTTTTTCTTTCTTTCTTTCTTTCTTTCTTTCTTTCTTTCTTTCTTTCTTTCTTTCTTCTTTCTTTCTTTCTTTCTTTCTTTCTTTCTTTCTTTCTTTCTTTCTTTCAGTTGCACTCCCCTTTCTCTGATATTGGGGTTAAGATAGCAATGGTTAGCAATGGTTACATATATTCACAACAATGAAGATAAGATTTTGGATTAATGAGCATTGCTCAACAAACTGAAATATTAAAAGTGATACTTATTTGATATAATCTAAATGGTTATACAATTTCTTCTTGCATACTGGTAAGAAGACATGGGGGTCCATGGTAAAGATTTTGGAAAAAATTTAATATTTTATATACAAACTGGTTCCTCATATAGAATTTTGGAACTTCATAAGAATACAGAAAATAGTCTTCTATTGCATTGATCACTAAACATATAGAAGCTTCCAGTTAATGTCTTACAAAAGATGAGTTAGGCTACACACAGAAAAAGTGTTGACATCTCGAGACTGCACTCTCCCTCCCTGCTTCCCTTTCAGCACACTTGTGGCCTGATCAAATGTTAGTTCTCAAGCCCTGATTTCAGTTTGTTTATTGCCACAGGAGTGGAGAAATAAAAAAGGGCCCTTGGCTACTGAGCGTTGATTTCTCTGGTCCTGTCTTTCCCTTCACTTTGGGAGGAGGCTAGTTTTTGTACTTACGTTTCAGTGACCTGTGGTAATAAGTAGACTCAAAGGGTCATGCAGAATTTTGAAAATGTGGTAGAACAGTATTTACCAATCTATGCAAATAAGAATGTGGCAGAAAATGAGTAGCATTTGTCTATGGAGTGTGTTCACATTTTATCCATTTCTCCCATTGCCGCACAAACTCATTAGATCACTGCTCCTGTAGCAAACATAAACTCCAGATTATGCTAAAAACCATAAATTCCCTTCAGAAGAGCAAACCTCAAGGGCAGCAGTGCTCCTTTGGAAGTGACTTCCACCACCATGTTGATCCTATTCTGAAGAGCACCCCAAAGCCAAGTACCAAGGAGTACTCTCAAAGGCATTGTACTGATTACTTCTCAGTTGGTATTCAAACTTTGATGTTGGCTGGGGTGTTGATCAATTACATTTGATAAATATTAAAGTTTACTTGTTCTAGCTTTTGCTTTGATTTTTCAGTAACTAATAGCATTCTCCCCTTGTATTCGTGTTTAATGCCAACAGCCCCCCAAGCCCAGCCATTTTAGTATTTAAAAAGCCATGGAGACTGGTCCTATGCAGACCTAAGTTCAATCAACTGGACCATCTTTTCTTTTTTTCTTTCTTTCTTTTTTTTTTACTGGACCATCTTTTCAACCCCATAATTTATATACAATTTTAGGCAAGTTTTTATAGTCCAGTTCTGATAGGTAAAATTTCCATCATGACTTGGTATCTGGAAACTGTCTTCAGGACTAAGCCAAAGAAAAGCAAACCACCAAAATATGTTCTTTCTATTATGAGTAACGATTATATCAATGTTGCCATTCCCTCAAGGCTGCCTATGTGTAAGATTCCCAGCAGAGTTCACAGGCAGGTGCAATGCTGTATTTTAGAAACTTGAATGGAAACAATCAAATAGCTTATGTAAAATCAATACAATTTAGTAGGTTCCAAACTAGGACTCAAAACTTGGCTTCTAAGATAAGATTATGCCCTAATGTTCAACTGTTTTAGGGAATGGCAAATATACTTCAATACAATTATGAAAAATACAGTTTCATGTTATATGAAAATATTTCAAGATAGCAATATCAAGCTATCAGATTTTTCATGCACAGATATTAGAAAAATGTTTATGAAACTGTTATTCCTTTCAAATAGAGTCTAAAGACTCAAATATACTTGCAAGGGCATCTTATATTTATGTATTTGAGGTCAAGTGACATCAGATGTATTTTCCTAGGAAGTTTTAAAATGTTCTGAGAATCAAATGTGAATTTACTTTTCTTATTTATCCATCTACTTTTTCTCAGTAACATTTGTGTTGAACATTTGCCTCTGGTGAGCTGTGATTATTTACACCTACTCAACTCAAAGTTTAATGACACCTGGCAAACAGATACTGGTGTAAGTTTGAGGAATAAATCATTCTTCAGATGAAGCTGTCAGTTCTTGGAGCTGAAGAAGTATCTTTGTTCATTCTAAATCCTTAAGAACTTAGCATAAGGACATGTTTGATAACTGTATACTGTTGGAGGAATGAATCTATGAATGAATGGCAGCCCATGAGGTGTGTGCAAGCACTTGGTAATTTTTTATTTACTTTTATGGCTTTGCTAATGAATTTCTCCCTTTCCCTTCAGTGTGGTAGCTAATATTGAGGGCAGAGATAGGATGAGGTTTTCTTTGCTGTGTGTTTGATATCAATGTTGATAAACATAGGAATCATTATGCCAAAAGAGAAAAAGTGCTTTGGATGTACTGTGTATCCATAAGGTTTCAGTGCTACCTGACTGCATATATTTCTATCCTTTCTCAGTGGAGCACACATTAAGCAGTTACAGTTATAAGTAGACAATTTTTAAAAATCTCTTCTCTATTTTAAGTTTGATAATCTTTTGTGTATGAACATATTTTAAAGGACTCCAGGGTTTTCTTCATGGTGACTAAACACATGTCCATGTACAAAGTCCTCTGTACACCCTCTGCAAGTTTTCATGAATAACTGCCCTCAGACTATGGGAATAAATGTTCTGGTTAACAATAAGCCATTCCAATCCTCCAAATTGCCTTCAGTCATAAAGACAAATGCTTTTATTTATTTATTTATTTATTTATTTATTTATTTTGAGACAGGGTCTCCCTGTAGCCCCAGCTGGCCTAGAACTCATTATGTAGACCAGGGCAGTCTTGAACTCACTGAGATCTGCCTGCCTCTGCCTCCTGAGTGCTGAGATTAAAGGCATGTGTCACTATGCTCAGCAAGACAACTGCTTTTTAAGATCAGCAGGAACAGTCAGGAAAAATAAATATGGTTTAATTTTTTTCACCAATGTTTTATTGAAGCTCTGTGCATTTTATATAAGATTACATTACTAGTCAAATCTAGACCCATTATCCCCTCCCTAACCCATGACCCTACCAGAGCTCATGCATTCTGCCAAACATGTTTTTCATCTTTTCTCAGTCTCTCAAAATTCTCGATGCGGAAGTTTAATGTTTTGAGTAGAAGTTCACTGTTTCAGTCAGTTCTTTTACTCAGTCTTTTCTGCTGTTGTTGTTGTTGCTGTTATTCCTTCCCATATGCATCACTCCCAAATTCTTGGACAAAAGCTCAAACAGCCCTGCACAAGAAATACTTACAACTAGGTAATTGGCACTAGCATCCACAGATGAGGGATACCATTCATTGTTTTTCTGGGACTGTTACTTCACTTAACATAATATCTTCTAGCTCCATCTATTTACCTGCAAAGCTCATGATGACGTCTTTCTTTACCACTGTATAGAACTCCATTGTGTAGATGTACCACATTTTCTCTATCCACTCGTCAGTCGAGGGCACTTGGGTTGGTAAATATGGTTTAAATTTCATAGAAAGTCTAGATGTAGATAAAATGAATGTCCTTTATGAGCTTTTATTACTGACCATGTGTCTGGTGATGCCCTTTTGTGGGATTTATGTCAGTTTTCAAAACCTTTCTAATTTTTTCTTGTGTTTATTGGATGGTTCTTTCACATTTTCTCCATTTTAGAACCAGCAAGGTCAAGAGCAAGCTCCAGGAGACATCACTTATTTTATTAATTAAAAAAGTATAGTATAATTTAATAAAAAACTAGGCAACACCAGGCGAGATGTTGAATGCCTTTAATCCCAGCACTATGAGATTGAGGGCACCCTGGTCAACATAGTGAGTGCCAGGTGTGTTGGGGCTAGGGAGACACTGTCAAAAACATAAACAAAAAACTTCAGAGATGGAATGGTTCAGACCTACATAGCACCTTTCCATAAAAAATGGAAGAATTATTTCATAAATGATGTAAAGGCATTGATTTTGAAAATAATTATAATGAGTGGGATGTAGAATAGATTTTAATTTTTAGGATACAGATTTTGAGGTCTACTATACTTGAATTAAAATAAGCTATATAACTTAGACTGGAGAACTGGGTCAGCAGTTAAGAGCACTGGCTGCTGAGGCAGAGGACCTGGGTTCAGCTCCTAGCACCCACATGATGGCTAGCTAACAAACACCTGTAACTCCAGTTCCAGGGCATCTGACACCTTCTTCTCCCCTGCATTGCATGGCATGGGCTTGCTTACATGTATGCAGACAATACACTCACACACATAAAATAAAAATAAATAAAATATAAAATAAAATAAGCTATATAACTTATTAGCCAGAGCAGGCCATCAACTTTTTAAACTTTAATTTGCCTTCAAATATCTTATGTTTGATTTCCTAAGAAAAGAAATAGTTTTCTATGATTGATAATGAAGTAATGTGGCCACAGGGCCACACCCTCACCGAAGAATTGAGAAAGAATCACCTGTTCCTTTTTCATAGTTTCTGGCAGTTAGCAGTCTTCCTTGGCTCCATTTGCTTTGACTGCAGCAGGCCAGGGGGTGTTATCATGCAACATCCAAGGATCTATAGGTATATTTTAAGATAAGAAATATAGCACGCAGAAGTCCCTTATACCTTAGAAGAGAGTGACATGTTATACAAATATGGACAGAAAACTAACATTCATATTAAATATAAAACCTGCACTTCACTGTCAAGGATCCATGTTAAAAGAAGGGCAGCATCACATATAAGAAGAATGTAAACTGGATGTGGTGGTACACATCCTTAATCCCAGGACTCGAAAAGCAGAGGGGAGCAGGTCTCTGTGAGAACCAGGCTAGCCTGGTCTTCAAAACAGGTCCAGGCCAGCTGGGAGATACAGGGGTACCTTGCTTCAACAAATAAACAATAAATAAATAAATAAATATTATTAAAAATAATCATCTGTCTATTCTGGAAAAGAATATGGATTTTTTTTTGTATGCTGTTGGGTTCTGAGTACCTTATTATTCAATGTTTCTCATGACAGACACACTGTAGCCTTCTGCTTGCTTCCTTCCCATCACCGCCCTCCTCCTGTGTGTGACATTTTATGCTACAACGAAGGCCAAATGAAAATTTTATTATTTATTTATTTATTTATTTATTTATTTTTATTTATTTAGTCTTTTGGAGACAGGGTCTCCATGTAGCCCCAGTGGGCCTGGAACTCACTCTGTAGACCAGGCTGGCCTGGAACTCACAAAGATCCTCAAATTTTAAAGTAACTTAGTCTCACTTCAGCTATTGCTTCCCTCCCCCTCCAATTTTGGAAACAAAGAATTTTTGAAAAAGGCCCCTCTCCCTTTGCAATCACTGAGCACTCTGGCCCTTGAGCTCATCTGACTCTAAAGTAGCTGAGGTGTGGAAAGCAGAGCTCTTCGATTTTTCTGTCCCTTTTTTCTGTTTGACTTCTGTTCCGCCTTTGGCCTTGGGACTTCCCGCTGCTGCTGCTGGAGGCTATGCTGGTCTGTGTCATCCAGCTGTCAGCAGCCAAGGTCACACCCTGCCCTTGAGCTTTGCTAGGAGGTATTCTTTTCTCCTGTCCTTACTGAGGTTTGCATCTTTAATCACCATTGTGCAAAGAACAAAGGAGTCTTAAATCTCACTTTGGGCTCCAAAATTGTTTAGAAACCACAAAGATCTTGTGACTTCAGAGCAGTCAGGGAATCTTTCAAAAATGTATTTCATTGCAGTAGAATAATAGAGGTATACAGATTTTTAAAAATAATTAACTACCAAGTTGTATTTAAAGAAAATGCTGAGTACAAGTACAATATCCTTAATTTAGAATCAAAGAGAAGCCAGTAAGTAGTTTTATTTAAAAAATGAGAAAATCGGGCTGGAGAGATGGCCTAGCGGTTAAGAGCGCCGACCGCTCTTACAGAGGACCCGGGTTCGATCCCCAGCACCCACATGGCGGCCGAGAGCCGTCTGAAACTCCAATTCCAGGAGAACTCCAGTTCCAGGGGAATCCGACACCCTCTTCTGACCTCCGCGGCATTGCACGACATGGGTGCACAGTCTTGCATGCAGACAGTACATTCATACACATACAGAAATAAATAAAAATTAATAAAAAATTTTAAAAAAAATGAGAAAATCACATAACTTTGATAATGGAAGCTCAAAAATTTCATCTGAATCTGCCAACTTGTTTTGTTCAGTTTTATGGTAGCTGAAGTGCCATGTCAGTCAGTCCTGTCGAAATAGATCCATAAAGTCAGGAAAGGCGGGCTCACGTGTACAGTCCCCCTGGTATGACAAGCTGAGGGGAGAGACTGCAAATTAAGGACAGACTAGAAAACTTAGGGTGACCTGTCCAAAAGGAAACAAGCAAAAATAAAAACAAACAAAAATCCCTCAAATCAAATATAACCATAAAATGATCCTGACATTATTCATGCAACAGAAGAAAATCTTACAACCTCTTTCTCACACCTGAAAGAAGCTCAACATGAAAAATTTGAGATTTAGATTTTGTTTACATAGTTCTACATCTTTCCTTTTTAGATTTGCTTGGAAGTATAGAAGAAATTCTTCCAAGACTTCCCCAAGATGTCAGCGTTTGGGGGATGAAGGCTTCTGTTCCACAAGGTGTAGTTTCACTGCAAGAAAAGCTAAGTCTCGCCTCTGATGAGCCCTTGCCACACAGCCATCATGCTGCCTCGAGCCTCAAGTCTACTTGCCTCTATATTTTTACTTCTGGAACAACAGGTATGTCCCCATTCTCTCTCTCTCTCTCTCTCTCTCTCTCTCTCTCTCTCTCTCTCTCTCCTTTTTCTTCTCTGTTCTCTTGTGGTTTTATATACCTATGCATACATAGGAGATGGGAACAGGGTGTCAGGTGACCTACTTTGTGTGTTCTGACTTTTGCCTTAAGACAGTCTTTCACTGAACCTTTCTGACTAGGCTGGCTGGCTATGGAGCTTTTGGGATCCACCTTTCTCTAACCCCCAGCTGGGCTATAAAATGCAGCATGGTTTTTTCTAGTCATTTGTAACAAATAAACATGTATGAAAGTATGCTTGCAAGAAGTTCCTAGACTTTCTATTGTAGATGAAAAGGTTAATTGCTTTGACTTTAAAATGTGAATTATAAGACTATACTTTCAGGGATCATTTCTATAGTATGTTACTAGAGAAGTTTCTCTGACTTTGTAGCGTACCAGAAACCACGAGGAGGAGACGTAGCATTCTCTCCTGAGCGTGAAGCCGGCTCTTGGTGTTGCTTTACTGCAACTGCCACTTGCCATTGATGATCGTTCTTCTCTCTTTCAGGAGAGTAGAGGGAGAGAATGCAGTCTGAGTGGTAAAAAAATAAAAAATAAAAAAGGTGAATTGTTTTCTTTAATTTTATATTACTCTAAAATATGCATACATACCCTCCACCCATTCATAAACATGTTTTGGAATTAACATACAGTTTATTTTCACACATCATAATTTTGGTATACTGGAAAACAGCTCTCTGTATTCCAGTTAAACTGGCTGAGAAAAAAAATCATTATTCATTTTGTATTTGGCATTTATTTTATTCCAGTTATATTGCACAGAATTTTTCAGTTCCTTTTCCTATTTCTTTTTCAAATATTTTCTTTATTATTTTTATTTTATGTGTATGAGTGTATTAGCTGCATGCAGGTAGGCACACTGGTGCCATGCTGTTGTGCCCATGGAGGTCAGGAGACAGCATCAGATCACCTGGAACTGGAGTTACAAATGGTTGTTAACAACCACGTGGGAATCTAACCCCTGTCCTCTGCAAGGGTAGTCAGCACTCTTAATGGATGAGCTGTCTCTCCAGTCCTTGTATCCCTATTTCTAAAGAGAATGGGTAACCTGGTAGATCCTTAACACTTACTTACAAACATCATGTACTGATTTCCCAGCATAGGGGAGAAAGATTTTGTCTTCGGTCCCATGCACCCTGTCTTTCTACTCGCTTCTTTGTGATAATGAAACTTTCTCTCTCTGTCATTGACATAAACACAACTCTCACCTCAACCGGCATAAGGAGGCAGTTTATTCTAGAGCCAAATGTGGGTGACAATGGCGTGGGAACACAGATTCAGATTACCCCAAATTCAGTGTTAGAACTTCCTCATATTTAATCTTAAAGACCCTTTCTTGTGACTGTTGATAAGCCAAGATGGCTACTCTCTAGGGGACTTTTGATCTGAGGAATATTTGGTTGTATGTGGCAGGCAAGACATGATGAAGGATGAAAGCAAATGATAGAAATGTGCCACTCACAGGTCTCAGAGCAGTTAGGGAAGCCATGGGAGTCTAATGGCAACAGAGTGCTCAACCATCTGGTGGGTTGTGAGAGAGGGCCCTGTAGGATGATGGCTTTAACAAAGTCCAAGGGATTATCCCTTAGCCTGCTCTACAGGGAACAAAGATTGGCAGGATTAAAGGAAATACTAATGAACAAAGGAATTTACATGACTCCAGTGTTATCCATTAAGTTTGTCATCATCAACAACTGTGACATGAGAAAATGCGGGTCAGTGACATGACAAACATTAGAATATCACAATCACATGGGACAAAAAGATTTTATAAGCTAAAAGTTATAACCACGTTTCCAACAATTGATCAAGACTAAAAGTGGATATTGAGATAGAAATTAAGTTAAACTAATTTATGATGTCCATCTCTTTCTCAACAAGGAAATGTACCTGTGGATACTGAAAAGGGCCCCTGCTTGTCAAGTCCATCTTCTAGACACCTCTCACCACAGATCTCCTCTCTTCTCTTTAGTCTTGGCTAGTTGCCATCTTCATTCCTGATCCTGAATTTACCAGATCCTCATCTGTTTTGCTATTCAGTTTGTCACTATGCTGTTTTTGGTAATCTTCAGCAAGCACTGTACCACTGAGCTACACTTCAAAACATAATGAGGTAGATTTACAATAGAAACCTGTGTAGCAGGACATTTTAAAAAGATTAGGACCCTTTGAATTCCAAAATAGAACATGAATAGAAAACAATAAAATCAATGAGCTGTGTCAGTACTAATGATCAGCATGAAACAAGTTATGTTCCTCCATAAAAAAAAAAAATAGCTTGAAACATATAAAACTATTAATGGTCAACCAGGGTCATACTAATGTAATATGTATTAACCTATCAAAGTATTTATTGATGATATGAATTTACTACATTGACATTATAAATGCTACAATAGCAAGCTCTAAAACAATAAGGAAAATATCAGGTCTACAAATGCCAATACCAAAGCACTATGCAAAAATTTTATATTAATGACAAATGTACATTTTTATAATAAACTAATTATAATTCTATGACAGGTTATTACTGGGAAGTCTGAATCTCAAATTATGTTTTCTCAGTCTTTGAATACTTCTATATGCTATAGTATTTTCTAAGCACTAGTAAGCTTACATTCTTTTAAAAAGATATTCCTCCATTGTATATGTAGGAAGACTAAAACAGCAAAGGATAACTATGCCTGACTCTAAGTTCCAACAGATTTCATGCATCTTATATTCTAAAATGTTCATATCATAGAGCATGTTAACCATGATGAAATTAATGGTCCATACTTGAAAGCCCTACTTGGAACAGGAATCGTGCCCTAGAAAGCTTTACTTCAAATGTAGTTTGGTTTATTTTAAGATTTCCCTCATTTTGGGCCATATATTTTCAGATGTTATCTTTTACACATTTTTCTAGAAGATACTGCACTTTGGTTTTAAGTCATTTTATGTCATTTGCCCTTTTTGATAGATTAAAGATTCTAGAACTCCATTACAGCAACAATTCATGACATATGTCTCCTTTTATAAAGCAGCAGAATAATCTAATGTATTGTCTCAATTCCTGGTATAGTTGATGCGAAGATAATCTTTCTTTCATTTATTTATATGTAATGGAACGTGTGTGTATGCGTGTGTGTGTGTGTGTGTGTGTGTGTCCAAAAATAACAATTCTGCTTTAAACAATGAGAACTAGTTTGAACCAAACATGAGTGGCTATGAAATCCTGGAAAACAGATTCAAGTCACCCTGGAGGACATGTTCTTCTGTGGAGGTGGTTGAATGAACGTTTGTAGCTACCTAACAAAGGGGATAATAAAACAATACATTCATCAAATACACTGGTGGAGGCATTAGGTAAGCAGGCTACAGAAAATTGGAGAAGACTTTTTCATTATGTTTCAGATACTAGTTTAGAGCAGTCTCAGCTGTAGGTTGGTGGAGGCTAAAAGTCTGCTGAGCTTACAGGTATATTCCAAATGGTTCACTTAATCATCATGAGACTATTAGGTCACATAAAAGATAAAAATAAATAGCTATTTTCTAAAGTGCCTAAGCTAGCTCAAGGTAATTCTGGTTCTCTCCTTGCTACATTCCACTTTTTCAAATCATGCTACTTTGCTGAAGTCAGTCTGCAAGACCTCTAAAATAGATGTGGGTTCCTTAGAGAACCTCGGCTTCGCAATGTGTGTGGGTAAAGTTTTCTTTCTTTTCTTGTCTTCCAGGTCTACCTAAGGCAGCTGTGATTAGCCAGCTGCAGGCTCTAAAGGGATCTCTTGGACTATGGGCTTTTGGCTGCACGGCTGATGACATCATCTATATAACCCTCCCTTTGTATCATAGCTCAGCATCTCTCCTTGGAATTGGTGGCTGTGTTGAGTTGGGTAAGTTATTTTGTTTTTGTTTTTTTTTTTTTCTATAAGTTTTAAAAATGTCTAGTCAGAATGTACATTTATTAGAGCTTGAAATTATTCATGGGATTCAGAGGGATGGCATGCATAGTGCATAATTAAAGCATAGTGTTTGGAAAGATCACATTTTCATGACATGGGGCGTACTCCTCAAGTAAAAGGTCAAGGTGATTGCAGCAGTCTGTAGCCAGGGCTTCTTTCTCCTGTGGTTGCTCATTCTTCAGAGAGTGGCCACCAGATCCTCAGACAATCTCAGAAATGCATCTAGGTAGTAAATATGTATGCAGCAGCCCCATTTAGAGTACATTTTAGAAGGGGCAGCTATTACTTCAGCAGCAGTCTATTGATTAAAACAAGTTTAGCCCAGAGTCAAGATTTGAGGAGTGGGAGAATGGACTCTGCCTCTTCAGGGGAGGAAGAGTGAAGCTATATTACACAGATAAGGGAGAAGAAGGAATTGTTGAGATGTTTTAACAATAAAAAAAGGACTTAAGACTTGCCCTAAACATCTAAGAAGTCCTTGGACCAAGTTTATGACTCAGTAGACTCTATTTATAAACATGGGAGATTATGTTTCATTTGCCAGTTTTGAAATAATAGGTAGCAATCATCCATTAGTGCTTGTTTATGCCTGGCAGAGTACAGTATTTGTAGAGTAGTTTATTCACAGTGTGATCAATATCCAAGTTAAATAAGTATCTACAGGTTAAAACTGCAAGTGAGAATATGAAGAATGACATAGACTGTTGTCAAGTAAAGCTAACAGCCATTCATCCTCAGATACAGTAAGATGAACAGTTACACATATCCCAAACTACCTTCATGAGAGTTAAGAAAACCAGGCGACAGACCACAACACCTGCTTTTAGTATAACAGAAGGAAAGGGCATACAGAAGAAGGCATGAAGGGAGGAGGTGCCATGTTGTTCCTCACCTAAATTTAATTCAAGTGGCTCAGGAGAGAGAGAGAGAGAGAGAGAGAGAGAGAGAGAGAGAGAGAAAGAGAGATTTGACCTAGGTCTGTTCTTGAAGCCAGTACTAAATCTGCCATGGCAGAGCCCCCTACTGCCAGGACTGAGATTTGGATACGCATTGACTGGGTCACTGACTGTCCCCAGCACCCTTCCTGAAGCCTCTGTAAGTGGAGTTGGGTGCAAGACCCCATCCCGTGTGAAGCATGACAGCAAGCACAGGTGCTTGTGTTCAGTTCAGAGCCAGGCATAGTGTTGTGAGAACAGTAAAAGATGAGGTGTCATATAACCTGGCAGTTCTAGTCATAGGTACATGCCCAAGAGACTGAAAATATGTAATCACGTGTCCATATCATTATTAATCTTGAGGACCCAAAGTAGAAGCAATCCACGTACCCATTAGCTGGTAAAATGACAAAAAGAATATATATATACATGGATTCAACTACAAAGAGAAGTATTGATATATGCTATAGCATAAATGAAACTAGAATGTATCACTTTGTAGTAAATAAAGAGAGCTTGAAACATGTGACATCAGTCCATAATGGGACATCTTAGAGTCAGAATGTATATGCATGGTGCCCAGAGTGAGGGAAAGGCAGCCACGTGACTTTATACAATGACTGCTCATGACAATTATAGTTTGTGAAGGATGATAGAAGAAAATGTCCTAGAATTAGATTATCATGATGAGATGTTGGTGACTATATGAAGCAACACTGGATTGTCTACTTTAAATCATGAAGTATTTGGCATATGAAATATACCCCAGTTAGAAATAGGACACCTTGTTAAAAACCAGGTTGTTATAACAAGGTTCTGTACTTACTAATGGACTTTTAGTGGTGATGTTTTAGTGTAGCTTATGAAGTCTCAGATTTGAGGTATGTGGAAACTGCTTTAAAGCTTTAAAAACAAACAGTATGTTTATGTCAAAGTCAAAGCAAGTCTCTGTGAAGAACGATGACATTTAGAATGCACCTGCTCTAGTATTTATAACTCTACTTATTTTGATTGTTGCTTTCATTCCATATATTGCAAAAAAGCACATTTGCAACCAGAGACTGGGTGCATTCAGTGTGGTGTGGCCACAGATATTTGCAGTCAAAATACATAGTTACCACATGAATATATTAAAATGTTATTGGACCATAAAAGCAATTTTTTTCAAATGAACTCACTCTAAATGACTGATGAGTTATCAGAGCCTAGGCAGTGAGCACATATCTAAGACAGCAACATGGGTTGTGCTTGATGTCAATTCTGCCCTTGCCATTTTCCCTTAGTGCCTATTTTTATCTCTCCTCTTAGGGGCCACTTGTGTGTTAAAGAAGAAGTTCTCTGCAAGCCAGTTTTGGAATGATTGCAAGGAATACAATGTGACTGTGTTTCAGTATATTGGAGAACTTTGCCGCTATCTTTGCAAACAACCTAAGGTAAGAGAGAACCAAAAATTTCAGAAAGAATAATCATAAGCACTGGAAATAACAGTAATTCTTATTTCTTTGTTTTTACTCCATACTACTACAAAAACATAATTTATCCAAGATGCAAGATACTTGCAACACATCAAGATAAGATCAATATAAAAATCTGAGAAAATAAAAGTAATTCTACCCAGGAAAGTGCAAATGATGAGTTTGGTTCCATAGTGGGGCAGAAGAGACCCATGATCTAGTTCACCTCAAGTTCAGGCTAATTCAGATTTCTATTGTGAAATTAGATGCACATTACGCTTACAGGAAAAATTATTCCAAGTTTGAAATGTTACTGCTTTAAAATGTTGGTGTCTAAAAATGACACTGGATAGAGTTTATTTATTTTCTGAATAAATGATTGTATTGGAATATATTCCCATTTTGTTTTACTTTAAAAGGAAACTTTATTTATACTAGTTCCCCACCTAAAGCAAACATTCTGGTGGTCTTTTGATCAACTTTCCCACATGAAAACCAGGCATGCACAGCGTTTTGTCAGAGCCTGGCTAGTCCTTGTGGCTTCTTTGCTTTCTTGTCCTTACCGATATTCTGGGCTCATTTATCTTTCCATTTTTGTAACTTTCTGATTTTCACAGCACTCTTGGGACTGCATAGAAGGGTTTTTTCTGTAATAAAATCAATAAAAACCCTAACAAGAAAAGGAGTGGAGCTTGATACCCTGCTTAGGTTTAGACAGCAGAGCCATGGCCTCTGAGCTACACCTTCCTAGGCTGAGGCCTCTCACTCTCATATCTGACAAGGGTTTGATGGTGACTGTTGTCCCTGGCTGGGACCATTTAAATAAAACTTTCTTAAATATATGAGATTGCACAGAATGATGAACACAGAAAAGAGTGTAACCTTGTGTAATCTGATCTACAGACTGCTTTCATTCATGAGCTTGGACTTCAAACCATGGGGAGACTGCCTGTCATCCTCCTGACCTCCTCCTTCTGTCACAAGCCAAACCACCTGTATTTTGAGGGGAGGGGTGACAGGAGTGTTTCAAATGGCAAATGGCCATAGATTCATAGATCCATAGGTATCATGATGTTCCAGAGAAATGTTTTATGTAAAGACTTGTTTCATAGAGAATCAGAGTCTGTTACAAATATTTTACTTATTATTTTACTTTGCGTGTATGAGTATATTCTCTGCGTGTATGTAAGTGCACCCATGCCATGCAATGCCCACGGGGGTCAGAAGAAAGTGTTGAATCCCCTGGAATTGGACAGTTACATACAGTTGTTAGCTGCCATGTGGGTACTGGGAATCAAGCCCAGGTCCTCTGCAAGAGCAGCCAGTGCTCTTAACCACTAAGCCATCTCTCCAGCCTTCATAGTCTTATCTGAAGAGTCTTATAAAACAATTAACAGTTATAATATATCCATATGTGTTTTGTCTTCTAGCTTTCAGTGTATTCTTAGGTAACACTGTATTTGTACTAAGTTAATTTAGGGAAATGGTTATCCCCCACCCCCAGTAAGATTAAAGCACCTTTGATGAGGTTCCAGGACCATAAGTGCTACAAGGCATAGAAAATGCTATCTAAAGATGATTTTTGTCTTCTTTGGAAATAATCTAGCCATTCCAATTTCTTCTCATCCTGTAGTACAATTAATTATTAGCTATTATAGGGTCATCTCAGTTATACATTTTACTTTTTGGAAATAATTAAATCAGAAGAAATGGGTTTGTTGTAACTTTCCACACACACACACACACACACCACACACACATGCACGCATGCATGTGCACACAAATGCACACATGTACACGTGCACACACAAATACGCGTGCGCGCGCGCACAAACGCACACACATGCGCATGCACGCATGCGCGCACGCGCACACACACGCGTGCGCGCGCGCACACGCGCGCACACACACACACACACATTTATACTTTGTTTTTATCCACCCTCCATGACCTCCTTCTCTCTCTTCTCTCCCTCTGGCTGGTCCCCCTCCTCACCCACAATAGTAACCCCCTGCTTTTATGACTTACATATTTCATTATCCTCTTGCTAGTCCCCCTCCTCACTCACGATATTCCCCCCCTCCACTTTTATGACTTACATATTTCATTATCCTCTTGTTCTTTCCCCCCATCTGTTTAGGAATCTCTCCCCCCTCTCATAGGTCCTTTTCTTTTTCCATGTCACACACAAACACATACATACAACAAATCCAAATATAGTCTACATATGAAAAATATATTTGTCATTCTGAGTCTGGCTTATTTTGCTTCATACAATGATTTCCATTTCCATCCATTTTCCTGTGAACACCATAATTTCATTCTTCACTATAGCTAAATAAAATTTATTTGTGTATATGTACCACATCTTTCTTTCTATTTTTCTGTTTGGGCATCTAGCCGGCCTCCAATTATTGGTTATTGTGAACAAATATGGAAGACTGGAATCTCTGTCTCATGCTAACTTAGAAGCCTAATGGAGCCTAGAAGAGGTTCAGCTAGATCGTGTAAGAATTCTGTGGAGTAACTGAATACACATTTTTTTTAATTTTATGAACTTGGATAATGAGGAGTAAGTATTTTTATACATTTAGACAGCTTAGTGTCTCAGAAGTCAAAGTATATGGATTTTTTTGTGATTTTATTATGACATTTCAGGACAACTGCTGGAAGTGATTGAAGCAGTTTAAAACTCTTTCCACCCTATGGGAACATGCCTATTGAAAGTCCTTTGTCAGTGACCATGCTATTAAAAATGAAAATCATCGCCGGGCGTGGTGGCGCACGCCTTTAATCCTAGCACTTGGGAGGCAGAGGCAGGCGGATCTTTGTGAGTTCAAGGCCAGCCTGGTCTACATAGCGAGTTCCAGGACAGCCGGAGCTACGGGGAGACCCTGTCTCAAAAAGACCAAAAAAATAAAAAAAAATAAAAAATAAAATAAAATAAAAATGAAAGTCTCTGAAAAACAGAAGAGGCAACTCTTCATGACCAGCCTTCTCAGATGCTGGGGAGGAAACCAGTTTACTTGAGCTCTAAATGAAGACACAAAAGATTTATTTGAAATTAGAGAAAAACTATTTAATTTTATCCATAATTTTATAGACTGGAAACATGGTAACATGAATTTTCTCTGTGTAGATATAAACCAGAAAGACAGGACAATTGTCTATCTGCATTATCTTTCAACATGTCTCTTCTGAGACTTATAATTCATTTATCTCTTTGGCAATATGTTTTTTGCATATCTGCTTGAGTTTTTATTTAAGTAATGGCACCTGGCATGGTGGCACAAGACTTTAATCCTAGCACTTGGGAGGGCAGAGGCAGGCGGCTCCTGTGAGTTCAAGGCCAGGCCTGTGTCTACATGAGTGAGCTCCCAGACAGCTGGGACTAAAAGGAGACCCTGTCTCAAAACAAACCCACACAACACCACAACAAAAAAAAAAAAAAAAAAGAAGAAAGACAGTAATGGTTTATAATATTGTTTGTAATTGTTTTTTAGTTTTTTCCTTTGATTTTTTCCTTTGATTCATGAAATGAAATGTTTTTTGAAACTTTATGGTTTAATTGCACTGATTTAGGGGACATATATCAGCAAAGTCTATAAGAGATTTAAGATGGAAATCATATTTTATATTACTCTTAATTTATAATTTTAATTCTTATTATCTTGCTTATGAAACAATGTCTAAATGATTTTTTTCTGAATCTAAAATGAGGAAGAAAAATGAAAATTAATATGGCTTTACCTAAAGGAGGAGTTGTTTATTTTTTTTTAAGAAGAGAGGCATTACATTACCTTATACCTTGTTGTTCATTTCCTACAAAATAGATATAAGCAGTTTATACAGTAAAGACAAGAAAAGGGAGACAGTCACTTGTTAAGATGTATCTCCTCTAACCAACTTGTTTTTTGTTGTCCACTGTTCCCTGCCATGAACTTCCCTTGAAGGATAAGGCAGAGCCCTCCCTGCAGCCAGTTGAGGGGCGACGTAGGCAGGGCCAGAGCTTGAACGAGTGACACATTTACCTGCAGGCAGAAATCCCAGTGTGAGTCAAATGTTCATGTGGAGCTGCATGAAATTCCCCTAAGATTGGTTTTCCCAGCTGAAACCTGTCCCCATCTTCATCCCGAGCCGCCTTGCCTCTCTTCCTATTTAGAATGTGTATCTTCTTAAATGCCTATGCTGTCTTCAATGAGGCCACTGAGGAAAGTGGAACCCTAGACATCAACAAGTCTCTGAGGGAGTTTTGCAGCAGAATATCTCACACAGGTAACCTGATACAGTCAACAGTCATGCCCAAGATGTCCCTAGAGAGTGGACCCAAAGGCCATTCACTCCCATGTTCATCCTTTCAAGTCCTATTGCAGCTTCATGGTTTGTCTTTGTAAAGATATATGGTATGAAGGCACTAGACCAGAAAACCCCTGACAAAGTCACCATGAGCAATGGTCCCACAGTCCTCCAGGGTGGGCTGACGATGGAGCAGATTGGAGGACAGACAGCAGATTCTGCCTGCTCAGGGGGCTGCATCCCCACACCCCTCCCCTGAGGTCCCAAGTGGTGTGTGGTGGTGACTCTGCCTCTGTGTTAGACTTGGATGAACACAGAGGAGTTTTTCATTACCAGTTTCTAGTATGGACAGGACTGATTCACAAGAATGGACTTCCTGCCTCCCTTGATGGCTAGCTAAAGTCTCAACTCCACACATGGTCCTAGGCACCCAGCCAGGCCCTTTCCCACTGCCAGGCACCAAGAAGTCTTCAACCATTTTTCTGTTACTCTTCTATAGTCCCAGTGTACTTTCATCTGTACCTTCTACAGAAAGAGTAAAGCACCTAACTGAACTTCTAGAGATTAAGAAAAAGACCAATAGACAGGGAGTTGGGGGGTAAAGGATAAACATATTAAAAATACAATGTACCCATGTATGAAATTTTTAAATAATTAATAATACTACATTTAAAAAGACTTATAACAACACCAAGTCCTTGGTAGTTAAAAATATGTGTGTTGCGGGCTGTTGGGATAGCGCAGCCGTTAAAGGCTGAGGCTGAGAACCGCAAAAAAAAAATGTGTGTTGATAATAAAAAGAAGAAAAACACAAGTAAAAAATTATTTTGATATAAATATAATTTTTTAATAATAAATAAGATTTTGTCTTAAAAACAATAAAATAAGGATGAAAATATAAAAGCTTAAGGTCTAGTCACAAAAGGTTTAAATAACGTAGGGTTTATGAATGTTGTGACTTAATATATGTTTAATGATTAGATTCTTAAGGTTACACTGATGGACTCATGACACCTCCAATACTGCCTTAAAATGTGCCTCTGATTCAAATAATTAATTGTACTTTTGAAAAGAAAAAGTATAAACAGCGACATGCATTCATAAACAAAATTGGCCGGGGTGACGCAGAAGGATGGGTGATGGAAGGGCAGGCCTATTAGATGGAATGGTCCAGGATGCTTTCTTGAAATAGTGACCCTGTGTACTAAGGCCCCAACAGGACAAGTGGGATGCAGAACAGAAACCCTGGATTAAAACCAGCACAGAAGAAGGTGGAAAGGAAGACACCCTGCCCACACCACCACCTCAGATTTACAACTTGGAAGTTTCATGAAGAGAGTGTCTGGCCTATCCATGGGTATATTCTGGTGTCTTTATCCAACTTGCAAGAAAACCTTGACAAGCAACAGGACTTGTTAGGGCAGGAAGAATAAGTAAATGGAGGAAAAGTCCTCAAATTTTGGTTCAAGCATCTAGGTAATTTGTTAACCTTTTGCAAGCTTTAAATAAACTGAAACTTGCCAGGTGGGGTGGCACATGTCTTTAATCCCAGCACTCAGGAAACACAGGCAGGTGGATCTCTGTGAGTTTGAGGCCAGCCTGGTTCCAGGACAGCTGAACATAGTGAGACCATGTCTCAAAAAAACTAAATAAATAAATTAGTAATAAATTCAGGTTTGATGAATGAAAATTGAAAATTTTAAAGTATTCTTTTGAATGTTAATTGTCAGGCAAAGATGTAAAATTGGCAGTTGGGTGTAGGACTCTGAAGCCAAAAATAATAAATAAATAAAATAAAATAAACAAAAAATCCCAGAAGACAGGTGTAATTAACACAAGGGCTAGCTAATACTGTGGTTTCCTTGGTATAATTAGCATGATATTTCTGGTCCCAAACCTGAAAGGAAAGCTCAATTATAATTAGAAAATTTGAATTCCTAGGTAGGACAGGTCCAAAGAGGGAATTTGAATAAACAAAAGTTTGCATCACTGCATGGAGGGCCACAGGTCTTTGAGGTAAACAGCTAAGTGTGCCCTGCACTTTTCAGAACTTTTCATGGAATCCTGGTAGCCATGACACATGTGACCTCCTATAGCATAACGACAGAAAACTCACCTCCCTTAACACCTAACACATCCTTTGCTTGTGTGAGTTACCACAGCCACTGGCTTAGTGCCAAGTCTTGAAGACTCAGATTTTTCTCTGTAAGTCATCTTCGAACACCCCGGGCTTTTCTTCCACTGACCTCGAAAGGCAGTAAAAATAAATGGTAACCTCTCTCACTATTACACTGGGAATGTAGACATGAGATTAGCTCCCTTTGTGGTCTGTTTGGTCTCTCAGAGAGGTGCTTGTCAGGCCATTATTTAGGCCTTAAAATGGTTTGTTGATCAGATGGCCGTGGTCTCTGAAACTGGTGAGGGTTTTTTTTTTTTTTTTTGTGTGTTTGTTTGTTTGAGACAGGGTCTCCCTATAGCTCTGGCTGTCCTGGAACTTACTCTGTAAACCAGGCTGGCCTTGAACTCACAGGGATCTGCCTGCCTCTGCCTCCCAAGTGCTCGGATTAAAGGCGTGTGCCACCATGCTCTGCTGGTTCGGGTTTTTAATGTGATAGGATCCTTTGTAACCCAATTACACTTGAGTCACAGATCAAAGATGTCCAAACTCAGTGCCTATTAAAGTCAGCGTGAGACAGTGGCCCTGGAGTTTAATGTCTCACTGCAGTGAAGATTAAAAATGCAGACACTGTGGGAATAGGCACAGCAAAAGCAAGTTCTGTTAAGAAACGGAAGTTAAGTGAGATAAGTTACAACAGCTCCCAGGACAGGAAAAAGTTGTTAAACCTGCCTGTTTAGGGACTTTTATAAGGTAATTACAAAAACTGGACAGAGGCTGTGGTAATTATTATAAGACTGGTTAATTTTTTGGATGTATTGCTGGTGGTGACTAGCACACTCTTGGTATATTCCATTACCTACTGGGAGATGGTTAGACACTGTTCATATGCTGCCCACCTAGTTAGGGGTGGTGGAAACCCCCTCTCTCCATGCCTGACTCCACATTTGTTAGTTACTGACTTCAACTCTCTGCTGGCTGTTAGTAACTTGGCCAGTATTGCTCTCCTTGAGCAACAGGTGTCCCATATGCTGTTATTTATGATAAGCACTGTTTGCTCTCAGAGCTGCCAAGAAGCCTCTACAGTGCTATAGTGCTTAGTTAACTCCTCCTCTGTGGGATGGTCTGGGATCTCTTTCTTCAAATAGGTGTGTGTGTGTGTGTGTGTGCGCGCGTGCGTGTGTGTGTGTGTGTGTGTGTGTGTGTGTGTGTGTGTGCTTTTTTGGAAACTGTCCTTACTCTGTTAGAATTAGCTGCCTTAGAAGGAGGGATACATACAGGATGGCAGTGCCTTCCACAAGCTCCTGAGTCACCAGGGGCCAGCTGCCTGCGGACACTGGCTCGGACCCCTGTACTTCCTCTCCCCTGTCAGTCTGCTTGTCTGGTGCAGAGCTGCAATCTCCTTGTTTCTCATCTAGTGTTCCTGACTTTGCTGTTTCAACCCTAAACTTACTCTTAACTCCAGCATCTATTTTCACTACAGCATATGTGGACAACTTTCAGTTTTCTCCATGGTCCTTTTCCTTACTTCATACACAGAGAGGGAACTAGCTTGGGCAAAATCATCACCTGCTATAACCCAGGTTGGACATGTAATACACATACTTTTAGGGGCTACAGCCTGGGCCGTCAGCTTTGTGGACCTCTTCTTTAAAGTGAGCCCCATACTTTGTTGAAGAGGTCCTGCCCATATCTTCCAGAAATCCTCTCCTACGTCAGAACCAGACGGCCAACTCTCCTTGCCCCGTTTCCCCGTTCCACAGCACTCTGGCTTCCTGTTTACATCCCCTCTCTGCTTCTCCCATTCTCTAATTCCTACTTGACTGGCTGCCTGTCTCGTTTCAGCATGTTCTTACTGATGCAGAGCTGCTTGGGACATGCATGCATGTGCAATTACCAGTAGGCTGGAGGAAGAAAAGTTCTCATCTAGAATCGAGATTCGAGGGTCAAAGTCGCTAAGATACGCTGCTTCTATTTTAAATGATCTTTTAGGAATGAAACCCTGTCATGTGCACTAGCTTGCTGTTCACACTGAGCTGAAGGCAGAGGTATTACAGTCCCTTGTAGGCCCCAAGTACCCTGTGTGATACAGTCCAGTACAGGACCCAGGTGCCCTATATGTTACAGTTCCTCATAGGCCCCAAGTACCCTTTGTGTTACAGTCCTATGAAGACCTCAGGTACCCCGTGTGTTATGGCCCTATGCAGGCTCCAGTGTGTTACAGTCCTGTGCAGGCCTCAGGGACCCTGCACACAGTGTTACAGTCCTGTGCAGGCTTCAGGGACCCTGTGTATTATGGTTTCTTGTAGGCCTCAAGTTCCCTCTATTGGCACCTCTTAACCCTGTAGTGTTACAGGGTCTGTGCAGCCCTTGATTATCAAGGCCTTTGGTCCTTGACAGCAGCCTGTGTTGTAGTTCTCATCAGCCTAGGGTCTGAGACTCTTGGCCCTGAAGTTTTGACAGCTCTCTGGAATTCTTCAGTAATCGATTCTTGCTGGTTCTCTTCTCCACCTTCTTCCAGCTCCTTGTCCCTTTCTCTAAAAAGAATCTCTGTGTGTATATGTGTGAGGGCGTACATGTGCCACAGCTTACACATGGAGGTTACAGGACAAACTCTGGTCTCAGTCCTCGCTTTGCACCTTATTTGAGACAAGTCTGTTTTTACCACTGCTTATGCTGAAACTGCCAGGTATTCTCCTGTGTCCATCTCCAGCCCCATGGCAGGCATTCTGGGACTACAGACACACAGTGCTGCATGCAGCCTGCCTGGGTTCTGAGGGTCAGAACTTGGACTTTGTGCTTCATAGCAGGTGCTATCACCTGGAGCAATCAGCCTGCCCTCTTGTGGAATTCTTGGTAAGCCCCGCACTTCCTCTCCTTGTCTCTTTCTTCTACTTAATTTCTCCTTTCTTCATTGCCACTCTAGAGCTGGCCATCTGTTCCATTTGCTGACAAGCAGCTGACTGGCTCCTCTGAAACTAACTGATCGCTATTGGAATGACTTGGAGTGACCATCTCTGCTGGGACTGTGGGGCAGGGTGCTGGCTGGGATGCCCACATCCATGTGGGACCCAGTGGGGAACCAGGGGTCAGGCATGGGGCATGGGGCATGGGGCATGGGCAATGGGGCATGGTCTGGATTGCTCAGGCATAGATGCCTGCTAGGAGTGAGTGGGATGGGATCATGAAGGGGTGCCAGGCGGGCACTGGTCCACAGCAGTTGCCCTGTCTGCCACTGCTGGGCAGCTCTGGATCCACAGACACTGCTTCTGTTCTGTTTTCAACTATTGCAGCCTCTGCTCCACTGCTGGTCTCTCTTGCTTTTCTTTCTTTATCTCTGTCTCTCCTTCCTCCTCCCTCCCTCCCTTCCTTCCTTCATTCCTTTCTTCCTTCCTTCCTTCTTTCTATTATGAGGTCAGCTCACATCACTGAAAGTCAGCCAGAAAAGACCACTGGAGAGAAACCTTACCTCGGTGAGCAAGCTGAAGCAGCCATTTGCTTTGCTCGTGACACCCCACCCAGGGCTATTTTTACTCCTCACAGTTGTTGAGGTTTGGGTTTTTGGACCAGTCACAGACTTGTCTCTTACCTGTCATATTATTCTCTTCCCCAGGAGAAGTGCTCCCCTTCTGGCCAAGAGGGAAATGGTTACAGGGTCATCAGGAGTTCACTAATGCCTGTGATAACAAAAAGGCTGTTGACTGTTTAGACCGCCCCCAGCCTTCAGGAGCCAGAGCAAGCAGCTACAGGCTTCACATGGTTGACCCAAGCCATCTGTGCAGTGTTCCAGACAGCTGGTGCTGTCACAAGGGTGGTCCGATTAGCTTAGCTGAGCTTTGCTTTGGTCAGCTAAGGGAGACTTCTGCATTGGCCCATCCCCAGTGTCTTTGCTTGTTTATGGAGAAATATGAAGGTCAGAAGGAATGTTTACAGTGTAATGTTAATGAACTTATTGTGGATAGTAATAGTAACTTTCGGCTATTCACTTATGTGTGTGTGTATCGACAAATGTAGAGGTCAGAGGACAACTTGCAGGAGTCCGTTCTCTCCTACCTTGTGAGTCCTGGGGATTGAACTATGGTTCTCAGTCTTGGCAGCAAGTGTCTTTGCCCACTGAGTCATCTCAGTGCCCAGTAACAGATTTTAACAATGCTTTAATACTTACCCAGTATCCAAGGAGAAGTAGGTCTCCTTAAACTGTCCTCCTCTCTCTCTCTTTCTCTCTCTGTCTCTCTCTGTCTCTCTCTGTGTCTCTCTCTCTTTCTCTCTCTGTCTCTCTCTGTGTCTCTCTCTCTTTCTCTCTCTGTGTCTCTCTGTCTCTGTCTCTCTCTCTCTTTCTCTCTCTGTGTCTCTCTGTCTCTGTCTCTCTCTCTCTTTCTCTCTCTCTCTGTCTCTCTGTCTCTGTCTCTCTCTCTATCTCTCTCTGTCTCTCTCTCTCTTTCTCTCTCTCTGTGTCTCTGTCTCTGTCTCTCTCTCCCTCTCTCTGTCTCTCTGTCTCTCTCTCTGTCTCTGTCTCTCTCTCTGTCTCTCTCTGACTGTCTCTCTGTCTCTCTGTCTCTCTCTGTCTCTCTGTCTCTCTCTGTCTCTCTGTCTCTCTCTTTCTCTCATAGTTCTCTGTTTCCATCAGTCCCTGTTTTCCACTGGTTAATGAAGTGGGTGCTGCTGTGTATTCTACTCACTCATTTAACTGTGCTTGTATATGTGCATGGTCTCCTAAATTCATTCTCAACATATTTAGTGATATTTACTAGCAACCACATGTCTTTCGGAAGTCAGCATTTCTAAGCCAGGTTAGGGTTCTATACCTTAGTAAAGAAACAGTCTGACTCTTAGCATCTGTTTTAAGGTCAAGCGTGGACTTGAACTACTGAGCGCCTGCTCCTTTGGATGCCCCTCAGAATTGTGCTCCGAAGCAAGGGCTTCACTCATTTCTTTATTGAAACAGCATCTGCAACATAAAATGGGGATGTAGAAGTCAGAACCCCCCTCATTTCATTAGATGATCTTTGATCCCTAGGCCTAGAATATCAAACACTCAATTTTTCTGTGTTTCCAGTGAGAAAAATACAATGCTCTTAGTGATTTGGTACATAAAATATGCATATGCCCATTCATAGACTATCTTACACCATCTTGAGTGGAGGGCAAGGATGGGTTCTGAAGGATTAAGGTCATACGCTCAAGTCATAGAGGAATGCATGGCTCAGTGAGCTGGTTTACACTATAAATGGTAACCTTTTGGTTGCAAGGTTAGGTAAAATTCTCTAATCCAGATTGTGCCCATATTGTAAAAGTCATTCCTATAAGAAAAAACAAGAGGGACTGGAGAGATGGCTCAGTGGTGAAGAGTAATGGCTATTCTTGCAGAAGACCTGGGTTCGATTCCCAGCACCCACATGGCAGCTAACTGTCAACTCCAGTGCCAGGGAAATCCTATTCTGACCTCCTTGGGTGCTGCATGAAACGAGTGCACTTACACACATGAGGGAATACATTCATACACATAAAATCAAAATAATAAATATTTTTTTAAAAAGAAAGAGCAAGAACAAGAAAAATTTATTTAAAGGAGCCTGGGGTGAGGACTTAGGGACAAAGCTATTTCTTTTTTTTTTTTCAAGTTATTTTTTTAACATTTTTTTATTGATGCTTTGTGCATTTCATACATCATTTTCCAATTCAGTTCAGGCATATTTCCCTTTCCCTTCCCCCCCCACCCCATCCAAGATCATGCATTCTGCCATAACTGTCCTGCATCTTTCTCTCAGTTTTCTTTTTTTTTTCATTTTTTAGCTATAAGTGATAATCCATGAGTACAAGCATCCTTCATATGAAACCAATTTGCAGGCTGTTGTGCCCAAACCCCCACAGCCCCACCATCCAGTGGGGGGTGACAGGTTGTTTGTTCAATCAAGTTGATCAAATGAGTGTCCAGACTACATTGCTGTAGTTTCACCATTCACCCCAATCGCAGCCCTTACATTCTACCACGCCCCCTCTTCGGCAGATCGTTCCCTAGGCTTAGAAAAGGGGCACAGGTGGATGAGAAGCAACACAGTCCACTCTCTATGGAGCTGTTGTCTTGGACTCTGGTCAATTCTGGCTGTTTCCTTTCATGGGCTGACAGTTTGTCCAGGAATAACCTTTAGATCCTACTAATGAAGCACAAGCAATTAGATATATAGGTATTTAAACAGCGAGATGTTGGCCAGGGGATCCAAGGCCCCACAAAAGGTAAAGGCTCCTTGCCTCTAAACTGGGATACCTGCAAGAAGAGAGGCGATAAGGCCCTGCTGCCAAAGACCTGACGTTAACATGGGAAAGATGTATTGAGACCACACATGCAAGTGTACAGATGGCCTCTGGAATACCAGAGAGTGTTACCAAAGGCCACTAAACCAATAAAGCAAATATGGGTCTCCTTGAGTCCAGCAAGACTCCACCATCAGCACCAGCTACACCTCACCTGCCTGGAAATACTGTGCAGCAGAGGCAGCCATATGCCTGTATATCCCAAATCTAATTGGCTATTGGCTCTCTCCTTGGAGAAATAACCCATGGCTGATGCCACAAGCTTACATCCTCTACAGGTTAGGAGATGTTATAAGCCACAGTAAGACCCTGTCATATTTAACAGGAAAAAATGTAATTCATGGATTAACATATCATCCAAACATATGTGTCTATACCAAAGTAACCTACCATAACTATTAGTGCTGTTTAAATACCTATATATCTAATTGCTTGTGCTTCATTAGTAGGACAAAGCTATTTCTAAAATTACAGATATCACCAAGATTTGGTTGTAGTCTATATGATGGGCCACTAACTTCAGAGCATGTCACAACAAAACATATAAACCAAATATGCCGGGTATGGTGGTGCACACTTTTAATCCCAGCACTTGTGAGGCAGAGGCAGGTGATCTCTGTGAGTTCAAGGCCAGCCTGGTATACACAGTGAGCTCTAGGCCAGCTGGGACTAAAGGGAGACCCTGTCTCAAAAATACCAAAAAAGAAAAAAAAGCAAATATAATTAGCAGCCATCAGACCCTCCTCTCAGTGGCAAACACTCCTGTGCTTTTTAAGTTTCCCTTTGCCAGTTCTGCTGGGTTTGTTCCTCATGTTCATCATTCTGCAGGCTCTGCTTTGCCACTTCTGGAAACATCATTGAAGTTCTTACCTTGTCATCTTTTTAGGGTAGCTCAGGCTAAGCTCAGACTCATGATCCTCTTACTACTGCTTCCCAGTGTGGAATTAGAGTCATGTGCTTCCACACCCAGCACCACCTTGGTTACTATCCCTGACCCTGGCCTTCCCCCACTTCCCCACCACCTGGTGTCAGGTGAAGCTCGTCCACCTATGCATACCTGAGGTCCTCCTCTGGCTTCTCAGCATCTCCCATGGGCACCCACAGAGGTTCACAGTATCAATAACCAGTTCTTTATAAAGGCGTATTCAAACAGTATTTTGCCCACTCACCATCTGCCTCACATAGATAGGAAGCCACGCCTTTGAATGCAGATAAATACAGATAAAAGCAACGCCTACTTATTGCCACTGAGATAAAACCTTTTCAAAAAAGACACAAAATGGAGACATATGAAAAAACCATATACCATAAACCAATATTTATGGCATTGACATCTTTGTCCAACCACATGGTGCTGTTTCTGTTCATATTAAATCAGCTTTGTACTTTGTATCTTATTTACAATTTAAGAAAGAACTCACTAACATTTTTCCATAAGGAGTCATGACAGTAAATATTTTTGTCTTCATGGGTCATATTGTCTGTCTCACAATCATCTAATTCTGCCCATGTATCTCAAAAGATGCTATAGATGCTATAAATAGATGGTTATGGTTTACTTTAATAAAACTCTATAAACATACAAGTAGATGTTTTTACTGTTGAAGGCTGTAGTTTGGCAAAACTTGATTTAGACTTCACAATAATATGCATTTCCATATATGCAAATAAGATTTTTAAAGTTTTCTTTTGTCTGTCTCTTTCCATGTACAAATATATGTGTGATATACAGTATCATACATATATTTCATACATACAGATAAGGGTATGCACCAAATAAGATTATCCTTGGGGCTTGTTGTAGTGACTTGTGATTTTAAATTATTATTTTAAGTAAATATTTTAGTTATGTATATTTCTATATTCATAATTTGAATCACAGGAAAAATTGTGAATAATGACTCTTGTAACTTTGTTTTATTTTATTTTATTGAATTTTTGTGACTGGTATATTTTGATCATATTTAGAACCCTTCCTTATCTGCATGTCTCTTACTACCACTTCCCCAGTTTCAAGCTCTGTATTGCACACACACACACACACACACACACATGTATATACGTATTTTTTAAAGGACTATCGATTCAAATTTGTGTCCACAAATGTCCTTCTGTGTGGGTCCATCCACTGGAACCTTGTTAACCTACCTAGCATTACACCCTTAAAGCAAATTGACTCTCCCTCTCCCAGTTGTTGCCAGTAGTTCCTCAGTTAGGCTTGGGGCATCTTCCCCACTTCTGTACTGGGTTTTTTTTTTCTGGCTTGAGCTTACATGGGACTTGTCCATGCTGTCAACATTGCTGTGAGTTCACACGAGTAACTGACCATGTCTGGAAAACTGTTTCCTGTGGTCATCCACCACCTCTGGCTGTTAGACTTTCCTCTCCCTCTTCCACAGTGATTGACTCTTAACTTTCAATAATTGCCTCCACAACACCGAATTTGATGGGCTGTGTCTGTCTTTAATTCCAGACCTTGGGGAGGCAAAGGCATGTGGATCTCTGGAGGTGGAGGCCAGCCTAGTCCATGTAGTTATTTCCCAGGTGGGGGGCTGGGACTAGCTAGACCCTGTCCAAGCTTGTGCACGCACACACACACACACACACACACACACTTACATATATATATATATGTATATATATATCAGTGACCTCTAAACTAAAGACTTCCTACCACTTAGGTAAATAATTGAGTTGTTTTACTTTGGGAAGTATGTTTGGATTCTCAATCATCATCGACTGAAAGGTTAATAAACTGAAGTCCTTTATTTGTAAGTCTTTTGATAAATGCAGCTGAATAGATTTAAAATTAGGCTCTAACAAAATCTGAATGAACTGTAGATGAATCATCATGTGAAATGAAAGAAGTTATGTCTTCACTATAAATTTAATTGTGGGTGAATTTTATAGTTCAATGTAAAAAGATGAAGAAAGAATCCATGGATTACTATTATTATTATTATTACTATTAATATGGTACAAATGTATATTTTTTTTTAAATTTTTTTTTATTATTTATTTTTGTATGTGTATGAATGTATTGTCTGCATGCAGGTCTGTGCACCCGTGTCGTGCAATGCCGGGAGGTCAGAAGAAGGTCTCGGATTCCCCTGAACTGAGAGTTCTCCTGGAATTGGAGTTACAGACGGTTCTTAGCCGCCATGTGGGCGCTGGGATGAACCGGGTCTTCTGTAAGAGCGTCGGTGCTCTTAACACTAGGCTATCTCTCCAGCCCACAAATGTATATTTTAATCATACGCTAAAGAAGTATTAACAAGAGCAGAGAATCCCACATTGTAAAAATGAACTCAGATAACAATATTAAAAAATAAAATTAAGGAACTAGAGGTATGACTCAGTGTTTAAGAGCACTGGCTAAGGGGGCCAAGAAGACACAATGGAGAAAAGACAGCATCTTAGCAAGTGGTTGTTGGCAAAACTGGATCACCACTTATTGAAGAATGAAATTAAACCCCTATCTTTCACCCTGTACAAAAGTCAACTCCAGATGGTCAAACCTCAACATAGAAACCAAATCTCTGAAGGCGATAGAAGAAAAAGTTGGCAGCAGACTACAAGACATAGGTGTAGGAAAAAGACTTCCTAAATCAGACAGACAGCTGCACAAGAATTAAGGCCAACAATTGACAAATGGGACCTCATTAAACTCAAAAGCTTCTGTACATCAAAGAAACAATCAAGGAGGTGAAGAGAAATC
Source organism: Rhizomys pruinosus (assembly GCA_009823505.1). Taxonomy (NCBI): domain Eukaryota; kingdom Metazoa; phylum Chordata; class Mammalia; order Rodentia; family Spalacidae; genus Rhizomys; species Rhizomys pruinosus. The sequence continues at coordinate 425,334 of VZQC01007052.1, read as the reverse complement.
GCACAGAGTGGGAGAAACCTTCACAGCAGAACAATCTGACAAAGCATTGATTTCCAGAATATTATAAACTACTCAGAAAACAAAGAAGAAGAAAACAAATGACCCACTCAATAGATGGAGCAAAAAGCTGAACAGAGACTTCACAAGTGAGGATTAGAGATGGCTGAGAAAACACCTTAAGAAGTGTTCACCATCACTAATCATAAGGAAATGTAAATCAAAACCAGTTTAAGATATCATCTTACTCCAATAAGACTGGCTAGGATCAAGAAAACAAATGATACCAAGTGCTGGAGAGGTGTGGGGAAAGGGGAACACTCATCCACTGCTGGTGGGAATGTAAACTCGTGCAAGCGCGTATGGAAAGAGTGTGCAGAACCCTTGGAAGACGTGGAATGAACTTGCCACCTGACCCAGCCATACCACTCTCCTGGCAATGTACCCTCAAGACTCACCACACCACAGAGATACATCCACGGCCATGTTTATTTCAGCTCTCTACAATAGCAAGAGCTGGAACCAACCCAAGACCCTAAACTGATGAGTGGATAAGAGAAAATGTGGTACATCTACACAATGGAGTTCTATGCAGCAGTTTAAAGATAGACATCATGAGTTTTGCAGGAAAATTGGCTGGAGCTCAGGACACATCATGCTGAAGTGAAGTAACACAGTCCCGAAAAACAAGGACGAATTTTTTCCCTCATCTGTGGATGCTAGTGCAAACACCTAGTTGTAAGTATTTCTTGTGCATGGCCCCTTGAGCTTTTGTCCAAAGCAGTTGGGAGTGATGCATATTGGAAACAACAACAACAACAACAACAACAACAGAAAGGACTGCATCAAAGAACTAACTGAAACAGTGAATTTCTGCTCAAAACAGTCAACTTCCACATGGAGAATATTGAGAAAGAGATGAAAAGCATGTTTGGCAGAATGCATGAGCTCTGGTGGGGTGGGGGGATGGGGAGGACACAGGTCTAGATTTGATAAAAAAATATATATAAATAAATAAATTAAAAAGAAGAAAAAGAAAAAGAAAAAGAAAAGAGCACTGGCTGATCTTCCAGAAGATCTGGGTTTGAGTCCCAGCATCCACATGGCAGCTAACAACAGTCTGTAACTCCATTTCCAGGGATATCTAGCAACTTCTTCTTAATTCTGAGACACAATTGTAGGCAACACACTCATAAAATAAAAATAAATAAGATATTGAAAAGTAATAAGCATATAAAGAGTATTTGTAATAACTGATTTAAAAAGTCTAATGTCTTGTGTAGATCATTTAGTGGGTAAGATTCAGTTTTGCTTAAAAATAAGGTCGACTAAGTCTACGAACTACACTACATCTTATTGAATTGACATTAAATGAAAATCCATAGTTTTAGTTCATTTCAGTGGTACTTACGTCACTGTCCATATTTTAGGCAGAAATTTGGTAATAGATTCATAAAAATATTTATAGCCATTGACTTCTTCAAGGAATTTATCCTCATGAACTATAAAGATTAATCAGCAAGGTATTTCCTACCATCATTTTGGTTTTATTTATTCACTTATTTTTGAACAGAGTCTCATGCTATAACCTAAGTTGCTCTAGAACTATTAGGTACTCATGTCAAACTCTCAGCAATTCTCCTGTCTCAGCTTCCTGAATGCTGTGGTTGCAGGAGCGAGCCACTAGACCTAGCTTAGTTTACCATTATTAATAATGGTGAACATTGCAAATGATATGGCAATCAAAAATAAACAATAAGGATACAAATTGTAGTATTATATGGCAATCATACAGGCATAGGAAAATCTGTGTTTGAAGGATGGTAGCTGTAGCAGCTGGCGTTAGTGTCTGCCTCTGCACATGCCTGTGAGGGATTATCTTGATAGATTAACTGATGTGGGGGTGTCTATCTTAATCCTAGACTGGACCATTTCCCAGGAGCGCATCCTGGATTGTACAGAATAGAGTGCACTGCCTACATTTAAACAATGCTGCTCTCTGCTCCTGACTGGATACAGTCTGAGCAGCTGCTTCAAGCGCCTGCCTCATGATTTCCCCATGATAGAGAACCTTGTTTGAGCCAAAAGAAACCCTTTCTCCCTAAATTGCTTTTATCAGTGTATTTTTTTGCAGTAACAGGAAAAGAAACTAAGGCAAATTTAGAACAGTATTCAGAACATGTTAACAGAGCACCTTACCTAGCTCCATTTCAATGCGATTATGACAATGTAGATAGAAAGATGTATTAAATATTAACAATATGGAGCTGAGGAGATGGTTCAGTGGTTCAGACCACTGGCTGCTCCTATAGAGGACCCAGGTTCAGTTCCATGCATCCACATGGCTAACAACTGCCTGTTGCTCCAATTTCAGGGATTCCATGTCATTTTCTGGCTCCCAAGAGCATCACGTGCATGGGTATGTGCATGTATGTAAAGAAATAAATGAATGAAAATGCTCATACACATTAATAAAGAGTTAAAATATTAATAAGTATTAGTATAACAATAGTATGGATTTTGTTTCTTTTTAATATTTTCCATGTTATGGAAGTTTTCTATAGTCTCTGTAAATTTCAGCATAAAAAGAAATATGCATTTTCTTTTCTCCCATAATTGGGTCAACTGGCCTTTTGTCTTCCTTCTCAAAAATGTAATCTTCTGGGTTTTATTTTAAATGAGAGAAAAATAGCTATTTTTGAAAAAGTTTTGATGCTAGTTTTGATAATTTGTCTTTCTATATGAGCTGTATCATTAAAATGATTATCCGTCTTATTTAAAACTTAGATAACTCTTACTGTGTGCAAGAGTTCAAGCCTATGGAATTTGATTTATAAAACTGCTTTTATATTGGTTTCAGGGCCATGCCAACACATTTCACAAGTAAGATACTTCCTAAAACTCAACTCTAACTTGAAAAGGATCCAAGAATTATGTCATACAAAAGATTGTTTGCTGTTCAAGCAAAATAAATCATAAGGCTTGAAACCTTACAGAAAATAGTAGTGGATAATCCTAGAATAAGTACCATGCTGGATAAGCAATATCTGACAAACCCATGGGAGGTGGACCCAGGCCCACCCTGCTCTAGGTGTGCTCAGTGGAAAAGCAGATTGCTCTGTGTTGGATGGAGATGCTCTGATCTGGTCAGCTCTTTTCTTCATGTATAAAAGTTACCTTAATCTCCTTTAATAAATAAACCAACTAACAAAACAGTGGAAGTACTATTTCAAATGACTCTACAGTTTGGGCTCTTACTTATTTCCATTTATTTTTAATCAAATTTGTAGTGTTACATAGTTAAAAAGTTGAAAGAGAAACTGGAGAGATAGTTCAGTGGGTAAGAGCGTGAACTGGTAGTGCCAAGGACCCGAGTTTGGCTCCAAGCCCCCATGTTGGGTGCTTCACAATCTCCACAACTCCAGCTCCAGAGGAATCTGATCCCTCTGGCCTTCACAAGCATGTGCACACACATGTAAGCACACATATGCACATAGACTTTTTTTTTAAGTTGAAAGGGGGCCAAGGAGATGGCTTGGTGGGTAAAAGTGTCTGCTTTGAAAACAAAAAGACCTGAATTCAGATTCTTAGCTCCCACATGAAAATCCAGCCTGGCCTCACTTTTCTGTAGCCCCAGCGTCAGGGACAGGACCTGTGGATCCTGGGTGCTCATTGGTCAGCCAGCCTAGTCCAAATAGTGAGGGTCCCTGAGAAGCCCTATCTCAGAAAATAAGGGGAAGTGTGCCAGAAGACACTCTACATCCTTCTGTTGCACCCACATGTGTGCACCCCCCCACACCCAAAAATAAAAGCTTGTAAAAATTAAAGTACTCTCAAGAAAAGAAACATTCCATACTTTTAATCCTTGATCTGTACAAGTGAGTGCTTTTAGTTCATTTGAGAAATTTCCTATTTTTCTTTCCTCCATATCTAGCTAAAACACGCATGCACTGTTTTGTGCTTTTCAATTTAAATGTCGTCCACCTGACTTCCCACTCAGCTCACACACATGTCCATGCTTCTCTCAAAGGTACTAGTGTATTTTTGATAGTCTTAAAATATGTTAGTAACCATTTTAAAAATTGCTAGAAATAAATATATAACATTTTGTAGCTGAGATGCATTTATTATATGATTTTTACTTCAGTTTTTTAAAGTCTTTAATTCCTTGTGAAATTGCTGTGATTTCATTTTTAATTTAGTCATACTATGCCTGCCACTAACTCATCTCTATCTCTCCATTATAGTTTAAATTTCTCAGTAGGGTTTCAAAGCCCTTTAAGTGTTTTAAATGAATTTTGTTTATTTATTGAAGACATCCCCATGGAAATATTTTTCAGATTTTGTCCTACTAAATGTGAATAATATTCTGATTTCTGCCACAATAAACTAGTTTGTCCTGTATTTGAACTATTTATTTATTTGTTTATTATTTATTTTTGTTATGTCTATGTACGTGCACCCATGTATTCAGTCTCCTTGGAGGCCAGAGGAGGCATCAGATTCCCTGGAACTGGAGTTATGTCATGTGGGTGCTGGGAATCAAACCCAAGTCGTCTGCAAGAGCAATCATTGTTCTTAACCTCCTAACCACTGAGCAATCTCTCCAGCCCCTGCCCTGTATTTTAAAAGCAGACTCTAAGTTGAAACATGTGTTTGCATTCTATTGAGCTTGCTTCTCTTACTCAGGATTCCATGAGATTTATCTTTGTTTTGTGTGTGGCAGTAGTTCATTTTTTTCTCATTGCTTTAGAGTTGTAGAATATAGAGATAAAGCACCTCAAAAATGCCCTTGTCTTAACTTCTGGAACTTATGAAAATGTGTAGTAGGCACATTGCAAAGGGATTGTGCAAATGTTCTAGTCAGGAACTTTGAAATAGGGCCATTTCCCTAGTGGATGCACTTCACTGGTGTGAGCTTTTAAAGTGGAGAAGTGTCTCTGGTACAGTCAAGGAAGCTTCAGCAGAGAGATGTTGGAGATTGCAGAAGGATGATTTAGGGGAGTGATGAGTCAGTTGTCTCTAATATATAGAGACATATGTGACAAGACTGGGGGCAGCTTCTAGATCCAGAGACAGACCCCAGCTGATAGCACAGAAGAGTCCCTAGTACACAGCATCAAGGAGGTAGACTGCCAAGGACTGAGTGAACTTGGAAATGCACTCCCAGGGCTCCTGCTCAGGTCCCAACCAGCCCATACCTTCATTTCTACTAGTGTCAACTCATGGCTACTACGTGACTGATGAAAGGGTATGTTTGTAAGTCTTTAAACTGCTTCATCTGAAATCATTCCAATGGCAACAATAGAAAACTAATAAAAAGCCATTCTGGTACATTCCAAATGTATCAGAATGTGAGGACAGTCTAAAAAGTCCATTTACTGTTGTTGGGTTTTCATTGCTTACACTTGAGATTTAATTTGATTAATATGTACTCACACCTGTCTTTTGGCAAACGGACATGCATGTAATCAGGAGTGGAGTTGGTGAATTGAATTGCCTGCATATGTTCAGCATCAGTAGCTATTCCTAAGCCTTTGGTCAGAGTGGTGGTACTGATAATATCTAACTTCCCCATGGTCTGTGAAGACTCACATTTGCCCTGAATCCTTGCCAACGCTTGTGGAAATTTATAGTACTAAAGAATAAATAGGTAGCTATTTTTTATGGTCATTGCCAGCCAATGGCATTTTGAATTTTATTTCTCTAATGAGTAATGACATTTTCATATATTTATTAGATGCTTGGATTTGTAAGGGGAGAATACCTGTTCAACACTTTGTCAAGCACTTAAGTAATAGCAGGAATATGGAACTTTCATAAAAGTGCTAAAGGAATGGTGAACTCAATTCAGCACATACAGTTTTCTTGTCTCAGTTTGGAGGGTGTCAAACCTCTGATCATGTCTCTTGGCTGTAGCAGCCTTCAACCTCCACATGTCCCACGTGGGCACCATAGAGCCAAGCCTAGGTAGTTGGTATGACTGTGATATGAGACTGCACCACCACTGAAGAATGGAAGAATGCTACACTTGGGGAGTTCTAGTTACTTAAGGGGCTACTAGCAAATCAGCCCTTCATTTAAACCTCAGATTTTCTCCTAGTGAAGGGAGGCTGCCTTATAATGAAATGGGACTCTGAGAGAAAATAAACTATATCTAACTGTAAAGGCTGTCTGCTACACAAATATAATTGAAAAAGGTAGTGTGACATATCGTTATTGATTATATTAATTAATAACCACTTATTATAATTATATCTCTGTAAATGTGTATACACATATACTTATGCATACATTATACACCCATTTGTATCCAACTTTTTAGTTGTATAATATATAATTTACTTAATGTATGTTATTTGCTATGCACTGTCCTTGAATCAGGCTGTGTATTAGACCATGTATATCTATATATACATGGTGTATAAATACATGTGTGAAATACACATATACACACATAAATAGTCACAAATGCATTTATTTATGTAATGAAAATGTGCCCAAATCAACTTTTGTATGGTTATCTGTGAGGTATCCTTTGTTTTCTTATTGATTGTGTGTGTGTGTGTGTGTGAGAGAGAGAGAGAGAGAGAGAGAGAGAGAGAGAGATTTGAATATTTCTTCTTTAACACTATAAATTTTCTTCAAAATATTGTTTTTGCTGCTTGCCATAACTTTTGCTTTATGTTTCTTTTCAGTTTAAAAATGCTTCTAATTTCCCTGGTAGGTTTTTTTTTTTTTTTTTTACTTACAATTTATTTACTTATAATAAATTATGTTATTATCCAAACTAGAGTTGGTATCAGATGGTACTTTGAATTTGATTTAAGATTTGCTATATGATTGCTTTATTTTGCTAAATGTTTTATGGACAATGGTGTAGGGAAATCCAGCTTGAACTGCAGGCTGGCTTTCCAATTAGCATGCCTCAGGGCACTGCATGGCTGAGGGTCTGGCCCCGCCCCAAGGAGGAGCAAGCAGCATGGCCTAGGTGCAGGTGCCTGATGCTGGGTGGGGCAATGGTGTGCAGTGTCGCGGAGTTGGGAGACTTATGATTGGTCCTGGGAACTGACGTCATTTGGTTTATGAAAGCAAGCTGTGGCAAGGAGTAAATTTGAATTTTATAGTTATTAATTATTGCGTGCATACAGGCTAAGGTAGGCCTGTATTTCATTCGGGTGGCCAGTGGGTTGGAAAAAGGTTCCCTTTGTGAACCACCAGTCTGGGTAGCTGGTTTGTGAGTGGGAATTGGTTGAAGGGAGGCCATCAGCCATCAGCCTGAAATTCCTGTCCAGGCTCTGGGCAGGTGAGAAGGCACGGCCAAGAGTGGAACACGTGTCTCGTGGGTCCAGGTGAAGAGCCTAAGTTGGAATTGCCACTTAGGCCGGACTACGGGAAGTAGCCGGCTGGCCTCTGCGCCGAGGGGTCAGCTCCCCACAGTGTCCGCAAGGCGAGCACTGTGTTCCCATCCCCCTTAGCAGGGCTGCATGGTCCCTGTTCAGCATAAAAAGAAAGCTTACTATACACTGGAGAAGACTGAATAGTGTCCCGTGATATGTCATAATTTTGTCATAAAATTCATAAAACTAGGGAATTTTCTTCAAGCTTCTCTAATCTTGTGATTCTTTTTCTGCTTGTTTTCTCAGTTTACAGAGAGATAAACTGGCAATCAATTTCTCTTTTTCTCTGTCAACTTTTTCCTTCATATTTTGATAGTTTCATTTGATGAATAGAAATATAACATTATCACCCTTCTGATGAACTGAACTATTTTCTATTATTTAATAATAAATAAATAATATTTTAATTACTATTATTAAATGCCACTCTTTGTAAAAAATTTCTTTATTTAAAGCCAATTGTATAGGATATTTGCACCCTTCTAATACTTCTTGGGTGCTGGGTGCCGGGTGCTGGTGCTAGTGCTGGATGCTTTGTGCTGGCTATAGGCATTTCTTTGACCATCTAACTACTCGATATTTTTGTATCATCTGATGTCATAGTCTTTTTTCCTGTTGTTATGATAAAATACTCTGACAAAAGCAACTTAAGGGAGAAAGGATGTGTTTTAGCTCACATTTCATGGTCCAGTCCATCAGGCACGGGGAGTCACAGAACAGGAGCACAAGAGAGCAGCTGGACATAGCATTCATAGCTGGAAGAGAGCAGTGGATGTGTGCTTGCTTCTGCTTGACTCCATTGCTGCACTTATACAGTCCAGGATCCGCTGTCCAGGGAATGGTCACACCCATGAGTAATACAAGTCTTTCAGATCAGTTAATGCGATCAATATAATCCCCCACAAAAAAACCGAGAACCTGGTCTCCCAGACGATTCTAGATCTACCAATCTGGCTAACACTAACCATCATGTCTGACATTTAAGATGTGTTTATTTTAAAAATATTTAATTTTTTAATTTTATATATATGAGTGTATTGTTTGCATGTGGGTAGGTGCACCCATGTCATGCAATGCATGTGGAGGTCCAAAGAGGGCGTCGGATCCCCTGGGACTGAAGTTACCAGAATCACCTCTCACGAACTTACCAAGCTAGAGAGTTCACAGATTAAAATGGTTCCTTAAAAACCATTTGGATGGTGCTTGGATATCACGATATGCTATGACTAATGAATCACATTAAATTGTATTACCAAGAGCATTGATTTCCATGTTTTATTGTTGGTGATTATTACATCCAGTTATTTCATTTTACTCTTCATATTGTTCAGAGATAGTTCTGAGTAAATTATGGATTTACTATGAATACAAGGATAACATATTCTTATTTTAACTTAAACGTGAACAATTCATGTTAATGGTTATTGAACAGAGAGCAAAAAATATTTTCCCTCTAATTTGAAATACAAATAAAATTGTAAGAATATTCTGCAGCCTAAAATATTATTAGTTATATCCAGTTGTCATATTTTCAAGTCAAATATCACATGCTTCTGTGGTTTTCATAGCAGTTCTCTGTGCTAGGCATTGGCAGTTAACTGCAGGTTGCAATGTATGGATGAGACAGTTGTTACCCTTTCTATATATACACATTCAATGTTACTTATCCAATATTGCTTTCCCGAGCTGTTGCACAGGATTCTACAATAGAAGTCTGTGGCTTCTTTTTGCTTCTCTTTTCTCATTGCATGTGTGCAGCTTACTTCTGGAATACTCGCCATTTAGAAGACAATAATTAAAGAGAGCATGGGAAACTGAAATTAAATTCAATTTTTCTCTAACAGAGAGACGAGGAAAAGGATCATCAAGTGCGATTGGCAGTTGGAAATGGTATGCGGAGTGATGTGTGGAGACACTTTTTAGACAGATTTGGAAATATCAAGATGTGTGAATTTTATGGAGCCACCGAAGGAAACATATGTTTCATGAACCACACTGGGAAAGTTGGATCAGTCGGGAGAACAAATTTCTTTTACAAGGTAAATACAGTATTTTCTTTATTAAAAAATATACCAAGATCTAAAGACTGTTTTCTAGACGTGAGGCTTCTAAATTGTGAAGAATTTTCTCACTCTTTAGAAGTTAAGAACGTTGGCAGAGAAAGCATGGGTGACTAGGCAGTTATAGCCTATGCAAACTTCAGTCTGTAAAGTAAATGCTATTATGTCTAATTTTGTTCAGTTTTCAACTTTATTGTTTAATATTAAGCATGAGTCCTAAACAAGTCTCTGCATTGTTTTGAGTATTTTTCTTTGACTATTTATCCTTAATTTTATCATTTATACCACACATAAGTTGTATGGGGTTCCAATACTCTACAACAATAGTTTTCAGAAGAAAAATGAGAGATGGCCAACACATAAGAGCACTTACTGCTCTTCCAGAGAAACTAAGTTTTGGTTCTAAGTACCCATGTTGGACAGCTCACAACCAGCTGCAATAGACTGAACACCCTCTTCTGGCCACCTCCGGCCACACACACACACACACACACACACACACACAAACACACATGCAAAGACACACAAACACACACACATGCACACACATAAACACACACGTACACATACATAAAAACAATTTTTAAAAATATTAAAAATAAAGGTGAAATTTTGTAATAAAAACCTCATAATTTCTATAGCAAATTTGTTTTAAAAATCTCAAAGAAAACAAATTTTTAATAAAATATAACATTTGAATAACATAGTAAACAAGCTATTTAAACTGACTGACACATATAGAACCACGTATCTATTAACTATACAATTCACATTTTTGAAACACTTGGAAAACATGAGCTACTTAGGAAATTCCAACATTTCTCAAAGAATTTATTATATATATATATATATATATTACCTTCTCTAGTAATAGTTTAAATTAAAAATAATTTAAAAAGACAACCATATAATCTATGCACTTATAAATAAAGCATTTCTAAATTGTCATAGTCCAAAGAAAAAAATAATAATGGAAACCAGAAAGATATTATGGGTTGAATTGGATTGAAAATGCTATGCTTGAAAACTCATGGTAAGTGCCACTCAGCTGAAGATTAGCTGGAGGCTGCTAAATATCTATCTCTGCAAAACAACTAAGCTCAAAGAAAATAAAACTAACTAGAGAGAGAATGTTATGAGTGAAGGAGAAGTTAGGAAGCAGTGTGGGGTTCCTATAACTCCCAGACACTTAGAGGTGTAATACTGACCTTTAAAGTGTGTTAAACCCAGGGCTGGAGAGATAGCCTAGCTGTTGGGAGCACCAACTGTTCTTGCAGAGGACCCGGGTTCAATCCCCAGCACCCACATGGCTGCTGAGAACCGTCTGTAACTCCAATTCCAGGAGAACTCCAGTTCCAGAGGAATCCGACACCCTCTTCTGACCTCCAGGGCATTGCACGACAGGGGCGCACACACCTGCATGCAGACAGTACATTCATACACATAGAAAGTAAATAAATAAAATACAATAAAAAAAGTGTGTTAAACCCAAGCAAGGCACAGTATCCCAGAAATGTCCCTACCACAAAAGCAACACAGAAACTTGAAGTTAACATATGTGTGAAACAAACTCAAATCAAAGTTCCAGGCAGCCTTCTTTCCTGTGGCAATTTCATGTGGGGAAAACAATTAGGAATTGACAAACATGAAATGTGCGGAAGACACCCGGTTTGAAAGGGAGAGAAAAAGAGAATAAATAAAGAGCAGCTGAAAAAAAATACAAATCTCCTTAAAATAGCCAGTGCTTCAAAATGACCGAGAAATGCTAACGACGAAAAAAAAAAAAAGAAAAATCACAACAGTTCTCTCTTTAAAAATAAGAGCTCAAAGGAAAAGTTTCAAGGAAAGCATAAATCAAGAAAGGAACTTAAAAATAAGCATGGTTAAATCAAAGAAAAAAATGAAGAAAAATGGAAATACCACAAAAATAATTACTGCATTCAAAAACTGTAAAGCAAAACAGATTGTAAATATATTTGGGGGATGAAGATGGGATTAAAGTCATGCACAGACAATAATATAAAGAAAATGTATAGTTTTAAGATTTTTTAATTTATTATTTTCTATGTGTATGAGTGTACTGTCTGCATGTAGGTTGGTGCACCTGTGTCATGCAATGCTGCGGAGGTCAGAAGAGGGCATCAGATTCCCCTGGAACTGGAGTTAAAGACGGTTCTTAGCCACCATGTGAGTGCTGGGAATCGAACCCCGGTCCTTTGCAAGAGCAGTCGGCGTTCTTAACCACTGAGCCATCTCTCCAGCCCCGAAAATGTATAGTTTTAAATGTGGACTTTGTATGTGCTTAACTGCTGTTCCTGCAGAAAAGAACTGGTCACAAAGGAAAATAATTATTTCAGTTATAATAGAAGAAAACTTCCTTAAAGACTAGAATTTTCAGCAGAAGAGCATACTATGCTCCAGGAAATGAAGTACAGTGCAGAATAAAAACTAGGAAATTATATGGTGAAATTAATGGCAAAATGTAAAGACCCAAGCTGTGCTAAGGCAGAAAAATACTATGGAATGTACAAATTATAACACGGTTGAGAGTGGGACATAGCACAGGCATCTCTCCAAACACAAAATGCAGAATGTGGGATAAAAATCAAAGAACTGTACAGAAAGAGAATAAATACATGTGAAATTATAAGAATTTAGAAAGAATTATCTTCAGTTTGAAAGATTTGACGATCAGCATTACACCCATTTAAATAGAGAAGATTGAATAGATACTCATCATGTCTGCAAATGGAATGGGAATATAAAGTGAAAATATCAAGAAATATATTGCTGACATGGAGGATATAAGGCAGAGTAGAGAGGGAAGTGTAAGTGGTATTTCTCCTGTCTCTCAGGGGTAAGTCCAAGGATATAATATAACAATAAAGCACAGCATTAACAAAAAACCATTTCTTCACATCTTTTCAAGCTATTGAATCATTATAAGTGAGCATCTTCCACCATGAGCAAAGTTAGCCGAACGAACACCTAAAGCACATTCCACATAAGAACACCTTCTTTGAAGTTAATTGAAATTTCAGGAGTCTCTCAAACCACCTTTGGGTTTGACAAGGACGCCCAAAGCTGCTACATTCAAGGTTAGAGCTTATCATGGTTAAGGGCAGATTAAAATAGCCGAGGGTGAAGCTCATGGGCAGAATCCAGGAGGTGCCAAGAGCTTGTGAATATCTTCTCTTCTGAAATCAGAATGGCTCTGCCACCCACACAGCTGACTTCTGTTTCCTGTTCTCAAGGTGACCTGAGTACTCCCTACATCACTGTGGGGGTTAGAGAGCCCTTTTAAAATCACGTTGTTGCTATCTAATTAGCCTAAATATCTTAGATAAATAATCCATTCCTAACAAGAATAGCACTGTGGGGGTTGGGGGCAAGAATAATATCATGTTATGGAAATGACAAAGGCCAGCATAATAAAAACTTGTATTTTAATAATAATTTTATGTAATGAAGAACCTCTTTGACTGGCTCTAATCTTCAAATGGGATAACATCATTAGCGCCCTCCCCCCACCGTCGACAGTACTTTCATGCTCGAATTCAAGAGAACTCTTATGATCTTAGCACTGCATTTGGCATTAAGTGTTCAACTGATCTTAGTTGTTTTGATCCTCGGGTCCCACATGGCAGAGAGAACCAACTCCTGAAAGTGGTGCTCTGACCTGCAGACACCCTATAGCACACACATTACCCACCCTTCCTATACTCACACTCAAAAAACAAACTTCAAAATGTAATGGTGTAATATAGTTCTGATTACATGATAATATTATCTTTGATATCAATACCATATTTGTGATAATAATTTTATTCATCTTTTCCATTTATTTGTTCTCCACTGTTCATTCTCTCTCTCTCTTTCCTTATTTGGCTTCCCTTATTTTATCTTACTTCATTACCTTCATGTTAAATAAATTTTCTTTTTTTTTTTTCAATTTATATGTTTTATTTTTTATTTTTTTTAAATTAGTTTTTATTGATGCTTTGTGCATTTCATACATTTTTTCCAATTCAGTTCAGGCTTATTTCCCTTCCCCCCCCCCCCCCCCCCCCCTCCCAGATCATGCATTCTGCCATAACTGTCCTGCATCTTTCTCTCAGTTTTTTTTTTCATTTTTAGCTATAAGTGATAATCCATGAGTACAAGCATCCTTCATGTAAAACCTATCTGTGGGCTGGAGAGATGGCCTAGCGGTTAAGAGCGCCGACCGCTCTTACAGAGGACCCGGGTTCGATCCCCAGCACCCACATGGCGGCCGAGAGCCGTCTGAAACTCCAGTTCCAGGGGAATCTGACACCCTCTTCTGACCTCCGCGGCATTGCACGACATGGGTGCACAGACCTGCATGCAGACAGTACATTGATACACATACAGAAATAATAATAAACAAAAAATTTTAAAAAAATAAAAAAATAAAAAAATAAAAAATAAAAAAAAAACCTATCTGCAGGCTGTTGTGCCCAAACACCTACAGCCCCACCATCCAGTGGGGGGTGACAGGTTGTTTGTTCAATCAAGTTGATCAAATGAGTGTCCGGACTACATTGCTGTAGTTTCACCATTCACCCCAATCGCAGCCCTTACATTCTACCACGCCCCCTCTTCCGCAGGTTGTTCCCTAGGCTTAGAAAAGGGGCACAGGTGGATGAGAGGTAAAACAGTCCACTCTCTCTGGAGCTGTTGACTTGGACTCTGGTCAATTCTGGCTGTTTCCTTTCATGGGCTGACAGTTTGTCCAGGAATAACCTTTCGATCCTACTGGCCTGGCGCGTTATGGCGTCTCCCCTAAATAAATTTTCTAATTCAGCTTAATAATGTGACATATTTAAATGACCAATAAAACTCACCTTTCTCACATATGAAATGAAGGCATTGGACTGAGTCCATTTGCTGATCTCAGGGTCAGAACTATGTGTGTGTGTGTCAGAGTCAATGTGTCAGGATGGGCCGTAAAACAGTACAGCAGGGCAGGGAGGCTGGGCCTACCCGGGGCTGGGGGAAATGACCAGTTAGCTTGGCTTCTCACCTTCTCATGCCAGAATAGTACACAGAGGTACAGAGTGTTAGCTTAGGGAAATTTATGTGATAAATCATTGTCAAGCCACTCTTTATACATTTGGATACTTTCCTAGAGGCTATGAGATTAAAAAAATAATAATAAAAGATCCTGACAATCAATTAACTTTAGTTCTGTTAAAACTTCCCTTTTCAAAAGATGTTTTGAATGACTGCTCAAAAGGTCCTCCTGCCCATAGTTAGAAGAACCTGTAATTACAGGGTAGACAGCTTTTGTTCCTTGGTATCACATATTTGTGGAGTAAAACCCAGTAACACTGAGGTGAAGCGAAGCGTGGAGGAAATGAAAAGAAATGTCAGTTATGGAGGGCACCTTTCTAAAGGCTTCAGCTTTGATTTCCAAATATTTATTTAACTTTTGCCAGTAACTTGTCATAAAACCATGTCCTAATTCTTTGTGTCAACCGAGCATAGACTGTACTAGCAGCACCTCTTCCTGCACCCGTCACTAAAGCTTCTGTTTGTTTACTTGATTTTGGTTTTGCAGCTCTTTTTCTCCTTTGAGCTGATAAAGTATGATTTGCAGAACGATGAACCAATGAGAAATGAACAGGGCTGGTGTCGCCCTGTGAAGAAAGGTAAGACGTCTGAAGACATTGTCTTAAGCAAAGTATGTTAACTATTACTGAGTTTAGGGAAGAATGACTGATTCTAACATGGTTTGACTTACGTGGAATTTTAACGCAGGTAGAATAGTTTGTTGGATGTTGAGCCCTAATTGGGTCTCCTGTATGGCAAATTGTCAGAAGTGTTAAGTGGTCTGTTTGGGCTTATATTTTTGTTAATTTACACATCTAGTTTGTAATCATTGTTTACGTTTAATAACATTTATCATCAAACAGTGCTAAATTAATTCTTCATCCTAGGTAATAGTGAGAAACCAGGCCACTTTTGGTTGAAATTTTTGTTTCCTCACTTAGGAACCGTGCATGTATGGGCAGGTTAGACAATCTGTGTCTCCTTCATGTTTCCAGTAAAAATGACACTATTGATTTCAGGAGGTGTGTAGTGACAATTAAACAACATGTACAAACTTGTTACCTTTCTCACTCTTCACCCTTTTACTGCCCCCCCAAAGGTATACTTTCTACACATTTGAGTTGAGAAAATTGATGAAAGCAAGGGCTCCAATTAACTTCACACCATCACTGTTGAGAGAGTCTGTATAAATCTGGCCTAAATTCCTGTTTACTACATCAAACTACATCAGTAATGATTTCATAAATCTTTACTGTGAGGTGGTGAAATGAGGTGCAAACCTCCCTTGTTGTTTTGTTTTGCTGTTAGTTATCAGATTAAAAGAAAAATCTACCAAAGCTTTTGAATTCCAAGCCTGAGCATTATCTATTAAATAAGTTTCTTAATCCAGCTCTACAGATACTGACCAAGAAAAAAAATCAACTTCTGAAGATTCAAGAAGCTAAACTTGCTTTACAGCATCTTTTCCTTATAACTACAGCAATAGCTGATGTTTGAACTTGAATCTCAGAACTGTGCTTCTGCAATTTCAGAGTTTCTAAAAAAGCAGATTAACTCCAAATGTCTGTCTTGCTATGCTAGAATACTCTTCAAGGGTTATTGTTTATTTTCCCATTATGGCATTGTGTCTAGACAGGAAAGCTGTGAATACAGTGTGGCTTGTGTAAGTATTTGCAATAATTTGTCAGAAAAGAAACTGACATCTGCATCCTAAAGAAGAAAAACAAATAGCATACATTGTGAGAAAGATGAAAGGGCCTCGGAACATTCTGGAATAAAGGGAAGGTAGCTTGACAAAATACATGATGGGCCTGTGGCTTTGAGGATATGTAGACTAAAAAATGTACTCCAGCTACTAGATTTGACAAATGTGTGACATTGGGCAGGTTGTTTTTCCTGCCTTACCTTCTCTGTAAAATGAAACCATTATCCAGACATTTGTACAGGTGTGTGAGGAGAATGAAATGGGACCCATAGATAGTGTGCTGAGACTAGTGAATTGCTCAGCATGATGGATGGTGGTTGAGGATGTCAGCAAGAACAGCGAGGATGAGAGAGGAATCAGATCTACCCCAAAATGGAGCTGAGCAAGTGTCTTTGGCCAGAAGCACATATGCCTTTGCATGCCAGCCTGTCCAGAGTGGGAGAAATAAGTGTTAAAATGATAGAAATTGCTTGATGGTTTGCTGCAAGGTCAGCCCCTGCTGCTGAGTCAGAACCTGTGAATACCTAATCTCATCCCTGCATGCAAACAAGAAACGAACGGTGACCTTGAAGGCAGCAGAGATGGCTTTTGGCTTTGTCTCGCCTTATCTTAGAAGTAGCTTTTACCTTCCAGGTTGCTGAGCATAATCTTGATTAAATAAGCTTGATTGGAACAATTATTTCAGATAAGTGTCTAAATATAAGTGGAATTAATAAGTTTCTGTGATGGGAGCTTTTTTCATTGTGTTCCACTTCTCTTCAAGGGTTTCCAAAATAGCATCCCAGAGGAACATGCCATCTTCTAAATTTCTAATAATATACAAGTTTTACAGAAACTTTGTCACAAAATTATAGAGATCAGATTTTTGCATTCTAAATCTCTTTTCCTGATTTTGACAGGCTATTTCACCCTTTCAACATGAGTTGTTTTCTTGTGAAAACAGAATTCTAATAGTCTCAAACAATTTCTGCAAAGGATAAGTAAAGTGAGACTTTCATAGAGGTCATGGTTACTGTCTAATATATATTGCTGCTATCATTTTATTAGAAGTATTGAACCAATTGCTCTCAATATTAGCCAAGTTAAAATCGGCATAATTCAAAATACAAGTAGCCTTTAGTCTGTAAACATGGAATATCAAATATTCAATTTACTTTTCCTCTGCATGCAGTCTTTTCCAAAGTTATTTGTAAAAGGGTGTACTGAACTAGACACCAAGAATAAGTGACATTAAGTCAAATGGAAGTAAGCACAAGGGAATAAGAAGACTGCTGTGCTGGCCTGAGAGAACTGGGAAATCGTGTGCTGTGTGCAGCAGTGCTCGTAAGGTCAACAGTCTGCATGAGAAATCATGTGCTGTGTGTAGCAGTGCTCTTAAGGTCAACAGTCTGCATGGGAAATCGTGTGCTGTGTGCAGCAGTGCTCGTAAGGTCAACGGTCTGCAAACATCCTTTTCTCTCACAGGAGAACCCGGACTTCTCATTTCTCGTGTCAACATGAAGAATCCATTCTTCGGTTATGCTGGCTCTTACAGCCACACAAAAAACAAACTGCTCTTCGATGTTTTTAAGAAGGGAGATGTTTACTTTAACACAGGAGACCTAATGGTCCAAGACCAGGAGAATTTCCTTTATTTTTGGGACCGTATTGGAGACACTTTCAGGTAGGAACGGCTCTGCTTGCCCAGCTTGTCCCACGGTGGTGAGTCACCCCGTGGGACCCTCAGAGATGTTGGTCTTGTCACCTTCATCTCTGTGCTGCTTCCCCACCTAAAATTTCACTGTCTATTTCTAGACTGAACCATAAGTTGGATTTTGATTTAAAATTATGTGTTTTTAATGATTCAATTTATTTTTTTAAGTCTTGAGAATTTTTTATTTGCTTATTTTTTAAGGGATTCTACAATATAAGAGCACGGTTGTTTTCGGATCACATTGACGTTACTCAGTTTGCCATACAATTAGGTAATTGGTGCTAGCATCCACAGATGAGAGATACCATTCATTGTTTTTCTGGGACTGTGTTACTTCACTCAGCATGATATCTTCTAGCTCCAGCCATTTACCTGCAAAGTTCATGATGTCATCTTTCATTACTGCTGCATAGAACTCCATTGTGTAGATGTACCACATTTTCTCTATCCACTCATCAGTTAAGGGGCATTTGGGTTGGTTCCAGCTCCTTGCTATTGTGAAGAGAGCTGCAATAAACATGGCCTTGCATGTATCTCTGGGGTAAGAGAGTCTTGTGGGTATATATATATAAGGAGTGGTATGGCTGGGTCAGGTGGCAAGTTCATTCCAAGTCTTCCAAAGGTTCTCCACACTGCTTTCCATAGTGGCTGTACAAGTTTACATTCCCACCCTCTCCAGCACTTGGTATCATTTGTTTTCTTGATCCTAGCCAGTCTTATCAGAGGAGTGAGATGATATCTTAAAGAGGTTTTAATTTGCATTTCCTTAATTATTAGTGACTTTGAACACTTTTTTTTTATTATTATTTTTCTTTGCATGTGTATGAATGTACTGTCTGCATGCAGGTCTGTGCACCCGTGTCGTGCAATGCCGCGGAGGTCAGAAGAGGGTCTCAGATTCCCCTGGAGCTGGAGTTCTCCTGGAATTGGAGTTACAGACGGTTCTCAGCCGCCATGTGGGTGCTGGGGATCGAACCCGGGTCCTCTGCAAGAGCGTCGGTGCTCCTAACCGCTAGGCCATCTCTCCAGCCCCGACTTTGAACACTTTTTAAGATGTTTCTCAGCCATCTCTAATTCCTCACTTGTGAAGTCTCTGTTCAGCTCTTTGCTCCATCTATTGAGTGGGTCATTTGTTTTCTTTCTTCTTTGGTTTTTTTTTTTAATAGTTTATATATTCTGGAAATCAATGCTTTGTCAGATGTATCTGTGGTGGTTTCCTCCCACTCTGTGGGATTTCTCTTCACTTCCTTGATTGTTTCTTTTGATGTACAGAAGCTTGAGTTTAATGAGGTCCCATTTGTCAATTGTTGACCTTAATTCTTGTGCAGCTGCTGTCTGATATAGGATGTATTTTCCTACACCTATGTCTTGTAGTCTGCTGCCAACTTTTTCTTCTATCACCTTCAGAGTTTGGGGTTTCACGTTGAGGTCTTTGATAGATCTAAAGTTGACTTTTGTACAGGGCGAGAGGTAGCAGTTTAATTTCATTCTTCTACAAGTGGTGATCCAGTTTTGCCAACACCACTTGCTGAAGATGCTGTCTTTTCTCCATTGTGTCTTCTTGGCCCCCTTGTCAAATATGAGGTGGCTGAAATTGTGTGTGCTCAAGTTTGGATCTTCAGTTTTGTTCCACTGGTCAACAGGTCTGTTTTTGTGTAATGTTTCAATTTATACCAAATCAATGAACTCTCCTTTAAGGTTATGAAAGTGGAAGTTTGTGAAGTATAAAGTCAGGGCTAAAACAAAAACCATTTAGTCAAATCTGAGGTGACTATTTCAAGCTCTCTCTCTCTCTCTCTCTCTCTCTCTTCCTCTCTTTCATCAATTACTTTTATTTCTCTATTTCATGAGGGTCTGGAGGAGCCTTGCTACAGCATGTGTATGGAAGTAAAGCTTGCAGGAGTTCTCTCTTTCTATCATGTAGATTCCAGGAATTGAACTCTGGTCATCAAGTTTGGTGGCAAGCACCTTTACCCACTTAGCTATCCCATCATCCCTGACATGATTTTTCATATAATGATTTAAAATAAATGCTGAAACTGAAATTTTCTAAAATGTTCATATTTTATTTTCTAATTTCTTAAGCTTATTTTAGGCCTAACCTTAAATTGGTTTGCTTTGTTATTTAATAGCTATAGAATATTCAGGTGTAAGCATTCAGTAAGTGCTTGAATGTATGACAGTGTATAAGTACTATGTCAAATCTTATATAAAGATTATTTTCTGTAAAATGAAGGAACAAAAGGAGCTAGTAGCTAGAAAATAAAGTGAGTTAAGATACTGAAAGATAACTGTAGTGTTTCTTTGACTACTTCGTATTGCTATTACCAGAGATAGATCTAAACTTAATTTTTATTATTTTACCAAATAGTGATTTTTATGAAACTTTTCTGGTAATCAATGTTTATCAATAAAACTGAAAGTAATTTTAACCAAATAACAGACTCCAATTTTATTGAATTTTCAACAAAGTGCTTCCTAAAGAAATGTCTTTTTCCCTTAAATTAGCTATTTCAGGCCATTAGATACTTCACAGCACTAATCACAAATCGGTAAAACTGAGGCGGGTGCTAGTACTCCAGACAGTGTGCCAACTAGAACCCATTTATCATTCAGGTGCAAAGGAGAAAACGTTGCGACCACAGAGGTTGCTGATGTCATTGGGATGTTGGACTTCATAGAGGAGGTGAATGTGTATGGCGTGGCCATATCAGGTATGGGTATGGTTTTGAGAATGTGTAAAAGAATGTGCAACCCTTCTTTAGGCTTTAAATTCCTTGTTGGGCTGGAGAGATGGATCAGTGGTTAATTAAGAGCACTGGGTGCTCTCTAAGAGGACCTGGGTTCAATTCCCAGCACTCATATGGTGGCTAACAACTATTTGTGATCCAGTGCCCTCTTCTGGCCTACTAGAGCTTTGCAAGACATGGATGTGCTTACAATGAGGCAAAGCATTCATACACATTAAAAAAAATAATAAGGGGCTGGAGAGATAGCCTAGTGGTTGGGAGCACCGACTGCTCTTGCAGACGACCTGGTTTCAATCCCCAGCACCCACGTGGCAGCTGAGAACCATCTGTAACTCCAGTTCCAGGGGAATCTGACACCCTCTTCTGACCTCCACGGCATCGCTCGACATGGCTGCACAAAGCTACATGCAGACAGTACATTCATACACATACGAACATAAATAAAATAAAAAATAATAATAATAAATGAAATATTTAAACAAATAAATTACTTTCTAATTCAACATTTTAAATTTTGCATATTGAAATAAACATTTTTAAATATTTTCATCTTGCCCTGACAAATAATGCCATGGATTAAGCCAAACAAAGCTGATGAACACATTAAAGGAAAACGCCAAATGAATTTTAATGTATCTGTGTTTTAGGCAGAGCTGGACACCCTAATCAGTGACTTATTGCTTTAAAGAGTTGAAGCTTCACAAAACTCATAATTTTTCTTGTTATGACTAATGTTAGTACATTCAACTTTCAACTCAGAAGGAATATGTTCTAGTTTAAATGCTTAATGACCCTACTTGTATTTAAGGTGTGTCTTTTGTTGTTGTTGTTGTTGTTGTTCTGTTTGAGACAGCTTCTCCCTTTAGTCCCAGCTGGCCTGGAGCTTGCTCTGTTGACCAGGCTGGCCTTGAACTCACAGAGATCTGCTTGCCTTTGTCTCCAGAGTGCTAGGATTACAGGTGTGCACCACCATGCCTGGCAAGGTGTGTCCTTTTAAACAAAGGACAGTGTTTTCCAGCTAAGGCTGTGGGTAGAGGGGAGCCAGGCATGAGGGGCCAGGAGAGGTGAGTAGAGGAAGGAGATGCTCAATTCAGAAGCTGTCTCAGAGACAGGCTTCAGCCCACTCAGAAGTACAGACGCTGTCACGCTAAGCAGTAAGCAATTGTAGTCTTAGTCATGTAAATACCAATTTATACTCTTTGAACTTAAAATGCGCCCTTTATTTTTGCTATACTGCCTAAAATGCACATTTTTTTTTTCTGGAGTATGTTTACCTTTCAATAAATGGTTTTCTTTCTTAATATTTGTAGTAGTGTTGGTAGAACACAAGTTAGGCATAACTTATGAGTTCCTCCACTCCATCCCATTCATGTCTGTAGAGTAGACAGTTGGAGACAAACTACAGCTTTCTCTTGCTTTAAGGTATTTCTAGAGATCAAATACTATGTCAGGGAAAGACACTTAATGTTACTACTGCTTTATTACCCATCGATAGGTTATTGTCTCTATGACAGTATTTAACATGACTGTTTTTGAAAATGCACCTAGTAAGGATAAATTGATTTCATTTGAATTTTTCCAGGCTATGAAGGAAAAGTGGGAATGGCTTCTATTATTCTAAAACCAAACAAGTCTTTAGACGTAGAAAAAGTTTATGAACAAGTTGTAGCATCTCTACCAGCATATGCCTGCCCACGATTTTTAAGGATTCAGGTAAGTTTTACAGTCCAAATTCATTCTCAAATATAAGACTAGGAACCAAGAGGTGGTTCAATAACAATAATACTGTGTCCTTTAGACAATGTGTGCATTTTATTTATATTAGAAAATTTCAGGAGTAAAAGGGTCTGAGGAAAGTAGAGTTGGTGCTCGTTGCTGATGTATTTGAAGCCTGCTTAAGAAGGAGGCATGAAATGCTCCACCTCTCCCCTTCTCCCTTCTCCCCTCTCCCCCTTCTCCCTCCTCCTCCCCCTCCTCTTCCTCCTTCTCTTTTTGCTCAACCCTCTCTCCCTCCAATTTTAGAAAATCCTGAATTCATTAATTTGTTGGGTTACTGGTAGGAATGTTTTAATAAATAATTTACTCAGAGCTAGAGAGATGGCTCAGGGGTTAAAACCATTGACTGTCCTTGCAGAGGACTAGGGTTCAAATCCCAGCACCCACATGGTGACTACTGTCATTCCAGTTCCTGGGAATCTGATGCCCTCTTCTGACTGCTGATGACATCAGACAATATGGGTGCACTTATATACATGCAGGCAATACACTCATACACATAAAACAAAAATGATAAAGAAAAACTTTACTTAGCTACTGGGTAACTGTACCTGTTGAATTATTTGATTATTTAATACTGTGCCTCAAATATAATTTCCCAACATTAGTAGTTTTCCTTTCCTAACAGCCTAACACACAGAAATTTTCAGAACATTTTTGTTATATCACTATTAGATAGCTAATGGAGTAAAACACGACAAACATCTGTAAAGCAATAATCACTGCTTTTTCAACAGGCACATCTAAATTTGTTAGGTTTCATTTACTATTTATTTTTATCTTTAAGAGTTTTACATATATTATTTCAGATCATTTTCATAAAAGTCCTCTGAAATATTAAAGGTAAGCAAAATGAAACAGGAGCAATATATATAGTAATTGAAATGTTTATTGATAAACTTGTAGATTAATCTTTAGTTTTAAGTATGAATATGTACAGATGTCCTGTGTACCTTTTACCCATTTTAGCCCAAGACCCAACACAAACAGAATATCAATACAAATTAACTAAATGTTCTCTCTTTTATTTATGTATACACATATTAGGTGGTATGTTTTCTATACAGTATCTTCCACACAGGTTCAGGCATCCTTGACTAAGAAGTGAACATTTCCAGCAATTCAAGGGCGCTTTCTTGTCCTCTTACTATTAACTGTTCCTTCCCAGCTCTCCTTACCTACTCTCAAAGAAATATATTTTGATAGAATCAAAAGTGTATATAGCCAGTAGTATTTTAGCCCTTTTATCCTAGCATAATTGCTCTCAATAAACAGAAGACATATTATAGCAAACTAGGTCAGCGTTTCGTAAGTTTAGAAAACGTTTTAATATCGTTAATTATCTAAAAAGAACATTGCCTATTACTTTTATGATTCTTATTTCATTTGCTATGATTAACACAAAGCCTAACATTTAAAGCTCAATACTCAATCAGCAGTCAAAATATTTATTTGGTAAATGTATTCTAGTTATAAATAATCTGATAAATATAGAACTAAAACTGACTTCTGACAATATGAATAAAAGAACAACATTGAAAAACCTAGGACATGATTTAAACAAGCATTTTTTTTTTTTTTTTGTCAATAACAGCACAAATTTTCAATGTGATGGCACTTGGTATGGCTGGAATAAAACTAACCTGGTACTTTCACTCTGCCCCAGAGATCTGAACCTCGGTAGAAAAACTGTCATCAGTTTTTGTGTTTTAAACTTTTAACTCTTCTATAGGATTGTATATACATAATATTGTATTGATATTTACATGAAGATACAGGATTATGTTAATAATTTTGACATATGGAATAAATTGATACTTTAATAATGTTTGCACACAAATAAGTTCTTATTTCTAGTATTAATTAATGGCAAATGTACAGATCATTTGATATAAGACATTATAATTATTGTGGTGTTTGCTGTTAACCAATTTGTTGACCTGTGATACCTGCTGTGCATAGTGAATTATTTCATTCACCCTGGTCATTGTCTCTAGGAAAAGATGGAAACAACAGGGACATTCAAGTTACAGAAATTCCAGCTGGTGGAAGAAGGATTTGATCCGCTGAAAATATCTGACCCACTTTACTTTATGGACAACTTAAAAAAATCTTATGTTCTATTGACCAAAGAAATTTATGATCAGATACTGTTAGAGGAGATAAAGCTGTAAGGCTGTTTATTGGATTTTCGTGTTCTCTTAGGAAGAACGAAGGGAGGAGCGGCTCCTTGGTTCTCAGGCAGGCAAGGATTCACCTTTATAAATCCATCCAAGTTGAAAACCTTATTAACAAAAACTGCATTTGACACATCTAACATACCAAACTTCACAGTTATCAACACAGTGCACTGTGAAACAAGAGATACAAGAGATGTTTACCCCTTGGTCACGAGGTTGACTGGAACTGGCTTTTCACTGCTACTGCACATCAGAAGAAAGCAGCACACAGGAGCCCAGAAAAAAAATATCACAATTCAAAGTATTTTCTGAATGCATTTGGGGAATAGAGTATAAAACCAAGTAAGCCATAGTATGCACCATCATGAATTTGGAACTGTTAGTAACTGAAGGTTTACTATGAATGGCAAAGAGAAAGAAGCATCACTTGTACTTCCTTAGCTACAAAAACTTGAATTTGATGAGTTCAATTTGCTTTAAAATATAAATTTTAGCTATTTTATTTGAAGTTTCAGAGTGTAACAAAATATTTGTCTTAATATTAAATTTTTAAATCATATATAAGAAATTAACAACTTAGACCCTTAAAAACTTTCCTATATGTAGAGATTCTAGTTTTCAATGAATGATAAAATTTTACTCAAATGTTTTATTTTTCTGTGTTCTGTCTTGTAACTCAATAAAACCATCTTTGTTAATATTCTATTTGGGTCTTAATTTTGGTGTTTTCAACTATAAACTACAGTCAGTCAAAGGAAGCTGAGAGACAAAATCCACGTACTCATAACTCATTTCTCTTAAACACACAACCAAGTGACAAGCAGGTGTAAAAATATGAGGAGCAGAGCAGGAAACCTGACAAGTATTTAGAATATTTGGGCAGATGTATAAGCGAATAAGATTAGCGCTAAAGTGTAACAGCGCTCCAGGGACCACTAATGACGCAGACAAGAACAGGGCTCTGCAGGTACCACCATGATCAAAGACTAACAGGGTTGCTGGTTTGATCAGGTATGTAGGGAGTTACCTGGTCCAAAGACGGTGTAGGCAACATAAAAGGACTCAGACCCAGTGTTTTCTAGAAACCTAAAATGACCTCTAACGATTAAGTGAAGCCTGTTCCACAGGAAAGTGGTGTGGATTGGTCGTGGTTTGAGTGTGTCCTCCAAAGGTGTCTGCTCTGGAAACTTGTCTCCAGTGTGGCAATGTCTGGGAGACAGAACTTTTAAGAGGGAAAGCCTAGTGGAAAGGGGTTGAGTCCTTGAGATGACCACCCTGGGAAGGGATTAATAACAGTGTATAGTTCTTAACAGACTCCTCGTTTTCTTGTGGGAACAGGTTGCTGTAAGTTGAGGCTAACCTGTTTGCTTGCCTTCTCCTTTCTGCTGTTGCTGTCTTGTTAGGAGGGGGCACTCACTAGATGCCAAACAGATGAGGCCACCTAATCTATTATTCCAGCTTCCAAAACAGTCAGCTAAATAAATCTCTTTTATGAATACTCAGCTTTTGATATTTTATGTATACTCAGCTTCCAGTATTTTGTTATAGCCACAGAAAACTCATTATGATAGAAAGCCTTATGGGAGTAAACTTAAGACAAGGATTAGTGTCCCACAGGAAGCCTTTGTGCTTGTAAACCTGACTCTATGTATAACAAAAGAAAGTTTGCCTCCTTTATGTTGTGTCCCACATAGAAAAGACCTTGGTCTTATTATACCTGAAGTCACAAAAATTATTTTTAGCAACTACCAAAAAACAGTGAAAAAAAATCTAATAATTCTCATGTATCAATATATAAATGAAAATTGTTTGATTGCCTTTATTAAAAAACTTCTATTAATTTTATGGTAGTGATTTAACTATTCTCTGCCTTCCATTACAATTTTGGTTTTGATTTGTGCTTTGCAATTTGTACTTACCCTTTAAGTGTTAGAAACGTGGTTATATGCTTTTTCTCAGTTCTACTTCCTTAAAAACCTTGATATTGGATCACAGTGGTGAGCTAAGCATTTCAGGTCTTCCAGATGCTCCATTGGGATTAAAGGCGGAATAAATGGGGGTTGGGATGGTTGTTAACCTTCATGTGGGTGCTGATAATTCCAGTTCCAGGGGATCTGATGCCGTCTTCTGACCTCTGAGGGCATTGCAGATACGGCGCACTACCATCCATGCAGGCAATACACTCCTACACATAAAGTACAAATAATAAATAAATATTTTCAAAAAGAGAAATAGGTGAGGCTAAAAAGTGTGGGACACCATGGGAAAGCAGGTGACAGATGAGATTACATGGCGAAAGAAAGTAGACGAAGAGGGAAACAAGTCATCAGACAGAAGAATTACTTCAAAGGAAAAAAGAAAACTAAGTTCATCACACAGTACACACATACGAAGGGCAAGATGAGCCAGGCATGGTGGCGCACGCCTTTAATCCTAGCACTCGGGAGGCAGAGGCAGGCGGATCTTTGTGAGTTCAAGGCCAGCCTGGTCTACAGAGTGAGTTCCAGGACAGCTGGGGCTACAGGGAAACCCTGACTCGAAAATACCAAAAAGAAAAAAAAAAAAAAAAAAAAAAACAAAAACAAAGGGCAAGATGGAGCTCTGTGTAGTTATCAGGATACTGAATTACAGATACTTGAATCATGGAGTCCCTGCATTTCCTTCATTTATGGAAAACTACTAGCAGACAACTAATTGATGACAAAAGAAAACCTAATAACAGATAAATATAAAAACTTAAGTAAAAAAGCCTTAACAAGGATCAAAGTTTTTTAAGCTCTAGTCAGTAGGAGATAAAAAACATGGGAGAGAGTTGTCACACTTATAGCCTATGAAGAACATGTAATAATAAATAAAAAATACTAAAGCAAAATAATTGTGGGGGAAAAATGTGATGAACAGGGAACTGAACAATAAAAACACAAAATCCAATTTATCCAATAATGCCACATTTTTATGTTCATATATATTTGTTCATATATATGTACACATATATGTATATAAAATGTATATAAAATGGTAGTAGGGTGCAAGGAGAAGCAAGATCAAGTCTATGGCCAAATGCAGATGCCATAAAATAACAATGAAAAAAATCTGGAGTTGAGATGTGGCAAGTGCTATAAAAATAGTCATTTTATTGATAAAGAAAATAAAAATTATTGGGGCTGGAGACCTGGCTCAGCGGCTAAGAGCACTAGCTGTTCTTGCAGAATACCCAGGATTGGAATCCCAGCACCCACATGGGGGCTGACAACTGTTCGTAATTCCAGTTCCAGGGGATCTGATGCCCTCTGCTGTCCTCTACCAGCATTGAATGAAACATGGGTGCACTTATGCACATGCAGGCCTAACACTCATACACAAAATAAATAAAAATTACATAATGCAATATGCTTTTTCTTATCAAGCAATAGACATATTGATAGCAGCATGGTCTGGTCAGCCAAGATCTGGGAAAATTTTTACTCCATAACACTGTTATTTCTAGTATAACTGAACATAGTTATTTGGGAAAACAATATGGCAATGGTTATTAAAAACTTTATATCCCATTCAACCAAGTACTATATTTTTAGACAGAATATAATATTCTAGTACTTTGTGCCATTTGCCTATGGAGTCTTACATCATGGTTTTCTATTTTTTTCAATGAAAATATTTTGGGAAACATCTCTGAAATAAAGAAAAGTTATAAATGTTGGCACCACCCAACAGTGGATCATTAAATATAATAAAAATCATAAGGTAGGACAATATGTACTGTTTCTAAAAAACATAAAGTACAAAAATTTACAGTGCTACAAAGACATACAACATGGCAAACTTATAAAGAATTCTACAAAACTAAAGCATTTCGGACATACATACACATGCATGTAAATATTCAGAATATGTTATAAAATAATGCTGATAATGTTGTTTAGAGATGCTGAGGGATATTGTATTTAGACACTGAGAAATGTATTGGATTGTAAGGATAGAGGAGAGTTTGTGGGAAATTAAAGATCCTTTTAAGCTTTACTCCAAGCACCATGGCAGCATTTTAACAATAAAATTCATATCATATATATGTATATATATAATCATATATATCACTTTATTTGATTTTCAAATTTGACAATACAGTAATGAAAGATGACCAGTGTCATTCATTAAAATTTAGGGGATTGGGTAATTAAATTAAAATTTATATATGATTATACTATATAAACAAAAGCTTTCAAAAATAAGAAAAGTTCCATTGGAAATGTAAATATAAGCCTCAATAAATTTATACATGTATGGATGGATTTGTACATGAGAGAGAGGTGAAGGATGAGGAAGAAAGATATAATTGAACAGACAATGTTTTATCTTCAAAACTCCATCAAGTAGTAACTAAAATTTACTGAATGCTAGGTGAACAAGAATGTACCCCCAATAAATTACTGGCCACATGAAATAATAAAAGTCTGAAATAAATCTGATTTATCAAAACTAATAAACTCAGAAGAAGATGGGAAAAGATATTTTAAACACTAGATAAATATCAAGCCAGAATCCTATATGCACTGAAAATATTATCTAAGATCGAAGATAAATGGAGTTTCACACAGCAGATACCTTTAAAAAAAAAATGGCTACCAAGCTTGTCTAAAGAAATTGCTAGAATAGGCTTTTAGAATAAACTAAAACATTGCAGAAAGAAACACTTATCTTTAGGAAAAGGGAAATGAAGAATTTTGGGAAAGCACCTCTTTGGGTGAAGGGTTTTTTTTTTTTCATTTTTCTCAGTTTTAAAAATGATATATAATTACTTAAAGCAAAATATATAGTGCCTTGTCACTTCACACTTAATATAGATGAAATACAATGATAACTGGAATAAAGAATGTGGAGTCTGATGAAGAATACAGATAGGGGAAAATACCTAAAAGTCCATTATTAATTTAGAAAATGTAAAGTAAGAATGAAATATATACCCATAGCTAAACACTGAAACACAAGGCTCTCACAAACCTTTTTAGTGGGAGTGAAAACAGATGCAGCCTTCTGAAGGGTGGCATCTGTCAGGATGTTAAATACATGCTTTGACTCAGCAGTTCTGTTTAGAGAACTAATATTAAATAAAAACTGTTGGAATTTTCTATGAAATGCACAAAGCTTCAATAAAAATTGGCTTTGGAAAAAAAAAAAAACCTGTTGGTAATGAACTAGGATTTATGTCAGAACATTTTGAATTTGGGATAGCATCATTAACAATACTGAAGAATCCTAAATAAGAAAACATCGTACAAATATTGGTAGGAGCCATGCTTAGTGAGATGCCACAGTGATTAGCAAGAGTACCTAACATACCATTATGGCATGCCTTGGAATGATATGCTATAGTTCCAATCTTAAGGTCCCCTCAAGGGCTTACATGCTAAAGACTTCATCTGCAGCTGTGGTGCTCTTAAGGTGGAATGTTTAGGAAGTAGTGCCTAGTTGAAGGAAGATAGGCCACTGGGGAAGTTAGTACCCCAGTCCATTTCTCTCTGTTTCTCCTTGCTTCCTAGGTACCATGAAGTGGAAACCTTTGCTGCAAAGCACGCTCCCAGGAATGGCATTCTGCCTTATCGTCAGCCCCCAAACAACAGTCAGTTGATCGGAAGCCAGGACCTCTCAAGTAACAGAGACAAAATCCAGCTTTCATCCTTTAAGTTGATTTTTATCAAATATTTTGTCATAGCAATGGAAAGCTATGTGGCACAAATATACACTGACAATTAAAAAAAAATTCTACAAAGCCTACTATGTTAGAATGCATTGAAAAATAGGAATCGAGTGCACAGAGCTTAGATTGGGGGATTTTGCTGGACCACCTGAACCACAGGTAGGGGCCAGACTCTTCAGCCAGGTGGATTATTGGATAATTGAGTCCTTGTCTTGTATGGCTGTGGGGGTGGTGTTGTCCAGCTAGCTGGTACAAAGGTGAGCCTGTTGACACTGGGGGACCTGAGTGCACAGAGCTTAGATGGGGAATTTTGCCAGACCACCTGAAGTAAAGGTAGGGCCAGGTGCTTCATTTGCCTTCAAATATCTTATGTTTGATTTCTTAAGAAAAGAAAAGTTGATGTTCTGGCTAATAAGTTATATAGCTTATTTTATTTTTTATATTTTATTTATTTTTATTTTATGTGTGGGAGTGTATTGTCTGCATACATGTAAGCAACCCCATGCCATGCAATGGAGGGGAGAAGAGGGTGTCAGATGCCCTGGAACTGGAGTTACAGGTATTTGTTAGCTAGCCATCATGTGGGTGCTAGGAGTTGAACCCAGGTCCTCTGCCTCAGCAGCCAGTGCTCTTAACTGCTGACCCAGTTCTCCAGTCTAAGTTATATAGCTTATTCTAATTCAAGTATAGTAGACCTCAAAATCAATACTCTAAAAGTTAAAATCTATTCTACATTCCCACTCATTATAATTATTTTCAAAATCAGTGCCTTTACATCATTTATGAAATAATCCTTCCATTTTTTATGGAAAGATGCTATGTAGGTCTGAACCATTCCATCTCTGAATTTTGTTTTTGTTTTTGACAGTGTCTCCCTAGCCCCAACACACCTGGCACTCACTATGTTGACCAGGGTGCCCTCAATCTCATAGAGGTCTACCTG
Source organism: Rhizomys pruinosus (assembly GCA_009823505.1). NCBI lineage: Eukaryota > Metazoa > Chordata > Mammalia > Rodentia > Spalacidae > Rhizomys > Rhizomys pruinosus. The sequence goes on along the minus strand of VZQC01007052.1, from coordinate 394,062 downwards.
TCTCTGTCACCTGAGTGCTGGAATTAAAGGCATGCACCATCATGCCTGGTGTTGCCTAGTTTTTTTTTAATTATACTATACTTTTTAATTAATAAAATAAATGATGTCTTCTGGAGCTTACTCTTGACCTTGCTGGTTCTAAAATGGAGAAAATGTGAAAGAACCATCCAATAAACACAAGAAAAGAAAGGTTTTGAAAACTGACATAAATCCCACAAAAGGGCATCACAAGACACATGGTCAGTAATAAAAACTCATAAAGGGCATTCATTTTATCTACATCTAGACTTTCTATGAAATTTAAACCATATTTACCAACCCAAGTGCCCCTCAACTGACGAGTGGATAGAGAAAATGTGGCATATCTACGCAATGGAGTTCTATGCAGTGGTAAAGAAAGATGACATCATGAGCTTTACAGGAAAATGGATGGAACTAGAAGATATTATGTTAAGTGAAGTAACAGTCCCAGAAAAACAATGAATGGTATTCCTTATCTGTGGATGCTAGTGCCAATTATCTAGTTGTATGTATTTCTTGTGCAGGGCTGTTGAGCTTTTGTCCAAGAATTTAGGAGTGATGCATATTGGAAGGAATAACAACAACAACAACAACAACAACAGAAAAGACTGTGTCAAAGAACTGACTGAAACAGTGAACTTCTGCTCAAAACAATAAAAAATTGGCTTTGAAGAAGAAAGTGTTCAACATTGCTAATAAGTAAGGAACAGCAAATTAAAACCACTTTAAGCTATCATCTCACTCCAATAACACTGGCTAGGATCAAGAAAACAAAAGACATCAAATGCTGGAGAGATTGTGGGGAAAGGGGAACACTCATCCATTGCTGGTGGGAATGGAAACTCGTACAACCACTATGGAAAGCAGTGTGGAGAACCCTTAAAAGACTCAAAATGAGCCTACCACCTGACCCAGTCATACCACTCCTGGGTATATACTCACAAGACTCATCCTACTGCAGAGATACATGCACAGCCATGTTTATTGCAGCTCTCTTCACAATAGCAAAGAGCTGGAACCAACCCAAATGCCCCTCAACTGATGAGTGGATAGAGAAAATGTGGTACATCTACACAATGGATTTCTATGCAGCTGTAAAGAAAGATGACGTTATGAACTTTTCAGGTAAATGCATGGAACGAGAAGATATTATGTTAAGTGAACTAACACAGTCCCAGAAAAACAAAAGATGAATGATATCCCTCATCTGTGGATGATAGCACCCAGATACTTAATTGTAAGGCAAACCGAGCAACGTTAATGTTATATTCCTCATGGTCTGAAAACAACTGTGTTCTTATATTGTGAATCCCTTAACAGATTCTAGAATTAACCTACCATTTATTTTCAGACTTTGGAATTTGGGTATATGGGTGGAGGACATTTACGCATATTTTAGAGTAATATAAAATCAAAAGAATGAGAAAAAAAAACGAGGTTGTCATATTGTGTGTCTAACCACAATATTTATTTTATGAGAGTGTGTCTTAGTATTTCTTATACAAGGCTGCTTGAGCTTTTGTCCAAACCGTTTCTAAAATATTATAGAGTAGTTAAAAGTATCAGGCTGGTGTAACTTAGCCTTTCTGGATGCTTAACGACAATACTTAATGCCCATACCTATTAGGGCTATGGTCTTAAGGGATAACTTTGTTCCTTGCCCTCAGAGGTCAACTAAGTCCCAGAGGACTGTGCATCTCTTGAAATGGCCTGCAAATGTGAGTCACCAGTCTTCCTGTGCAGGGAGGTCTTGGAGATCCACTAATGGGACTTCAGCCAGTGTCCAGTCTATAAAGAGGAAAGTCTGCTCATGCTTCAAAAAGGGAAGCCTGGTCTAGCAAGACCTGACTTTGTCCTTGAGTGGATGGAACTGGTAAATGAAAAGCCAAACATAGCCAGGGGCTCCTCCCCCCCCCCCAAAAAAAAACCCAAGTGACCACTGAGGAGAAGATCCTCAACGGACCTTTGAGAAAACAAAAACCTTGGTTAATCTGGGCTAACTGTGTCACCTTAAATATCCAAAAGGAAAGTATAACCAGAAATAAATAATTAATAAGGCCTGAGAATGTACTTCAGGTATAAAACTTGAGATCTTGCTGGGTGTGGTGGTGTACGCCTTTAATCCTAGCACTTGGGAGGCAGAGGCAGGCAGATCTCTGTGAGTTCAAGGCCAGCCTGGTCTACATAGTAAGTTCCAGGATAGCTGGGGTTACAGAGAGACCCTGTCTCAAAAAGACCAAAAAAATAAAACAAAACAAAATTGGATCTTAACAAAAAACAAACACTGTTGTTTCACCTGTCTTCAATCCTTTTTTTAAATTATTTATTTATTTATTTATTTATTTATTTATTTATTCATGTGTATGAATGTACTGTCTGCATGTAGGTCTGTGCACCCATGTTGTGCAATGCTGTGGAGGTCAGAAGAGGGTGTTGGATTCCCCTGGAACTGGAGTTCTCCTGGAATTGGAGTTACAGACAGTTCTTGGCCACCATGTGGCTGCTGGGGATTGAACCTGGGTCCTCTGCAAGAACGGTTGGCACTCTTAACCGCTAGGCCATCTCTCCAGCCCCCTTCAATTCTTACTAGCAAGTGCAGCTACCCTGTGGCTGCCACTGCTTTTGCCATCCTTCAAAGACATGAGACACAGTTTTTCAACCTTCCAATATAGACTGAAGGCTCATGTCTCTCCAAGAATCCTCCAAACGTTCAGTGCCAGATATTGACTGCTGAGACATCCAACTGTGGACTGAGCTACTACTGGGGTTTCAGCCTCTTCAGAGTATAGACTGCCATTGTTGGACTACTCAGGTTGTATTACAGAGACCAATACAGGAAGATAAAGACAGGACGTGGTGCTTACTAAACCTCATTTGGTGACCATGGGAAGGGAAGACCCTAGTGTAGAGCACAAGGGCAGGACCGATGGTTGTTTGGGCTTGCCAAGAAGGAGACTTCGAACAATTCCTTAAGGAAAACATGACATCTTTCAGCCTAATAAAGAAAAAATAATAATAATTTAAAAAGGAAGTCATAAGCTGAAGATGCTAAAACCTATGATGTCACAATATTGATATATATGTGGCATGCATATGTGCATATTTTGGAGTGATGCAAATTGGAAGGAACAACAACAACAAAAAAAAAACTGGGTCAAAGAACTGACTGAAATGGTGAACTTTTGTCTGAAACATTAAACTTCTGCATCGAAAATTTTAAAAGAGACTGAGAAAAAGATGAAAAAGATATTTGGCAGAATGCATGAGCTCTGGTGTGGTGGTGGGGGGCAGGAAGGGAAAATGGGTCTAGATTTGATTGGGAAATTTTGTATGGAAATGCACAAAGCTTCCATAAAAAGGGCTTTGAAAAAAATGCATTGAAAAATATACGTATTTTAAAGAAAGCATGAGGCAAAAGTGAGAATTTGAATATATGACATTAAAGGAGATAATTTAAGATCACTATGTTGTTTTAGTAGAAATGCACTGTACATTGTCATTAACTCTCTAAATATATTTTACTTCCCTGTATATTCTATCATGTTTTTGACACATTCAAGAAGAATTTAAAAGCATGAAAGAGAAGTTCTAAAATCTGACATTTTGTTATAAATACCAACATTAACATTTAAAAAAATTTACTTTATTTTATTTATTTCTGTATGTGTATGAATGTACTGTCTGCATGCAAGTTTGTGCACCCGTGTCGTGCAATGCTGTGGAGGTCAGAAGAGGGTCTCAGATTCCCCTGGAACTGGAGTTCTCCTGGAATTGGAGTTTCAGACGGTTCTCGGCCGCCATGTGGGTGCTGGGGATCGAACCCGGGTCCTCTGCAAGAGTGGTCGGCGCTCTTAACCACTAGGCCAACTCTCCAGCCCCCAACATTAACATTTTAAGCAAAAGCACCCCCTCTTGTCTATTTTTCCTCAAATTTTAGCAAATTTCAAGTCAATCTTTAGTGTAGCTAAACCACATTCAAGTTGCTGCTTCTTGTCTGGAGAGATAGCTCAGTCAGTAAAGTGCTTGCTATGCAACCATAAAGACTTGTATTCAACCCACAGAACTCATGTTTTAAAAAGTCCAGGTATGGTAGCATCTGCATCTAAGTCCAGAGGGGGAGACAGACATGTTCCTGGGGTTCCCTGGCCAGCCAACTGAAAGCCCACTTCATGAGTTCTAGGTCAATCAAGGCCACTTCCACAAAACCAAGGTGGACATCTCCTGAAGGGCAGCACTCTAGGTTGTCTACATGCCTTTACATCACATACACAGACATGTTTGTGCACCAGCAGACACATGTCACATGTGCACTTAAATACACATCAACACATACATACACACACACACACACACACACACGCACACACACACACAGATGCTGTTTCTCTGAAAGCCTGTCATGTGTGAGAGCATTTTACTAATGAAAGGATTTAGTACTGTACCTCTAGCTTCAATGTAAAGCAGTCCTGGCAAGTGTCATCATTGGCAGATTAAAAGCCATCATTAAACTGCAATGTTAAAAGTGTCTATGGAGTTTATTTTTTGAACTTGCAATGCTTAACTTACTCAGAATTCTGGCTTGTTGATTTACTATAGCTGACATATGTCTATGTAAACTTTGGGACTCTAAATAGAGGTTAGGGGCACAGCTATGTGATTACTACCTTGTACGCAATGTCACATTCTAACCATGTGGTGAAAAGCTTGAAAACGTGAATGGCTTTTTAAGGTAACAAGTATGTATTCTGAACAATAAAGGCTCTTCCTTCTCCACTGAGTAATTTTGTGAAATCTTAATTACTTTAAGGCCCTATCTCCAACAATAACCAAATGTTTCTCAAAGCTATGACAATGATTTGTGAAACTTTTAAAATGTGGATTTCTCAGTAAGTATCATCTGGTCCTGTTCCCGTCCACCCTCCTTGGGTGTTGGCCTCTTTCGCTGAGGCCACTGAAGAGCTCTCGACTAGCTGGGGTGATTTAGCCATGTCCCACTTTGCCCATCCCCCAGAGCTCATGCCTTCTCTGCTCACTAGTAAGAACCAGTCCATCCTGTTCCCATCTGCCCTCTTGGTGCCGGACCCAAGAGTACCCGACTAGCTGAGTAAGTTAGCCAGATCCTCTTGCACCATTTCCTTGCTTTGGGACCAGCTTGAGTCCTTTGGCAACCAGGCCTCACACCTTCACTTAGCAAGTTAAGACCAACCCAGCAGATCCCCATCACCCTGACTTGAGGTTCTTTGCCCTCCTGAAGAGCTCCTTGCTAGCCTGACTAGAGCTATCTAGTCCCTCCATCAAAATGAAAAAAGGAAGAAAGAAAGGAAAAAGAAAACCTGAAGCCCAGAGTAACTAACCGCTGACACCCTATCAGAATGCAACCAACCTACATCAACTATATAAACAGAATTATACTTCACCTCAACAAAGGCCAGCTGGAGCTGCATATCTAGACACACAACCAACAAAAGAAATCCATAGTCAGAGACCACAATAAAAAATAAATCAAATATAAAAACAAAATACTGTGTCCCCACCAAATCCCACTAGTCCTATAGTGTTCCAAATGAGAACTGCCTAGGGGAACTCCAGGACACAGAATTTAAAATAACAATTATAAATATGAGTAAGAAATTTAATGATTTTCAAGAATATACAAATAACTCAAAGAACTCAAGGGGATAGAGGTGAACTCCTAGCTGAAGCTCAAGAAAATATCAATATATGGATGAATGAAATGACAAAGACAATTCAGGACTTGAAAAGTAACTTCACAAAAAAGAAATATTGAAAAAAATTAATATGAAAATGCCTCACAGAATGAATAAAAACAAACAAACAGAACATCAAGACTGGACAATAGAATCGAAGAATTGGACCACTCGAGCAAAGAACCTGAAAAAAAAATATAGAGGAGGAATACATAGGAAATGTAGGACATCATAAAAAGTCCAAATTTACCCATCACAGGTATAGAGAACAGAAATATTGACCAGATCTTCAACATGATTATAGAAGAAAACTTCCCTAAATTAAGGAAAGACATACACATACAAATACAAAACACACAGAACACCAAATAGAACCAGAACGGAAGCACCCACAGCATATCAGGAAAAATAATAGATGTCAGGGCATGAGATGGCTCAGTGGTTAAGAGCACTGACTGCTCTTGCAGAGCACCTGGGTTTGATTCCAAGTACCCACATGGAGGCTAACAACCATCCATAACTCCAATCACTGGTGATCTGATGCCTTCTTCTGACCTCTTCAGAAATTGCAAGACAGGGGCATACTTAGATACATGCTTGTAATACACTTATAAATACAAAGTAAAAATAATTAAAAAAAAACAATAAATATACATAACAAAGAGAGAATACTGAAAGCTGCAAAAGGAAAACAGTACACATAAAAAGGAAAATCCATTGGGATTACAACTGACTTTTTGATGCAAACAATAAAAGCCAGAAGAGCCTGGAGCAATGTACTCCAGGCTTTAAATGATCATGGATGCCAACCGAGAATACTTTACTCAGCAAAATTACCTCTCATAGTCAAAGGGGAACGAAAAATATTCCATGACACAAATAGGCTGAAAGAATTCATGTCCACCAAACCAACTCTATAGAAAATACTCAAAGCAAGGACTGAAGAAAAAATGAACAAACTCAAGAGGCTTCAGAAAGAAAGCAAATGAAGGTGTGGAAACATGAAATGAGACCAAGAACACTCACAGAGATTAAAATGGCAGTAACCAATATACATCTTTCAACAATAACTTTGAATATCAATGGCATCAACTCTGAAGTCAAAAGACATGGATTTGTTGAGTGGATTAAGAAACAATATCTAGGAATAACCTTTTGATTCCTACTAATGAAGAACAAGCAATTAGATATAAGGATTTAAGCGCAGCTACTAGTTATGGTAGGTTACTTTTGCATAGACACATATGTTTGGATGATTTTAATCCATGAATTACATTTCCTCTGTTAAATATGACGGGTCTTACCGTGGCTTATAACATTCCTCAGCTGTAGAGGTGTAAGCTTGTGGCATCAGCCATGGGTTATTTCTCCAAGGGGGAGAGCCAATAGCCAATTCAGTTTGGGATTTGCAGCACATGGCTGCCTCTGCTGCGAACATATTTCCAGGCAGGTGAGGTTAGCTGGTGCTGACGGTGGAGTCTTGCTGTGACCAGGGAGACCGCCATATTTGCTTTTGGTAGTTTGGTTTAGTGGCCTTTGGTAAACTCTCTGGCTTCCAAGGCCATGCTGTTTACATCTAGAGGATCAAAAAAAAAGTTATTCCTGGACAAACTGTCACCCATGAAAAAAGAAACAGGCCTAGAATTGACAGAGTCCAGTACACAGCTCCAAAGAGAGTGGGCTGTTTTACCTCTCATCCCTGTGCCCCTTTTCTAAGCTAGGGAACAACCTGCGGAAGGGAGGGGGCGTGGTAGAATGTAAGGGCCTGCGATTGGGTTAAATGGTGAGAACTACAGCAATGTAGTCTGGACACTCATGTTGATCAACTGTTGAACAACAACCTGTCACCCCCCACTGGATGGTGGGCTGTAGGTGTTTGGGCACAACAGCCTGGAAATTGGTTTTTCATGAAGGCATGCTTGTACTCAAAAAAAAAAAAGATATCAACTTATAGTAAGAAAAAAAAAAAAAAAAAACCTGAGAGAACAGTCGAGGACAAAGTATGGCAGACATGACATGTCTGGTGGGTGGGGGGGGGAGGGGTTGGGAGGGGCAGGGCAGAAGAGGGAATAAGATTCCCCTGGAACTGAAAAAAAAGAAAAAAAAACACAAAGAATCAATAAAAACTAATTAAAAAAAAAAAAAAGAAACAATATCTAGCAGGGCGTGGTGGCGCACGCCTTTAATCCTAGCACTTGGGAGGCAGAGGCAGGCGGATCTTTGTGAGTTCAAGGCCAGCCTGGTCTACAAAGAGAGTTCCAGGACAGCTGGGGGCTACAGGGAGACCCTGTCTCAAAAAGACCAAAAAAATAAAAATAAAAGAAACAATATCTAATCTTTGTTGTCTACAATAAAATCCTCTCACCTTTAAGGATAGGCACTACCTTAGGGTGAAAGAATGGGAAAAAATAGTCCAAACAAATGGCACTAAGATACAACCAGGCATTGTGATTATATCTGATGTAATAGACTTCAAATTAAAATTAATCAAAAGAGATAAAAGTCACTTCATTCTGACATGCATGTGTGTGCACCAAACTGTGTTGTACCCAATTTCATATAAAGAGTACTATTGGACCTCAAGATACACATTAATCCTGACTCAGTAATAGTAGATATTCTAAATTGCTTTTCTATTGCTGTGACAAAACTCTCTCACCATACCAGCTTGGGGAGGAAAGGGTTTATTTGTCTACATCTCCCTCACTGAGGGAGCCCAAGGTAGAAACTCAGGGCAGGAACCTGGGAGCAGGAGCTAAAGCACAGGCCATGAAGGAATGCTGCTTATTGGTTTGCTCTCCTGACCCATGCTCAGCCTACTTAAACAATACACAACAACCTGCCCAGGGGCGGCACTGCCCACAGTGGGCTATACCCTCTCACATCACTCAACAATCAAGAAAATATCCCACAACATGGCCACAGGCCAGTCCAATGGAGGCAATTCCCCATCTGAGGCTCCCTCAACCCAGGTATATCAAGTGGACAACTAAAGTTATCCAGAAAAGTTGGTGTCTTCAATACTCCACTCTCTCCACTTGACATGTCAGCTGGACAAAGAATAATCACACAAACATCTGAATTAAATGATACCATACATCAAAGAGACCTAACAGACATCTATATAATATTTCACCCAAGCACCAAAGAATCTAAGTTCTATTCAGCAGTCCATCGAAGTTTCTCTAAAATGACCACATACTGACTGGAGCACAAAACAAACTTTAGTAAATAAAAAAAAAATCAAAATTATTTCATAATTTTATGAACTCTATCAGATCACAATAGAATAAAGCTTCAAATCAACAGCAAAAAACAATCTAGTAACTATACGAACTCATGGAGATTAAAGAACAAACACCTGAATGATCAAAGAAAAAAAATCAAGCGAGAAATAAAAGTATTCCATAATACAACTCAAAGCCTCTGGGACATATTAAAGCAGTCCAAAGAGGGAAGTTTATGGCTTTAAGTGTCTACATTTAAAAAAAATCAGAAAGAAAGGCAGGAGACATGGTTAAAAACACCAGATTCAATTTCCAGCACCCAGATGGTGGCTAACAACTGTCTGTAACTCCAGAACCAGAGGATCCAAGGCCCTTGGCTGGCCTCCATAGGCACTGCACAACATGGGTGCACTTACACACATGTAGGCAATACACACATAAAAGAAAATTAATAAATGAAATATTCTTAAAAATCAAAAAGAGCACACATAAATGACTTAATGGCAAAACTCAAGAATACGAACAGGCAAGAACAAACCAAACCCAAATCCAACAGTCAAGAAAAATAACAAACATCAGAGGAGAAATCAATAACATAGAAACAAAGGAAAATAATACAAAGAATCAATGAATCTAAAGCTAGGACTTTGAAAAAAATAAACATATCTGTGGTAGTTTGAATGAGTGTCCCCCATAGGCTGTAAGTATTCAGACATTTGTCTCCAGTTGGTGGCACTGTTTTTGGAGGTCTTGGAAGGTGTGGCCGTGCTGGAGGAAGTGCATTGTTGGGGGCAGGCTTAGTGAGTTTTAACAAGCCTTGTGGTCTACAGTTGCTCAAATAACACAGATTATTGTCATAGTCCAGCCTCCCAGGCAGACAGGCCATACTTTAGACATAGGAGGTGGAACAATAAAGCTGAAACCCACATGGCAGCGTGCTCCCAGAAAACTAGCTATCATAATATCAGAAGCTACTATACAAACTGTCAAGGGACAAAACCAACTGATCTTCCTACCCAGCTGCAAAGACTAATTAATAAACAATGACTGGCCCAGAAAACTATCACTACTGGTGCCATTTGGGCACTTTTAGCTTGGGGTTAATCAACACCTGAATAATTGGAATTGAACACTGAATGAGAGGGATCTTATATGTGGTACTATAAAGATAACCAAACACATATGGACAGAGAGGTCATAAATCCTCAAAGAAAATCTACTTTTGCCACATTCCTAGAGCAAGGTAATTTCTTACTGCATTCTAAATATGCATCCTCATATTTACAGAAAAGTGTACCCTTCACCCCTTATCAGAGAAGCTTCTTTTGTCCAGCAGATGGAGATTATTACAGAATTCCACAGCTGGTCAACTGCAGAGAATAGGTGTCTGTGAGGTGCCTAACCTAAACGACACATCTGCAAGACAAACTGCACAGAAGATGAATGCACCTCTCACCTCTCACCAGAGAAGTTTCCTCATGCACCAGATGGTGATTAACACAGAAACTCACAACTGGCCAAGGTGCAGAGAACAAGAGGCTGCAGAGTGCTTATCCCTGAACAGGACACTTATTGTTAACATCTGCCTTCCAAGGCTCAGGAACCATTACCGAAGAGGGGATGGAAAGATTGTAAGAGCCAGAATTGGTGGACAACCACAAGGAAACAGAGCTGGTCAGCTACTCATATGAACTCACAGCAATGGTGACAGCATGCGCTGAGTCCCAGGTAAGCTCAGACCAGACCAAAATCTCAACATAAACATGGGGAAGTGGGTAAGAAAACCCAACCTAAGGAGCTTCTGGCAGCTCGTGGCTGCTAGGAGGGGAAGAGACAGTCTCTTATACAAAATGGGGCTCTTGATTAACCAGGCTGGAGTGGATGGACCCACAATGAAGGACAGTTGGGGATATAAATATATATATACGTATATATATATATTTATAAAGTACATTAAATTAGGTGGAAATAGTAAGGGGAGGGATGAATAGGGAAGGGAATCTCAATGCCATATAATTATATAATACGAAATCACGAAACAAAAAATTGAAATAATTGGAAAGATGATAAAAATATTTTAAATATGTTCCTGAGTTTTAACCAGATTTGAGTAAAAAAAAAATCTGTGTAATGCTTGGAAACTTAAATTTGGGCCAACACCCCCAGATTTATGAATTGCTGATGTTCCCTAGGTCCTCTTTCTTTATTTTCAGCCCTGTTTTTTCCTGCCACTCAAACTTTCTCCTGGATCCCTTGAACTCCAATATGTGTCCACTAAATTCTCTTTAAGTCTTCGACGACTTCCAAATGTATCCGTGTCTTGTGAGGATCCCAGTTCTCCCTGGAGGCACCATGTTCACTGCTGTGGAGGCCTTGGCCATCATGCACTACACAGAGAGCTGTCAGGCAGTAGTGACCACCTTGCTCTTTAGGGTCCCTTCCACACTATCTTGTTTTTTTCTCCCTGTGAAGGCCCTACCATCTTACTAATTTTCTTTACTTCCTGGAACCTCAAACTTATTTCCTTTAGATTTAATCAAAGGACACACAGCTTTCTCTCCCCTCACCCCCAATCACACCATTGGTCAATACGAATCTTTATTCAGTCTTCTTGGCTTTCTTCCACCAAGAGCCTAATATCCTTTCCCAATGTTCTGCTCCCTTCCTACCTATTATTCAGCCCACAACACCCTCCATGCTGGTGAATATCCGACACACCAAACTCGGATGCCACCCATAGTACTGTTATTCCTCTGGCATGGAAGGAGCATTTTTTTGTGTGTGCTCATAAGTCATGCATATTATATGCTATGCAACTAATATTTTTCTCTCTTAAGAATTGTTCCTGAAGATCAACAAGATGTTGGAGCATAAACAGCTGTATGTGGATCAACACACATAGAGTAATTCTCATTGAGAAAAACCCAGGGTTCTTATACACTGAACAAATAAAGTGCACACATTTTAATTTACAGGAACTGGAGTTGGAGAAATGGCTCCACAGTTAATAACACTGGCTGGCTGCTCCTGCAGAGGAGTCAGGTTCAGTTCCCAGCACGCAGGTGGTGGCTAACAACCCTTGTAACTCCAGTTCCAAGGGATCCCATGCTCTCTTAGGGCCTCCACAGGCATTGCACACACAAGTATACTTGCATACATGCACATGAAACACTCATGCATATAAATTATTTTTAATTAAAAAACAATAATTTATAAGAATAGAAAATGCTTTCCATAAGCCCTACATTTACCACAGCAATCGCGTAGCCAGGAGAGACTCTCTCTCTCAGTTCTCTGGAGAATGAAGGGTTCAAAGAGCAGCCCCTGCCTGGAAGACGATGGAGCATAATTCACCTCGGCTTCTCGGGACCACACAACACAAAGCACAAGTTGTCAGCTGGCACCAAATTCTTCCAGTTCTATTTCCCTCTGGCTTAGTGTAGAGAAACAGGTGATAAAGCCCAGCTTCCAACTTCTCCCTGGAATAGTTGATTGTAAATCCAAAGTCCTGGCTTCAAGCTGCTGCCTACCGGCAAGATTTTTAACTACCCTACGTTTAGATACTGATGGGACGAGACCTTAGTGGTTCGCTAGCATCTGGAACCAGCAAGAGGCATTTCTCATAGTACTGTCCCTCTGGCTGGCCTCAGAGATGAACCCAGACCTCCAGCGTCTCCCTGAAAAGACATGGACCACACATTCAGGCTTCTACAGTTTTTTAGATCCTATCTGAGGCATCCGCTTCTAATTTACCTGTTTCTGGCAGCAAGCAGGGCCCACAATATCCTGGGTCCTTGAAAATGCCAGCGAACAAAGCAGTGATTAGACGTGTACTGTGAGTCCACAGGCTTTTCTCAGGGCTCCCTTCCTCAGTGCAAAACAAGCGGCAGTAAAACTCCAGCTCTCAGCTTCTCCCTAAAGAGATGAGAAACTGAACCACACAAATAGCGCCTCAACTCTGCACCTGCCGCCTGAGGAACTGATTTATATCTTTCATGGTTGCAGGTGCTGCTGAGAGTTGGCACAATCTTCTAACTTCTGGTTGGTCTTCAAGGAGAATGGGGACAGAGGTTTGGATGAGCTCAAAGTTTTAGGAGACACCCAGGATCTCTGCGATGCTAGCTGAGGAAGTTCATTTACTATGTATGGGCAGTCTGTTGAGTGGGAGAGTTTAGTGGTTTACTTAACACATGGAAATTGACACAGAATCAAGGAAATAAAAGAAAAAGGAAGTATTTTCTGAATTAAAAAAAAAAAGGTTAAACCTCCAGAAACCAATCTGAAATGGATGCATGGAACAGTCATAAAATTTCTCCTCATAGTCAGGACACGCACGAATGCATGTAGGAAGACGGGTTTCAGCAAAGAGAAAATGTTGGACTGTCCCAACAGAAATCACAAGTCATGCAGCTGAAGAATATAATAAACACACTAAAATTCAGCATTGAGCTTCAGCAAAAGCAGTGTATATCAAAGAGAAGAAAGGTTCGTGAACACAAGATAGGTTACTTTAAATCATCTAGAGAAAGGACCAAGAGAAATGAAGTAAGTGAGTGAAGATATCTTTAAAAAACTGTAAAGTCAATCAATGTATGTGTTATGCAGTTCTAGAAGAAGAGGGAGAAAGAGACAGAAAGTCGATTTACATAAATATTGTCTGAAACTTTCCCAAACGTAGGAAAAGAAACTGACATGTGGAGCCAGGAAGCCCAAAAGATGTAAAACAAAAGGAATCTGGAGATGGTCTGGAACATACTGTAACTAAATTGTCAGAAGTTGGACAAAGAATTTTTAAAGCATCTGGGGAAAGTGACTTACTACATACAAGGGAATTTCTCTAAGACTGTGGGCAGACTGAACTTTTTAGCAGAAACTGTGTAAGCCAAAAGGAAGAGAGATGATGTATTCAAAAAGCTGTAAGAAAAAGGTCATACAAGAATACACTTCTTGGCAAATATGTCCTTCAGGAATGAAAGGGAGACACTTTCTTAGCAAACAATAGCTGAGGGGGTTCACAGCATTAGACCTGCCTCAGGAGAAATGATAAATGGAATTCCTTCAGTGAATGAAGAGCATAGAAAAGTAAAAAAACCTCACCGATTAAGATATAGGACAATATTATTTTTAAATATTTTAATTCATGATTTCTATTTTATGTGTGTGAATGTTTTGCCTGCATACATGTAAAATCACTGACCAAAACGAGCTTGGGGAAGAAAGGGTTTACTTCACCTTCGGCTTAGAGTTCATGATGGAGGAGAACCAGGCCTCCAGCTCAAGGCAGCAGCTGAGCAGAGAGACCATGCTGCTTGTTGGCTTGCTCCCCTGGCCTGTGCTCAGCCTGCTTTCTCTACATTCTCAGGGTTAGCCCTCCCACTTTACTCAACAATCAAAAAAATGCCCTCAGGCCTATCCAATGGAGAAAATTCCTTGGTTGAAGGTCCCTCTTATACAGGTGTGTCAAGTTGCAAGCAAAGCTATCCATAGCACTATACAGTTACAAAAGAAAAAGGAAACAAAGCCCATGAGTAGAAAAGACAGAAGTACAAAGCCAGTAAGAGAGGAAAGGGTGAACTCTGATATTGATATGTACAAAAATAAGAGGTATCAACAATAAATATTTACATATCAGCAATTTGTAACCTCCTGTGAAACATATAATGTGGAAGATAAATAAAATTCAAGATCTAATTTTATTTTGTCAACAATAAACTTACTTTGGATGCAAGAACATGTATCTGTTGGAACTTAAGAGATAGAAAAAATGCCATGTAAAATGTAACAAAAAGGCAGCTGGAGGGGCTGCACATATAGAAGGCAAAACAGACATGTCAAAAATGTCACTAGAGATAAAGTCATTAAGTAATGTGAATTCAACCAATTTGATGGAAAGATGTAACAATTATAAACGTGTATTGCAGGCATGAGACCATCTAAGTGAAAAGGAAAAAATAGGCTTTGTTATACTAATAAGAGACTTCAATACACTATCCAGACAGAAAAGTCAAAACAGAAACAGGAACCTTGAGCAATAATGCCAAAAAGACCTCCTAGACATGCAGAATGTCCATCTAACGACTGATTCTGCATTCTTTTCAAGACTTCATGAACCATTTTCAAGGAAAGGTCACATATTATAGCACAAAATAAGTTTTATCAGACTTAAGATCAAAATCATACTATATTAACTTGAACTCCCAGAGAAACAGAACCAACTTGTGTAGGGATTCTGTTTGGCAGAAGCGCTTTGGAAGACAGCAAGCAGCCCTTAGGCTGAACTCCTGCTGGTCTCCTGCTTGCCTTTGAAACTTGCCTGGTGCCAACTGTCTTTGATGCTTTGGGCAAAGCATTGTCGCCTTCCTGTAGTGATCTGGAGTGTATGGCATGAAATCCTGTATGTCCCAACCCCCAATCCTGTATTCCCCAACCCCTACAAGGTCCTGTATAAAAACCCTGGACTACAGCAATAAGCCTAGTTATTCCCTCATGGAATTGCTCCGGGTCTCGTCTTTGAGTCTGTCTCTTCTTTATTCTTTATTTCTCTCTCTGTTTCATTGGGCATTGCTTCTAATCTCCTCCCCCTCTCTACTAGGGCTAGGCCCAGGTTGTTAACCAGCTGACCAGAACAATCCCAAGCCTTGCAGTCCCGTGGAACTGTGGGTCCTGGGCCAGAGAGGAAGAACACCCCATGGAAGGCTGGATTCGTGATACTTCACACTTGCATCACAGGTAAGGAACAGCATTTTATTATTTTATTCTATTTACTCTCTAGTTTTATGAGATAGGGTCCTTCTCTTTAACCTTGGCTGGCCTGGACCTCTCTATGTAACCCAGATTGACCTTGAACTTATGTCAGTCCCCCTGCTTGAGCCTTTTGAGTGCTAGGATTACAGACATTCATCTCCACATCTGGGATAATTTTTAAACAAGGATCTCTTAGATATCATTAAGCAAAATATGAAAATTATAGTAAAAAATGAGTACAAGGCATAAACATACAAAATTAAAAGAAAATAATCCCTTAGTATATAAAAATATCCTTATGCATAAGAGAAACATAAAATATATCTAGTTCTAACTTTTATCAGATTAAAAAAAATTCAAAATTCTAATAGTTGGGAAGGAAATGGGTAAATTGACCGTTTTATGTATTACCCATGGGGGACATCAAGTTATATAATAAAGTGGAGTCAATTTCACCAAATGTAACACTGTAAAAATACATATCAGTAAACCAGCAATATCATTTCTGGACGTTTACTCAATAGGTGTACCTAGACTTATACATGAAGAAATATTCAACCGGCCATTAACTTGAACATTTACAGTCGCACAGTAGTAGAAGAGATTAAAAGTCCACTAAAAAGGGGTTACTTCAATAAATCATAATACATATATTAAAAGTACTAATAAGGGCTGAAGAGATGGCTCAGCATTTAAAAACACTAGCTGTTCCTATATATATCCCAAATCTAATTGGCTATTAGCTCTCTCCTTGGAGGACTAACTCACAGTGGATGCCACAAGCTTATGTCCTCTAGTGGTTAGGAGATGTTATAAGCCACAATAAGAACTTGTCACCCTTTATAGAGAAATCACAGTTTGGGGATTAGCATACCATCCGAGCATCTGTGTCTATGCTCACAGCTTTATTTTATGTGTATGAGTGCTTTGTCTGCATGTATCTAAGTGCACCCACATTGTGCAATGCCCACTGAGGTCAGAAGAGAGTGTCAAATCCCCTGGAACTGGAGTTAAGGACAGTCATTAGCATCATGTGGGTGTTGGGAACCAAACCTGCGTCCTGAGCCCTTAAATGTGCAGCCTGTGCCCTTAAATGCTGAACCGTCTCTCCAGTCCCAATTCTTGAAACTTTTTAGTTTGCATTCTAAAAGGTAAGAGTCCCTTTGAAACAACAGGCAGTGCATTTCACTTCTGTTTCTCATATTACATTCATGTGGAGGCCAGAGGGCAACCTTGAGTGTCCTTCCTTAGAGCTGTGCACTCTGTTTTCTGAGACAAGGTCTCCCTTATCCTGGTACTTGTTGGTTAGGCTAGCTCGCTGGAAGTGAGCCCATGGATCTTCCTGTCCCTGCCTCTAGAGCACTGGGATTGCAAACACATTAATCAACTGAGCCATCGTCACATCCAGAATCATGGCTGGAATTTGAGTTCATGTGTATGAGTGTAATGCCTGCATGTATGTAAGTGCATCTGTGTCTTTTTAAAATTATTTTTATTTTATTTTTTATTTTTTATTTTTGGTCTTTTTGAGACAGGGTCTTCCTGTAGCCCCAACTGTCCTGGAACTCGCTCTGTAGACCAGGCTGGCCTTGAACTCACAAAGATCCGCCTGCCTCTGCCTCCCAAGTGCTAGGATTAAAGGCATGTGCCACTACGCCCGGCTAGCATCTGTGTCTTGCTGTGTCTGTGGAGGACAGACATAATAATTAGTACTGCTTAAATGCCTGTACATCCAATTGCTTGTGCTTTGTTAGTATGACTAAAAAGGTATCACTGGAAAAGCTGTCAACCCATGAACGGAAACAACCTGAACAGACTAGAGTCCAAAATGACAACTCCAAAGAAAGTAGACTGTTTTCTTCTCATCAACTTGTGCCCCTTTCCCAAAGCCCAGGGAATAAATTGTGGAAGAGGAGGCGTGGTAGAATGTAAGGGCTGTGGAGAAATAGGGGTGAATCATGAGACTACAGCAATATAGACTGGACTCCTAATTGATCAACATGCCTGTGCATACAAGCTTCTCCAACTGGACTATGGGAATCTTGGGTTGTTCAAAATTTGGACATAGATACTTGCAAAATGCACCAATTACCTAATTGTATGGCAAACTGAGCAACATCAATGTTATCTGAAAACAACTGTGTTCTTATATTGTAGAATCCCTTAAAAATAAACAAACAAACAAACAAACAAACAAAAACACTATCTGTTCTTGCAGACCCAAGGTTCAAATCCCAGCACTCACAAGGCAGCTAGCAAATATCCATCACTCCAGTTCTAGGGGATCCAATGCCCTCTTCTGTTCTCGACAGACACAGCAAGACACAGATGCTAGCCGGGCGTAGTGGCACATGCCTTTAATCCTAGCACTTGGGAGGCAGAGGCAGGCGGATCTTTGTGAGTTCAAGGCCAGCCTGGTCTACAGAGCGAGTTCCAGGACAGCTGGGGCTACAGGGAGACCCTGTCTCAAAAAGACCAAAAATAAAAAATAAAAAATAAAATAAAAATAATTTTAAAAAGACACAGATGCACTTACATACATGCAGGCATTACACTCATACACATGAACTCAAATTCCAGCCAAGATTCTGGATGTGACGATGGCTCAGTTGATTAATGTGTTTGCAATCCCAGTGCTCTAGAGGCAGGGACAGGAAGATCCATGGGCTCACTTTCAGCGAGCTAGCCTAACCAACAAGTACCAGGATGAGGGAGACCTTGTCTCAGAAAACAGAGTGCACAGCTCTAAGGAAGGACACTCAAGGTTGCCCTCTGCCCTCCACATGAATGTAATATGAGAAATAGAAGTGAAATGCACTGCCTTTTGTTTCAAAGGGACTCTTACCTTTTAGAATGCAAACTAAAAAGTTTCAAGAATTGGGACTGGAGAGACGGTTCAGCATTTAAGGGCACAGGCTGCTCATGCAGAGGACCCAGGTTTGGTTCCCAACACCCACATGATGCTAATGACTGTCCTTAACTCCAGTTCCAGGGGATTTGACACCCTCTTCTGACCTCAGTGGGCATTGCACAATGTGGGTGCACTTAGACACATGCAGACAAAGCACTCATACACATAAAATAAAAACAATAAAGTATTTTTAAAAGAATGAACAGCAGTCTGCATTTTCTTTATATTCAGTTTGTTCTTCTCAGTAGGGGGCTTGTAGCCACTCAGAGGCTGAGTCCTGGAGTCGCAGTGTGTATTCTGAGTTGCACCCTGTTCTCTAAAGCTCCCTCATGACCTGCACCATTTTTTGCCAAGATGTAAAAAGATGAATATGAGATGAAATCTTCTCTGTCAAAAACATGCTAAATGATGTGCTTGTCTTTCTCTTCAGTATCCTTGCTGCAGAGCTAACGTTGACCTTGATGCTGTTTGTTTTAGCGTGTCAATTGTCACGTGCACACAGTAGCTTGCTTTCCCATCCCTCACTTTTGTGACTAGCTACGGACCATGGCCCTCACACTCTTCTTTTATGACTCTGGCTACGTGCTGGGACCACATATCTTTAAATTTTAAAGATTCTTACTAAAATGATCCTTTCCCCCCCTTAAATTAGCCAATCAGGTTTAGATTGTATGACTAAACCTTGACTAATGGTTCTCTGTTGCATTAAGTATAAAAGGAGAGGCCATCTTAACAAGGTGTGTTTGCTGGAGTCAGAGCGATTTGACATGCTTCTGCAGGAGTCATACTTTTTGCTCTTCTGAAATGCTTTTGATTATGTGGTCATTCTCTTGGGACCCCAGACCCATTTATAACAGCATGCATATGCGGCAGCTCACAAACACACATCCACAGATGTGAACACACACACACACACACACACACACACACACACACAAATTCCTGACAAGATTGAGCTTGCCAGGACAAAAAGCAGAGGTAAGACTTCTCCATCTTAAATTAAATGACTACAATAAACAAGCAAGAAAAAAAAAAAAAAACACTGTTTGTTAGAAATTAGGATTTTTTTTAATCTTTTTTTTAAATTTTATTTATTTCTTTATGTGTATCAATGTATTGTCTGCATGCAGGTTTGTGCACCCGTGTCATGCAATGCCTTGGAGATCAGAAGAGGGTATTGGATTCCCCTGGAACTGGAGTTCTCCTGGAATTGGAGTTTCAGGCGGTTCTCTGCTGCCATGTGGGTGCTGGGGATCGAACCCAGATCCTCTGTAAGAGTGGTCCGCGCTCTTAACCGCTAGGCCATCTCTCCAGCCCCAGAAATTAGGATTTTTAAAGTGAGCACTATCTCCTGGGTTTCTGCAACAAAATGTTAGGAATTAGGACTTTGACTCTCTCCCAAGTTTGATGTGAGGATTAGGAGTTGAGTCATGGTTGGAAAGAAAAAGCAACCAACCTCAAGGATCCAAATTAACTTTTATTTAGTCAATAAGGGGTGGCTACTGACCAAACAGCAGGGGAACATAAATAATTGTGTATTAGAATACAGAGTCTTGGGAGTTGAGTTGAGGATTTAGGGCCCACGGCCCCCACAGAGTTTCTGAAGGACTTGTACATAAAACAAGATGTGTTTGCAGAAACCTCTCTACGGGAGGGTTTATAGGGGTCTTAGATGGACTTGTTTGCAGAGCCAGAACTGCTCCATAGTTTGGGGTTTATAGAGTTCTCCCTTCACTGTCTTTAGGTGGATCTAGGAAAGAAAGTTTCAGAAAGAGTGGTGCTTCTACCTGGATATAAATTCTCTGTCTGCAGGGAACAGGTGCTGGACGACTGCTGATGGTAGTTCAGATACAAAATGCTTCCCATGACTCCAGTTCCAGGGGAACATTAGTGAGAAAGCTCTTGGGCTTCATGAGGCTTAGTGACTATGAGTGAGGGACATGTGAGTGACTAACAATATGATGCTTTGAGAACAGAACACAATGATAACTGTTTTGGAGACCAGTGTGTAACATGCAATCTGACACCCTCCTCTTCTCCAGATGTCTTTAGTATATTCTCAAGAATTTAGACCTAATATTCTAGGAAATTGCAGGAGAAAGAAAGGCCAAAATTGTCTGAAATTAGGTCCCCCCATGAACTTCTGAAATGGAAATTAAACAAATTATGACCAGAACTGAAACTTAAATTCTCTGCAGGATAACTTTAAATTCCTAATGTACAGAACCGATGGGGAAATGGGTTTCTATAACTAAGACACTCAGGAGATTGTCCATTGCTTGTGCTTCTGATGTCATGAGGTGCACAAGACAGATCTCTTGGGACTGACTGACATTTGCCTCTAACCATATATTTGTGAACATATGAAGTCCACAGAATAGCCATGAGATTGCTCTGGACTCAGTGTCATTGAACAAGGGAGCAGGAGACCCCGACCATTGGAAGGTAGAGGACAGAGGCACAAGTTTGCTTGAGCTCCCAAATTCTTAGTAGAACTAATCAGGTAACTCATGTGTTGTCTTTTTCACCATAGTTCTTCTTCTGTCCTCTTCAATGTATTTATAAGTGGATGTCTGATGTACTGTTTTCTACAGATAGACGTTTTTAAGTTGTCAGGGACTTAATGGCAGATTAAAGCAAGTGCTCAATATATTAATAGCTATGGTGTTCACACCAGACATTATTGTCTCATGAAAACAAACTAAAATATTGAAGATGATATAGAAAAGCTTCTGCCAAAAAAGCAATAATGTAATGAACAAATGTATCATAGAACAAATATAACAAATAAAATGGTAATGACTATTAGCACAGAAAACTGGCAAGATATATATATATATATATATATATATATATATATATTTGTTAGTTATCAACAGAGACAACAAATCATACCTAATTCTATGAATTAGAAGTCAAATATTCTGGTCATTAATAAGCAAGACAAACCATTAAGCTTAAAAAGGAAGTCTATGATGGTCAGTTGCTTTTAGTCAGCATGAGAGTATTGAATTGGCTATTTTTTTTACTTTGGGACACCTCTTTATTAAAATCCAAAAGGAAAATATTCATAATTATGACAGTTGCTGTGTGATATCATTAAACTCTTACAATACAGGAAATGTGTGCTGTGGGAACCTGTAGACATTTAGAGCAAATGGGGTTGGCAGCTAAATAACTTGAGAAGAGCAATACCATTAAGCACAAAGCTATTTTCACATAGGCCTGTTTTGTTTCTGTTTCTTTTGTTTAATGCTCGGCTACTCCAGTCCACTCTTGTTAGAACAACAGACAAATCCCAAATGAGAACATTCTACAAACTTTCAGAAAGGCAGTATGGTAAACTATTAGGGTCACTAAAAACAAAACATAATTGCTTAATGTAATATGATATCCTGGCTAGGATTCTGGAACAGAAAGGGAAATGAGGTAAAAGCTAACAGAACTAAAGAAGGAACTTTAATTCATAAGATCATCTCAGTTTTGATTCATTAATTAGAATTATATACCACAGTAATTTAAGATGTTATAAGATTGGAATGAGTATGGGGACAGGGAAGCTGTCTGTTAGATCAAATTTTCTATCAATCCGGAGGCACTCTAAAATAAATAGTTTATTCAGAAGAAAGAAATCCCTTAGACCAGTGAGAAGGCTCAACAGGTAATGACACTTGTCAATAAGCCTGATGACCTGCATTTCTGGCATCCATATGGTGTAAGGAGTGATTCAACTGCTGCAAAGTGTCCTCTGGCCTCCACATACATGCTGTAGCAAGCACTCTCCTCCCTAGTACACAAAATAGAGAAATCAATGTATTTTTTAAAATCTCTGTAATCTCTTTAGTCTATGGCAATCTAGGCATGATTTCATAAGTTAAGCATTTAATATGTGTCCATAATATAACAATTTAAATCAAACCATTCTTTGGGGCTTTGGATATGAGTTTGAATGAGAAGATAGATTTCAAGTGTGTCAATACTCTGTCCCCAGTGTGTGGCACTGTTCAGGGAGGGCCATGGAGCCTTTAAGAGGTATGCCCATGTTGGAGGAAGGACATCACGTGGTCAGGCATTGACACTTCATAAGCTGGTTCCCATTGCCAGTTTTTCTCTCTACCCTGTGCCTGTTTGAAATTGTGAGCCCTTAGCTTCCTGTTCCTGAGAATTATAATTAACAAATAAAATTATATTCCTGTACGATTCATCAGAAAGTATACTAAATGTGCATCAATGAGCAAGTAAAAACATAAAGAAATAACAAACATTACATTTACTTACTTTTATTTAGTAGACTTCAAGGAGAGAGAGAGTCTACTTGGTTGGAAGAAGAGAATGAGAATGAAAGGATGAGATGTAAAAAGTTTAGAAAAAGACTTCTAGGAAAATCCATGAGGAGGGACAATGTTACTTATGTATATCTGGAAAGATGTAGTGATAAATCTTTAATGGAGAAAAAGGATCCTTAAATAAAGGTGAATGGGCTGAATTCCCTGAAGCCTATGAAGAAGATGAAAATAATGATTCTACTGTTCATGTGGATTCATACAGAATGATATGTTTTATAATAGTCCTCAGTTCAAAGATAAAACTTATTCTTCTGGAATTATTCCTCTTACAAGTAATTTTTAAAAATATTTTATTTTTATTTTGCG
The DNA here is from genome assembly GCA_009823505.1 of Rhizomys pruinosus. Classification (NCBI taxonomy): domain Eukaryota; kingdom Metazoa; phylum Chordata; class Mammalia; order Rodentia; family Spalacidae; genus Rhizomys; species Rhizomys pruinosus. The sequence continues at coordinate 370,799 of VZQC01007052.1, read as the reverse complement.
TGACTGAGTGTATTTCCTGGATGTGTGTATATGTATCCTTGGAGGTGAGAAGAGGGTGTCTGATTCCCTGGAACTAGAATTATAGACAGTTGTTAGCTGCCATGTGGGTGCTGAGAATCGAACCTGCGTCCTCTGTAAGAGCAGTCAGTGCTTTTAACCACTGAACCACCTCTCCAGCCCCTACAAGTGATTTCTTATGAAGAAATGAGCCTTCTTTTTGCTTAACAAGCCATAAGAGCATGTTTTCTAGGGGCTTCTGGGACAGGTTTCCCTGACACTGGAGAACAGTAGAGACTGGATTAAAATGTGAACAGGGGAGCAGGTTGCCCTCTGGATGACAGCTGCATCTATTACCTTCACAGGGAGTAGAGATCAGACTAAGGGAAAACACCCACAGAGAACTGAAAATGTGAGAGCACTGCAAGCAAGTGGAACAAAAGTGGGTGAATTAACCAGGTTCCAGTTGGTGGACCTACACTGAAGGACACTGGGGACACACCTTAGGCTCTATAGGTCTTATCATATACAATAGAGTACATTAAATTGGATAGTGGGGACAGTAAGGAGAGTGGTCTAAATATCATTAAAATATATTGAATGAAAACAGCAGAAATTCAATCAATAACTTTGGGGGGGGCGTGTTTTTGAGACAAGGTCTCCCAGTAGCCCCAGCTGGCCTGGAGCTCACTCCATAGACCAGGCTGGCCTTGAACTCATAGCAACCACGCCCGGCTCAAAAACTATTTTTAAAAAAGAATATTTTAATGACCTTTCCCTCCAAATACTTCTGTATTTTTTTCTTGTCTTCATGAGTTTGAGATGCAAGCTCTGTACTTGGGTGTCTCAGACTTGCTCCACAAACCACCTCCTTATTCCACTCCCTTCCCTCCTCAGCACCAGGTCAACCAACACCAAGACAATCATATCCACTACCCCCAGGCAAGTATGCGGATCAGAGCACAACCTGGAACAAAGCAATCAGTATGCTTGGTCTGTCGCCTCGCCTCGGAATCTTAAGCAGCGAATTCGATCAGAGCCACTGTTCGTCTTTGGAGACAACGGTTGAGTTTGCTAGACTGGAAGGAGAGACACAGTCAGGCTAAGTGCTGCTGTATTCCCATGTATGCTCTGCACCCTGGCCTATGTCTCTTGCTTAACACCAGGAAGATTAATAGAAATTTCTATTAATAGAAATTAATAGAAAACTTAATTCCAGCAGAAAACGGGGTCAAATGCATCCCCCTGAAGCAACAAAATTCTGAAAGCCCCCACATCCAATATGGTACAATATGGGGTGTGGTAGGAATTGCTTTTGGTGGGTCTAGACAATCTGGGTCTGAGCTAGCTGGGAAAATTCTTGAGCCAGCAGGACTTTGGAGTAGTGCCAGGTGTTTTTCCAAGCCCTCTAGAGGAACGTGCCTTAGTGAACTAGCAGAAACAAACATTATAGCATCGGATGCCAGGGACATGGGCTAAAGTCTGCCAACCAGATGGAGTGATGGGTCGGTGTGCAGCCCAGCAGATCGGAGAACTGAGAGGACACACTGACCAAGGACTGAGCTCATCTCTGCATGTGTGCCACCAGATACAACCACCCATCTCTACTTATGCCACCTCCTCTCATGTTTATGTCTGGAAGAGAGAAATTAGATGTTCTTTGTGATAAGTGTCAAATATGAATAACACCTACCTGTTTATCAGATTACAAAGTTTATATCCCAAGTGTGGTGGTGCACGCCTTTAATCTCAGCACTCAAGTGGCAGAGGCAGGCAGATCTCTATGAGTTCAAGGCCTTTCTGGTCTTCTGGTCTACATAGCGAGTTCCAGGCCAGTTGGAGCTACGGGGAGATGCTGTCTCAAAAAAATTAAAAAAAGGAAAGTTTATATATCTGAAATGTAATAACAAAGCAGGAAATTTGAGTTTGATTCCAAAAAAGGTTTAATCAATTTAGAGTACCACTACATATGCATGTGTATAAAATGACTCTATAGAATAGCTATTTCATTATTTACTAATCTTAATGCAGCTTAAGATAGTAATATACTAAAAAAGATAGTAGTATAGTAAATGTCTATTTTAAAATAAGAATAGAAGGTTATATAGGTTGTTATAGTTCATAGTGGGAAATATTCAGGGAGACTACAAGCAAAATTTAAAATAATAAATTATTTGAAAATATTGTTAGGGATAATGTTTGAATACTTTGAAAAGTAGATGATTTGGAGTCATAAAACTGCTGTAAATTTATTTATGCTATTAAATCTGTATAATAAAATCCAGTCACTCAGAAAAATTATTATGCAATGGTTATGTTGAAGATAAAAGTCAGTGTTTATCATGAATATGATCTTTTCAAGGGAGAAAATAAATGAAAAAATGAAAAAATATAAAGACACAGGCTGGAGTATATTTGTTTTCTTTTGTTAACATTTTTATTGAAGTTTTTTGCATTTCATACATTGTTTCTCAGTCCAATCTAGACTCATCTCCCCTTCCATGCCCCCCACCCCACCCGAGTTCCTGCACCTGCCATTCCTGCCCTGCATCTTTTTCTGATTCATTTCAAAGTTTTTCAAAGCAGAGGATTCTTTTCTTTTTTTTTAATTTTTTTTAAATTTTTATTTATTTTTTTATCGTGTATGAATGTACTGTCTGCATGCAGGTCTGTGCACCTGTGTCGTGCAATGGCGCGGAGGTCAGAAGAGGGTCTCGGATTCCCCTGGAACTGGAGTTCTCCTGGAATTGGAGTTACAGACGGTTCTCAGCCGCCATGTGGGTGCTGGGGATCGAACCCGGGTCCTCTGCAAGAGCAGTCGGTGCTCTTAACCGCTAGGCTATCTCTCCAGCCCCGAGGATTATTTTCTAGTATAGTATCTGGCCCTGCTTTGAAAACAATGTTTTATTGGTTAATGAATGTTGTCCCTCTTTCTACATATATTGCTGTTAATGGGATTTAAGAAAGCAGGTCTTCATGTCTCAGACCTCATCTTAATACGAGAGTCAAAAGGCGAAGACAGATGTCTCTTGACAGAATTTCCCTGGAGTCATGTTTCTGTCCTTCTGATCATGGTGAGGTATTTTTGTTTGTTTTGGAAAATGTCATCAATTACATCATGAACTTTTTCTCAATTCCATTTTAATTACATTTGAGGATGTACACTTAAAATAAACTTCCCATTACTGTTCTTTGTTTTTATAACTTTTCTCAGTTGATCTCAAAATATAGCATCATTTGAACAGGTTTCTATTGCATATAGATTTTCTGGTAACAAATTGGGAGCCTTGATAAGGAATATTTTTAACCTGGGAGCAATGCAACAGAGCAAGAGGCTCTGAATTTGGAAAACATCCTTCAGAGTGTGCCTGCTTCCTAATAAATCAAATTAACTTACCCAAGAAACATGTCCATGGTCTTTTCCTAGCTTACCAAAATAAGTCTACCCATCCATAAAAAGTTTAGTATAAAATATTATTAAATAAATTCTATCAAATTGAAAATATAGTTAAAATTAGTATCACTTGCAAATTTTTTTAAAAGAATTGTATTTCAACAAAAAATATGAATAATTAGGAGTTAGCTGGGGTGCCCAGGAATAAAAAACAGAAGGGACTGTCAAATTCCAGTGATGAATGTTCTTCTGGCCTGCTCAGGTATCCAGTTTATGCACATGTAACTATAGTTACATGCTGTTAGTAGATAACTATCATCACACTGTTATGCTATTTGTCTGGTCCAGTGGGCATTGGGTTGGTAACCAGTGAACTTTTGGATTTGTTGCCAGGAACCTTAGTGTCATCTAGTGTCACCTGGACTAGCTTTATGTTCTCAGCATTTTCCCAGTGGTCTCCTGAGGTTCATGAAAAGCAGGCAAGCTTGCCTGGGATTTCAGAGCCAGCCTACAGTTGTGTGGACCCCGGAGACTGAATCATCGTGGAGCCAGCACAGGGCACTTTGTTCTCAGCAGTGATTCTCAGGTGTGGTTGTGGAGGGACTAAAATATGCATCACCTGGGAGCTCATTATAACTCAGTTCTCAGGCTCCAGTCCAGATTTACTGGATTGGAAACCAAGGGCAGCCCCAGCAGTCTAAGAAGCCCTTCCTTAAGGTGTTTCTCTTCCTGTTGATTGAGGACCAGATACACTCAGAGGATTTTGTGTTGTTCTTCCAAGACGCAATACTCTAATTGAAAGTTTGCTTTCTAGGAATGGTAAGGAGATAGAGAAAAGGATGGCAAAGTAATTAACAGGGAGAAAAAAGGTAAGAATTTGATTTTTCTATTTCCCGTAACAAACTAACAAAATTGCTAACAAATCTTTCTTTGTTAATTTATGGCTGTAAATAAAAGTTCTTGTTTGTGAACAGGCTTTATACCTTACAGGAGTTTATGAGCCTCTTAAACATTTTCTCCGTAACTAGAGTTTTACCCTCAAGCTCAGTTCAGGCCCTGCTAACTCCCTGGGTACTGGGGTTAAACCCAAGAGCCACAAGGCAGGTGCCTCATCTGTTATTTTGTATCACACTCTCTGGAATACCTTCCTCTTTGACTTATAACATGTAAGATATTAACCCTGTTCTAACCATGTCATTGCTTTAGTTAAAAGCCTGAATGTGGGGCTAGAGAAGTGGCTTGGGTGTTAATAGCACTGACTGCTCTTGCAGAAGACCTGGGTTTGATTCCCAGCACTCACACGAAGGCTAACAACCATCCCTAACTCCAGCTCCTGGTGATCCAATGCCCTCTTCTGACTTCCCTGGGCATTGCATGACATGCCTGCACTTACACACATGCAGGCAATACACTTATACACATAAAATGCCTAAATGCTCCTGGATCCCAAGAGTAGCCATACTGATAACACTGGCCTTGTCAGCACCAGCAACTCCCTTCTACCCCATAGCCATCATTTAAACTTAGTCTTGAATGCAAGATCATTTTTGTCTGTTCTTGTTGGATTTGTTCACAAGACAATTTGTCTTAATTTAGAGTCTCCATTGTGGGTAACTATGTGAAGGTGTCTTCTTAACTGAAATTTGTATTAAAACAACAAAGAGAATCAAGATATGGTACAAAGTTTGGTAGTACCCCTTTTACCAGCTTACTTTCCATAGACAGTCACGTGTGAAACTTCGTGGGCAATATTTGCCTGCTTTCCTTGTTAAAAATGCCCTATTGTCCTCTGGCCAACCACACTCTATGAAGAGTCCTCTTTCTCATTTGATATTTTTCCAAGTTACAACTTTTGTCCTGTAGCTGTCCTCTTGATCAATTTGGAATTTTTAGTCTTTGATAATCTTCTCAGAAAAAAAAAGAAGGAAGAAGGGAGGGAGGGAAGAAGACAGAAAGGATAGAAGTAGGAAAGAATGAGGAAGGAAAGGAGGGAGGGAGGGAAGGAGGGAGGGAGGGAGAGAGGAAGGGAGGGAAAAAGGAAGGAAGGAGGTTGGTTCTGAGAAGTCCACTACATCCTTTTTTCCATTTTCTTCCTTGGCATAGTAAGTTGCAAATTTCTTTTCTAAATGCTAATATGTTAAAATAATATTTAGAAGCCTGTGATGATTAACATAGTGTTGGATTCAGTTACTTATCTTTTGTTTAGATTTTCAAATACTATTTGATATCTTTAATTGCTTATTTCGCCCCAATTCTTTTTTTAAAATAATTTCTATTGAAGTTTTTGTGTGTGCATTTCATACAAAATTTCTTTTTTTCTTCTTTTTTATTTCATTTTTTAACAATAAGTAATAAGTTATGAGTACAAGCATCCTCCATGTAAAACCAATTTGCAAGCAGCTATGCCCAAACCCACATAGCCCAAGGCTCCCACCATCCAGCTGGAGGGACTTGTATGTACAATCATGTTGATCAAATAAGTGTCCAGTCTATATTGCTGTAGTTTCACCATTCACCCCAATCACAGCCCTTACATTCTACCACACCCCCTCTTCCACAGATCGTTCCCTAAGCTTAGAAAAGGGGCACAGGTGGGCGAGAAGCAAAACAGTCTACTTTCTCTGGAGATGTCATTTTGGACTCTGATCAGTTCAGGCTGTTTCCTTTCATGGGTTGACTGTCCAGGAATAACCTTTCAATCCTACTAATGAAGCACAAGCAATTAGATATACAGGCATTTAAACAGTACCAATTATTATGGTAGGTTACTTTGGTATAGACACAGATGTTTGGATGGTATGTTAATCCATGAATTATAGTTTTTCTGTAAAAGATGACAAGGTCTTACTGTGGCTTATAAAATCTCCTAACCACTAGAGGATGTAAGCTTGTGGCATCAGCCATGAATTATTCCTTCAAGGAGAGAGCTAATAGCCAATTAGATTTGGGATATACAGACATATGGCTGCCACTGCTGCACAGTATTTCTAGGCAGGTGAGGTGTAGCTGATGCTGACAGAGGAGTCTTGCTTGACTCAAGGACACCAATATTTGCTTTATTGGTTTAGTGGCCTTTGGTAACACTCTCTGGCATTGCAGAGAACAACTGTACACTTGCAAGTGTGGCCTCAATACATCTTTCCCATGCTTACATCAGGTCTTCAACAGCAGGGCCTTACCGCCTCTCTTCTTGCAGGTATCCCAGTTTACAGGCAAGAAGCCTTTACCTTTTTTGGGGGGGGGCTTGGATCCCCTGGCCAACATCTCCTTGGCAGAATAATCCATTGCTGATATCAGAACAAAATTTCTTAATCAAATTTTTACCCCTTCCTTGACCCCCCTCCACCAGTGCTCATGCATTCTGCCCTATATATCTTGTATCTTTTTCTCAGTCTTTTTAAAAATTTCTCAGTGCAGAAGTTTACTGTTTTTGGCAGAAGTCTGCCATTTCAGTTAGTTCTTTGACCCAGTCTTCGTTGTTGTTGTTTTTTCCAATTTGTGTCACTTCAAAATATGCATATATTCAGGCTGGAGAGATGGCCTAGCAGTTAAGAGCCCCAACTGCTCTTTCAGAGGACCCGGGTTTGATCCCCAGCACCCACATGGTGGCTGAAAACCATCTTTAACTCCAGTTCCAGGAGAATCTGACACCCTCTTCTAACCTCCTTGGCATTGCATGACACGGGTGCACAAACCTATATGCAGACAGTACATTCATACACATATGAAAATAAATAAAATTAAAAAAATATTTTAAAAAGAATAAAAAAATACTTAAAAAACCCAAAATATGCATATATTCATGCCATACATCTACCAAAATTACAATGTCTGGAAAATACTATAGGTTAATTTCAAAACATGCTTAGGGATTCATATTTTGACAGTAGAGTTGTATGCAGGTAAAGAAAAAAAAACATTACATTTCCACACACACATTACATAATTACATAGTAAGTTGATGAGTAACATCAGGTATGACAAAAAGAAAAAGAAAGAAAGAAAGAAAGAAAGAAAGAAAGAAAGAAAGAAAGAAAGAAAGAAAGAAAGAAAGAAAGAAAGAAAGAAGGCTGGAGAAATGGACTAGCAGTTAAGAATGCCGACTGCTCTTACAGAGGACGTGGGTTCGATCCCCGGCACCCCCATAGCGGCCGAGAACCATCCAAAACTCCAATTCCAGGAGAACTCCAGTTCCAGGGGAATCTGACACCCTCTTCTGACCTCCGCGGCATTGCACAACACAGGTGCACAAACCTGCATGCAGACAGTACATTCATACACATACAGAAATAAATAAAATTTCTAAAAAATTTAAAAAAAGAAAGAAAATGAAAGAGAGAGAAAGAGAGAAAGAATGAGAAAGAACGAAAGAAAAAAGAAAGAGAAAGAAAGGAAGAAAAAAGAGAGAAAGAGAGAAAGAAAGGAAGAAAAAAGGAAGGAAGGAAGAAAAAAAGGAAGGAAGAAAGGAAGGAAAGAAGGAAGGAAGGAAGAAGGAAGGAAGGAAAGAAAGAAAGAAAGAAAGAAAGAAAGAAAGAAAGAAAGAAAGAAAGAAAGAAAGAAAGAAAGAAAGAAAGAAAGAAAGAAAAAGAGAATTTTTCAGTTTGCATTACAGATAGGGATTTGGTGCTAGGATCCACAAATGAAGGATACCATAACTCCTTTGTTTTTCTGGGACTGTGCTACTTCACTTAGCATAATGGTTTCTAGTTCCATCCATCTACCTGCAAAGTTCATGATGTCATCTTTCTTTACTGCTACATAGAATTTCGTTGTGTAGATGTACCACATTTTTTTATTAATTTCATTTATTTCTGTATGTGTATGAATGTATTGTCTGCATGCAAGTTTGCACACCCGTGTCGTGCAATGCCGCGGAGGTCAGAAGAGCGTGTCGGATTCCCCTGGAACTGGAGTTCTCCTGGAATTGGAGTCTCAGACGTTTCTCAGCCGCCATGTGGGTGCTGGGGATCGAACCCGGGTCCTCTGTAAGAGCGGTTGGCGCTCTCAACCGCTAGGCCATCTCTCCAGCCGTACTTGGGTTGCTTCCAGCTCTTCGCTATTGTGAAGAGAGCTGTAATAAACATAGATGTGCATGTATCTCTGTGGTAGGATGAGTCTTGTGGGTATATACCCAGGAGTGGTATGACTGGGTCAGGTGGTAGGCTCATTTTGAGTCCTTTAAGGGTTCTCCACACTGCTTTCCATAGGGGTTGCATGAGTTTGGATTCCTACAAGCAGTGAATGAGTGTTCTCTTTCACTCACAACTTCTCCAGGACTTGATATCATTTGTTTTCTTGATCATAGCCAGTCTTGTAGGAGCTTCTCTTGCTACAAGCAGGCATAGCATAGTCCTGCTAAAGGAAGGGGAGCACAGTGGCCACCCACGATTACTGTGGGGAACTGACCCCTCAGAGCAGAGGTAAGCTGATCACTCCCAATTTACTTCACAAGGTGGCGACCTGATAGGTCTCTGTCCAACCCCATGCAAGCTTACCATGTTGGTGGTCTGATGGACCTCCGTCCAACCCACTGGCCACAGCTGGCAACTTGATAAGTCTCCATCCAACCCCACAGTACCATCTGCCTTCATGCCAGCTTAAAAAGCTGGTGGTCTGATAGACCTCCATCCAGACCACTAGCCATGACACTCGAAATCCAGGCTTGCTTCAGCCTGTATGCATGCAAAAAAAATGACAGAGAATTCTGTGTAATGATGGTAATGGACAATTTGATTTATTGCTTGCTGCAAGTCATTTTTATAAGCAAAATGATATCAGCTCCCAGAGCCAAACACAGACCCCCCAGTTTGGGGCCACTGTATACTGCTACTCCACCTAATATCATGTGCCTGGGCCAGATTGCTTCCTCTCTCTTGGAATTGGGTCAGAGGAGCCCCATAACTCCCACATGGTGCCCTGAGGTGTGCCAGCTGAGAGCTAGCTCCTAATTCAAACTGGATCTTCCCACACAGTCTTACTGGGGTAAGATGAAATCTTTGTATGGTTTTCATTTGCATTTCCTTAATTATTAAAGATGTTGAACACTTTTTAAGATGTTTCTCAGCCATCTTTACTTATTCATTTGTGAAGTCTCTGTTCAGCTCTTTACCCCATCGTTTGAGTGCATCATTTGTTTTCTTGCTCCTTTGTTTTTTTTATTAGTTTATATACTCTGGGTATTAATCCTCTGTCAGATGTATTGCTGGTGAAAATTTCCTCCCACTCTGTGGGTTTTCTCTTAATGGAACCTCATTAAACTCAAAAGCTTCTGTACTGCAAAACAATCTCCCCAGTTCTTTATTCTTGATCACTGAGGTATTTATTACTTTTTCTCTGATTCTCCTCTATTTTATCTCAAGTCATTTCTCATCCTTTTGTACCGTATTTCTTTTCTTTTTTTACAATGTGCTTATTCATTAACCATGCATGATACATTTTAGAATGATACAATAAAAACAAGAAAAGCAAAGTTCTCAGTGCTTTCAAATTCCTAGTATGATATTCTTTGGTAATCGGGGTCAATAAATCAGTATGCCCAATAATTCCTAGAAATTTCAAAATTATGATTATTTTAAGCATTACTATCAATCTTCACAATACATTATTTGAATAGCCACAATTTTTGCTTAAAGAATGAAACACATGGTTTAGTAGTATTTACAAAGTAGTGCAGCCTATAATAATCAAACAATAAAAAATCAATTTAAAATTCAGATCTCCCTATAAGGTAATGGTCTATAATGAAACACATGTGGATACTATCCATATAAGGACCTATTTTGCATTAAAATGTATTATAGTTTGAGATAGGATTCAAAGGACTTATGCAAAGTATACTATATATTTTTGAGGTCATTAGCATGCCTTTATTAACTAGCTCATACACACATGCACATTTGTTTATATACGCACATGTATGCATTATAGGCTAAACTATGCATATGAAGGAGAATGTGAGTTTTTTTTACTTTCTAAGACTGGTGACCTCAGTTAATATACATTCTAAATCCATCCATTTTCCCACAAGTCTTGTGGGTTTATTTTTTCTGAAAATCAATACATATATTCAGAAAATGGATATATTTGAGTTCTAAAGCAAAAAGATATATATCTTAATGAAAATCACACATATATATATATATATATATTCATCTGTTTATGGACAACTAGGTTGGTTCAATTTCCCCTTACAGGGAAGTTGAGTTGGTCTCTTGGGGTTGAGTCATGGGTATCGTTTGTATCATGTATTTGTGTTTCTTTGTTATGTATTTTAATATATTTTTTATTATTAAACTTTTTCATACATCATATGTTATTTCTCAATCCAATTTAGATTCATTTCCCTTTACATTCCTCCCACCCCAGCAGAGTTCATGCATTCTACCATACATGTATTACATCTTTTTCTGAGTCTCTCCAGAGTTTTTGTCAAAGCAGAGGATTATTGTTTTGGGGAGAACTTCACTGTTTTTTGTCCCAGTTCTTTTGTTGTTGTTCCCTCCAACTTGTATTATGTATATATGTATGTTTATATATACACATATATATGTATACATATATATATATATATATATCACCTATAGTAAAATTATGTTGTCTGAAAACGAACTGTATGTTATTTCCAAATCATATTTCTGAATTCACAGTTTTCCATTTTTATTTTGTATTACTCTAAAATAAGCATACATATCCTCCACCCATATACCAAAATTACAAAGTATGAAAATAAATGGTAGGTTAATTCTAGAACCTGTAAGGGATTCACACTATAAGAGCACAGCACAGTTGTTTTCAGAACACGAGGAATATAACATTAACATTGCTCAGTTTGCCTTATAACTAGGTACCTGGTGCAGGCATCCACAGATGAGGGACACCATTTGTTGTTTGTTTTTCTGGGTCTGTGTTACTTCACTTAACATAATATCTTCTTTTTTTAAGTTAATATTTATTGAGTACATTTCACACAACATTTTCTTTTTCTTTCTTTTATTTATTTCTGTATGTGTATGAATGTACTGTCTGCATGCAGGTTTGCGCACCCATGTCATGCAATGCCGCAGAGGTCAGAAGAGGGTCTCAGATTCCCCTGGAACTGGAGTTCTCCTGGAATTGGAGTTTCAGACGGTTTTTGGCTGCCATGTGGGTGCTGGGGATCGAACCTGGGTCCTCTGTAAGATCAGTCAGCGCTCTTAACTGCTAGGCCATCTCTCCAGCCCCATTCTTTTTTTAAGAATGTGAATACATATCTTCCACCCATATATGGTAACTACAATGTGTGAATATAAGTGGTAGGTCAATTCTAGAACCCATCAAGATATTCACATTATAATAGCACAGTTACTTTCAGATACAATGAACTATAATAATAAAGTTGCTCAATTTGCCTGCCAAATGGGCATTTGGTGTTAGCATCCACAAATGAGGGAAACCATTCACCTTTTTTTTCTCTAGGACTGTGTTACTTCACTTACCATAATGGCTTTGAATTCCATACATTTACCTGCAAAGTTCATTATGTTGTCTTTCTTTACTGCTGCATAGAACACCATTGTGTAGATGTACCACATTTTTGTTATCCAGTCATCAGTTGAGGGGCATTTGGGTTGGTTCCACCTCTTTGCTATTGTGAAGAGAGCTACAATAAACACAGCTGTGCATGAATCTTTGTGGTAGGATGCGTTTTGTGGGTATATACCCAGGAGTGGTATGGCTAGGTCAGGTGGTAGGCTCATTTTAAGTCTTTTAAGGGTTCTCCACACTGCTTTCCACAGTGGTTATACAAGTTTACATTCCCACCAGCAGTGGATGAGTGTGCCCCTTTCCCCACAACCTCTCCAGCATTTGATGTCTTTTGGTTTCTTGATCCTAGCCAGTCTTATTGGAGTAAGATGATATTTTAAAGTGATTTTAATTTGCATTTCCTTAATTATTAATGATGTTGAACACTTTTAAAGATGTTTCTCAGCCATCTTTACTTCCTTACTGGTGAAGTCTCTATTCAGCTCTTCACTCCATCTTTTGAGTAGGTCATTTGTTTTCTTCTTTATTTTTTAAGTAGTTTATATATTCTGGATGTTAATGCTCTATCAGATGTATCAGTGGTAAATGTTTCCTCCCACACTATGGGTTTTCTCTTCATTTCCTTGATTATTTTTTAGCTGTATAAAAGCTTTTGAGTTTGATGAGGTCCCACTTGTCAGCTGTTGTCCTTATTTCCTGTGCAGCTGCTGTTTGATATAGAAAGTCTTTTCCTATGCCTATGTCTTTTAGGTTGCTGCCAACTTTTTCTTCTATCACCTTCAGGGTTTCAGGTTTCAGGTTGAGATCTTTGGTCTACTTGGAGTTTATTTCTGTACAGTGTGAGAAGTGGGAATTTAATTTTGTTCTTCTACAAATGGTGATCCAGTTTTGCCAACACCATTTGCTGAACATGCCATCTTTTCTCCATTGATATTTTTTGGCCCCTTTGTTAAATATGAGGTGGCTGAAGTTATATGAGCTCAAGTTTGGATATTCAATTTTGTTTCATTGGTCAATGTGTCTTTTTGCCAGTACCAGGCTGTCTTTATAACTATAACCCTGTAATATACCTTGAAGTCTGGTAAAGTAATCCCCCCTGTACTGCACTTTTTGCTCAGGGTTATTTTAGCTATAGGGTTTTTTTTGTTTTTCCATGTGAATTTAAGGATCTTTTTTCCAAGTCCGTGAAAAAGCTTATGGGGATTTTTATTGGGATTGCATTGAATCTGTATATTAATTTGGGTAGAATGGACATTTTTACTATATTAATTTTTTCAATCCATGAGCATGGGAGGTCTTTCCATCTCCTGATGTCTTCTTCAATTTCCTTCTTCAGGGGTTCAAAATTTTTGTTGTAGAGGTTTTTGGTGTCTTTGGTTAGGTTTATTCCCAGGTATTTTATTTTTTTATTTTGATTGGCTATTTTGATTGGGAAGGTCTCCTTATATTCTTTCTCCAGTTCCTTATTGCTGGTGTAAAGAAAGGCTACTGATATTTCTAGGTTTACTTTGTATCCCGCCACTTTACTGAAACTTTTAATCATTTCTAGGAGTTTTCTGGTGGAGTTTTTAGCATCCCTTATGTAAACTATCATATTGTCGGTTCTTAGTCAGGTCCTGTCCTGGAACCAACTGGGCTGAGGATAGGTAAGTGCACCCATTCCCCAGCCTCCTCAGTTCCCAGAGTCACTCAGACGCAGCAGGGAGTCCAGTCAAGCAGAATCTCACTTTATTGCAAGCAGGGCAGTGACTTATATACAAAACAGCTACAAAAGGCATTTAGGTGTGAAAGCAAATGACCAATGTTCCTGCAGACCCTCTGACCCTCTCAGGTGTATTGGCATACACGGCTGACAATTGTAACTCATGCCGCTTGTCCTTATCTCTCCCCAACCAGAGGTTTTGGCAAACAACCCTGGTCTCTCCTCCTCTACCTCCTCTCAGCGCCATCTTGACCTGGCTGGCCGGGTGGGCCCCATCATCATATCATCTGCAAAAAGGGATAGTTTTACCTCCTCTTTTCTGATCGGTACTCCTTTAATTTTGCTTTCTCACCTTATTGCCCTACCAAGTGTTTCAAGCACTATGTTGAAGAGGAGTGGTGATAGTGGACAGTCTTGCCATGTTCCTGCCTTTAAGGGGAAGGCTTCTGACTTTTCTCCATTTAGGATGATATTGGCTGTTGGTTTCTTGTATATGACTTTGATTACGTTGAGGAATGATCCCTCCAGTCCAATTCCCTCTAAGACTTTAAGCATGAAGTAATGCTGGATTTTGTTAAAAGATTTTTCTCCATTGAATGAGATGATCCTGTGGATTTTGTCTTTCAGTCTATTTATGTGTTTTATGATATTTATTGATTTATGTATGTTGAACCCTCCCTGCATCTCTAGTGTGAATACAACGTAGTCATGATGGATGATCTTTTTGATGTGGGTTTGAAAGTATTTTGTTGAGAATTTTTGCATCTGTGTTCTTTAATGAGATGGGTCTATGGTTCTCTTTTTGGCTGTATCTTTGCCTGGTTTGGGTATTAGAGTGATGCTGGCTTCATAGAAGGAAATTAGGAGATTTCCCTCTGTATCCTTCTGAAAACTTTGGGTAGTAATGGTTGTAAGTCCTTTTTGTAAATGTTGTAAAGAATTCTGATGTGAAACCATTTGGGCCTGGGCTTTTTTTTAGTTGGGAGGCTTTTTATTACATCTTCAATTTCCTCAAGTACTATGGGTCTGTTTAAGCTACCAATCTCTTCCAGGTTAAGCTTTGGTGAATCCCAGGATTTCAGATATTCTTTCGTTTCTCTTAGGTTTTCAAATTTAGTAGATTATTTTTTGAAGTATTCTCATGATTGTCTGGATCTTTTCTTTATCTGTTGTGATCTTTCCCCTTTCATCATGAATGCTATTGATTTGGAATTGTTCTTTCTTTCTTGTGGTTAACTGGGCTAGAGGTCTGTCTATCTTGTTTGTTCTTTCAAAGAACCAACTTTTTGATTCATTGATTCTTGTATTGATTTCTTTGTTTCTATTTCATTGATTTCTGCTCTGATTTTTGTTATTTCTTCCTGTTTGCTGGGTTTTGGGTTCATTTGTTGTTGTCTCTCACGTGTTTTTATCTGCAGTGTTAGATTGTTTATTTGTTCTCTTTCTATTTTTTTTAATTTTTTAAATTTATTTTCGTATGTGTATGAATGTACTGTCTGCATGCAGGTTTGTGCACCCATGTTGTGCAATGCTGTGGAGGTCAGAAGAGGGTGTCAGATTCCCCTGGAACTGGAGTTAAAGACGGTTCTCAGCTGCCATGTGGGTGCTGGGGATCGAACCCAGATCCTCCGCAAGAGCAGTCAGTGCTCTTAACCGCTAGGCCATCTCTCCAGCCCCTCTCTTTCTGTTTTTTTTTTTTAATATGGACACTTAGGGCTATAAATTTCCCTCTTAGGATGGATTTTAATGTATCCCACAAGTTTTGTTGTGTTGTATTGTTATTTTTTATTTAGTCACAGGAATGCTTTTATTTCATTCTTTATTTCTTCCCTGACCCACTCATTATTCAGGATTGTGTTGTTTAGTCTCCATGTGTTCTTATACTTAGTAGGGCTTATACTGGTGTTAATATTGAGCCTCATTGCACTGTGGTCTGATAGAATGCATGAAATAATTTCAATCATTTTGTGTTTGTTGAGATTTCTTTTGTGTCCCAGTAGGTGGTTGATTTTGGAGAATGTTCTGTGGAGCACTGAGTAGAAAGTATATTCTCTGGTGTTTAGGTGGACTCTTCTTGAGATATCTGTGAGGTCCATTTGGTGTATTTTATTGTTCAGTTCTGATGTCTCTCTGTTTATTTTTTTTGTCCAGTCGACCTATCCAAGGGACTCAGTGGGGTGTTGAATCCCCCACTATTACCTTGCTGGGATTAATCTGTGTCTTGGGGTTCTGAAGGATTATGTTCATAAACTTTGGTGCACCAGAGTTTGGTGCATAAACATTTAAGATTGTGAAATCTTTCTGGTCAATTGTTCCATTGATAAGGATATAATGGCCCTCTTTCTCTTTTCTGATTAATTTTACTCTGAAGTCTATTTTGTCTGATATTAGAAGAGCAATTCCTGCTTGCTTTTTGGTACTATTTGCTTGGAATATCTTTTTCATCCTTTCACTATAAGGTGGTGTCTGTCCTTGAGGGTGAGATGGGTTTTTGTGGGCAGCATATAGATGGATTCTATTTCCTAATCCATTCTCCCAGTCTATGTCTTTTGATTGGGGAGTTTAGACTGTTAGTATTTAAGGTTATTATTGAGAGATGTGTGTTTTTTCATTTCAACTTATTTTTCTTTTGCATTTTTGGTCTAGTTATTTATTTTCTCTGTTATGCTTTTGGTAATTTCTCTTTTGGGTTGCTTGAGGATAGTTGCTCCTTTCCTCTGTTCTTTGAATTGCTTCGAGTATTTTCTGAAGTGTTGGGTTTTTTTTTACATGTGTTCTTTCATTTTGTTTATGTCATGAAAGATTCTTCTTTCTCCTTCAACTGTGATTGACATTTTTGCTGGGTATAGTAATCTGGGTTGCCATCTAAAGTCATTTAGCACTGGGAATACTTTGGTCCATGTTCTTCTTGCTTTCATAGTTTGCACTGAGAAATCAGCTGTAATTCTGATGGGTTTCCCCTTATAGGTAACTTGTTTTTCTCTTGTGGCTTCAGTATTTTGTCTTTGTTTTGAGCATCTAGTGTTTTACCTATGGTATGACGTGGGGAATTTCTTTTCTGGTCTTTTCTATTTGGTGTTCTATGTGCTTCATGTATTTCTATGGGTTTGTCTTTTTTCAATTTGGGGAAGTTTTCTTCTATTATTCTGTTGAAGATCTGATCAATACCATTCTCTTGGATATCTTCTCCTTCCTCTATTACTATGATGCGGAGGTTTGGTCTTTTCATAGTGTCCCACATTGTTCCACTCTTGTGTTTTTTTAAATTTTTTTCATAATCTTTACTTGAGGTTTCTAGCTGTATTGTGTTATCCTATAGGACTTACATTCTTTTTTCTGCTTCATCCATTCTGCTTCTGAGGCTTTTTCCCATTTTTTCCTGCTGATTGGATGAATGTTAAATTTCCTTTTTCATTTCATCCAGTGATTTCTTTAGTATTTCCACTTCCTTTTAGAGCTTTTCATTCTCTTCTTGTAGCTCCTTGCTTCACTGGTTAGTTTCTTTTTTCCTTTCAGCCTGAGATCTTTTTGGTGTTTCCACTTCCTTCTGTAGTTTGTCATTCTCTCCCTCTAAGTCTTTTTGGAGTTTGTATTTCTCTTCCTCTAGTTCTTTTCAGAGTTCATATTTCTCTTCCTCTAGTTCTTTTTAGAGTTTGTCATTCTCTCCCTTTAGTTCTTTGTGGAGTTTATAATTCTTTCCTTCTAGTTCCTTCATGAGTTTTTCATTCTCTCCCTTTAGTTCTCTGATTTGTTCTTTATATTCTTTGATTTCTTTGATGATGTCTACAATTGCTCTTATAAGGTCAGTGTCTTGGTTTCTTTAAAGGGAGATCTTGTTGTTGGGATCTTCTACAGGACTGGTTGAGTTCGGTGGGGATTTATTATGAGCTTTTCCCATATGGTTGTTTTTCCATTGTATCTTTGACATGTGGATGTTTGTTTGTTTGTTTGTTTGGCTTCTGTTGCTAATCTCACATGTTAATATGGAGGACTGGTTGGTCACTCAGTTTGCTTCCTGTTGGCTTCTTCCTCAGCTTTATGCAGCCTAGAATCACTGGCATTGCACCTGCTGGATTGTCCCAACCACAGCAAACCAGAGCTTGAACATGTGGTGGGGAGTGGGGAGGATAGGAAGGTGGAAAGGTGGGGGAAGTGAGGGGGTTCTCCTTTGGCCCGTGCACTGGACACCACCTAGACACTGAATGCACATGCTGCTGTCTGTCCCTCTACCCATGTACACAGTTCTTTTCTATGGTTCTAGGTGTGGGCAGCGGATCCCTGGGTAGGCAGTAAGGATGCATGCAGGACCCCACCTAGCCACCGAATGTGCACACCACTGCCCAACATAATATTTTCTATTTCCATGCATTTATCTGCAAAGTTCATGATGTCATCTTTCTTTACCACTGCATAGAACTCCATTGTGGAGATGTACCACATTTTCCCTATCCACTAGTCAGTTGAGGGGCACTTGTGTTAGTTCCAGCTCTTTGCTATTGTGAAGAGAGCTGCAATAAACGTAGCTGTGCATGTATCTTTGTGGTAGAATGAGTCTTCTGGGTATATACACAGGAGTGGTATGACTGGGTCAGGTGGTAAGCTCATTTTGAGTCTTTTAAGGGTTCTCCACACTGTGTTCCATAGTGGTTGTATAAGTTTACAGTCCCACCAGCAAAGGATGAATGTTCCCCTTTCCCCACAACCTCTCCAGCATTTGGCATGATTTGTTTTCTTGATCCTAGCCAGTCTTATTGGAGTGAGAAGATATCTTAAAGTGGTTTAAATTTGCCTTTCCTTACTTATGTTGATGTTGAACACTTTCTTCTTCAAAGCCAATTTTTCTATTGAAGCTTTGTGGATTTCTTACAACACTGCCCAATAAAATCTAGACCCATTTTCCCCTTGCTCCCCACCAACCCCACCAGAGCTCATGCATTCTGCCATACATGTTTTTCATCTTTTTCTCAGTCTGTTTTAAAATTTTTAATTCAGAAGTTTACTGTTTGGGCAGAAGTTCATCATTTCAGTCAATTTTTTGACCCAGACTTTTTTGTTGTCATTGTTCCTTCCAATTTGTATCACTCTAAAATATGCATATATTCATGACACATATATATCAAGATTATTGTATCATAGGTTTTAGCATCTTCAGCTTATGATTTCTTTTTTTTTTTATTAGGCTGAAAGATGTCACATTTTCCTTAAGGAATTGTTTAAAGGCTCCTCCTTGGCAAGCCCAAACAACAATCAGCCCTGCTCTTATACTCTACATGGGATTCTTCCCTTCTCGTGGTCACCAAATGAGTTCCAGTAAGCACCATGTCCTGTCTTGATCTTCCTATAGTGGCCTCCATCATACAACATGGGTACTCCAACAATGGCAGTCTATACTCTGATGAGGCTGAAACCCCAATTGTTACTCAGTCTACAAGATGGATATCTCAGCAGTCCCCATCTGGCATGAAGGTTTGGAGGATTCTTGGAGAGACATGAGTCTTCAGTTCATATTGGAAGGTTGAAAAGCTGCCTCATGTCTTTGAAGGATAGCAAAAGCAATGGCAGCCACAAGGTAGCTACACTTGTCAGTAAGAATTGAAGACAAAAAGGCAAAAAAACACCTGCATTTTTTTTACTAAGATTTTTTAAGTTTTATACCTGAAGTACAAGTTCTCAGGCTTTATGGATTATTTATTTCTGGTTATACTTTCCTTTTGGATGTTTAAGACCACACAGTTAGCCCAGATTAACCAAGGTTATTGTTTTCTCAGGGTCAGCTGAGGATCTGGTTGTCAGGGGTCACTCTGGTTGTGGGGAGAATGGGCTGGCTCCTTTTGGATTTTCATTTACCAGTTCCATCCACTTGAGGACAAAGCCAGGTCTTGCTAGACCAGGCTTCGCTTTTTGAAGCATGAGCAGACTTTCCTCTTTATAGACTGGATACTGACTAATGTCCAGTGGATCTCCAAGACCTTCCTGCACAAGAAGACTGGTGACTCACATTTGCAGGACATTTCAAGAGATGCCTTCATGCATAGCCCCTGGGACTTAGTTGATGCCCGAAGGGAAAGAATAGTTATCCCTTAAGTCCCTCAGGCAAATTAGTATGGGCATTAAGTATGGTCGTTAACCATCCAGAAAGGCTAAGTTATACCAGCCTGATACTTTTATTTACTGTGTAATATTTTAGAAAAGGCTTGGACAAAAGCTCAAGCAGCCTTGTATAAGAAATACTAAGAACTAGTCCCATAAAATAGATACTGTGGTTAGACACAATGTCATGACAAACTCATTTTTTCCTCATTCTTTTGATTTCATATTACTGTAAAATATGCATACATACCCTCCACCCATATACCCAAATTCCAAAGTCTGAAAATAAATGGTAGGATAATTCTAGAACATGTTAAGGCATTCACAGTATAAGAGCACAGTTGTTTTCAGATCATGAGGAATGTAACATTAGCATTGCTCAGTTTACCTTACAACTAGGTACTTGATGCTAGCATCCACAGATAAGGGATACCATTCTCTTTTGTTTTTCTTGGACTGTGTTACTTCACTTCACATAATATCTTCTAGTTCTGTCAATTTACTTGCAAAGTTCATGATGTCGTCTTTCTTTACTGCTGCATGGAACTCCATTGTGTAGATAAACCACATTTTCTCTATCCACTAGTCAGTTGAGGGGCACTTGAGTTGGTTCCAACTCTTTGCTATTGTGAAAAGAGCTGCAGTAAACATAGCTGTTCATGTATCTCTGTGGTAAGATGAGTCTTCTGTGTACATACACAGGAGTTGTATGACTGGGTCAGGTGGTAAGCTCATTTTGAGTATTTTAAGTGTTCTGCATACTGCTTTCCATAGTGGTTGTATGATTTTACATTCCCACCAGCAATGGATGCGTGTACCCCTTTCCCCACAACCTCTCCAGCATTTGGTGTCTTTTGTTTTCTTGATCCTACCCAGTCTTATTGGAGTGAGATGATATCTTAAAGTGGTTTTAATTAGCATTTCCTTAATTATTAGCAATGTTGAACACTTTTTAAGATGTTTCTCAGCCATCTCCAATTCCTCACTTGTGAAGTCTCTATTCATCTCTTTACTCCATCTTTTGAGTGAGTCATTTGTTTCCTTTCTTTGTTTTTTGAGTAACTTATATATTCTGGGATTTAATGCTTTGTCATATGTATCAGTGGTGAAGGTTTACTCCCACTCTGTGGGTTTTATCTTCACTTCCCTGATTTTTTTTCTTTCACTGTACAGAAGCTTTTGAGTTTAATGAGGTCCCACTTGTCAATTGTCAACCTTATTTCCTATGCAGCTGCTGTCCGATTTAGAAAGACTTTTTCTATGCCTATGCCTTTTAGGTTGCTGCCAACTTTTTATTCTGTCACCTTAAGAGTTTCAGGTTTCACATTGAGGTCATTGATCCATTTGGAGTTGATTTTTGTACAGGGTGAGAGGTAGGGATTTAATTTTTTCCTCTACTTGTGGTGATCCAGTTTTGCTAACAGTATCTGCTAAAGATGCTGTCTTTCCTCCATTGCGATTTCTTGGCCCCCTTGTCAAATATGAGGTAGCAGAAATTGTATGTGCTCAAGTTTGGACCTTTAGTTTTGTTCCATTGGTCTACAGATCTGTTTTTGTGCAAGTACAAAGCTGTTTTTATGATAATAGCTCTGTAGTATAGTTTGAAGTCTGGTATAGAGATCCCCCCTGTATTGTTCTTTTTGCTCAGGGTTGCTTTGTCTATTCAGGGTCTTTTGTTTTTCCATATAAAATTAAAGACTTTTTACAAGCCTGTTAAGAAGCTCTTGGGGATTTTAATTTGGATTGCATTGAATCTGTATATTAATTTGGGTTGAATGGACATTTTTACTATATTAATTTTTCCAATCCATGAGCATGGGAGGTCTTTCTATCTTCTGAAGTCTTCTTCACTTCTCTTCTTCATGGGTTCAAAATTTTTGTTGTAGAGATCTTTGGTGTCTTTGGTTAGGTTTGTTCCTAGGCATTTTATCTAATTTTTTTGAAGGTATTGTGAGTGGGGAGTTCTCCTTGTATTCCTTTATCAGTTGTTTGTTGTTGGTGTAAAGAAAGGCTACTGATTTTTCTAGGTTAATTTTGGATCCTGCCACTTCACTGAAACTCTTAATCATCTCTAGGAGTTTTCTGGTGGAGTTTTTATCATCCCTTAGATAAACTATCATATCATCTGCAAAAAGGGATAGCTTGACTTACTCAGTTCCAATTAGTACTCCTTTAATTTCTTTTCTTGACTTATTGCCATAGCAAGTGTTTCAAGCACTATGTTGAAGAGCAGTGGTGATGGGGACAGCCTTGCCGAGTTCCTACCTTTAAGTGGAATGATTCTGACTTTTCTCCATTTAGGATGATGTTGTTTTCTTGTATATGGCTTTTATTACATTGAGGAATGATCCCTCCAGTCCAATTCCCTCTAAGACTTTAAGCATGAAAGGATGCTGTATTTTGTCAAATGTTTTTTTATGTGTCAATTGAAATGATCATTTGGTTTTTGTATTTCAGTCTATATATGTGTTTTATGATATTTATTGATTTATGCATATTTAACCATCCCTGTATCTCTGTATGAATACAATGGGGTCATGATGGATTATCTTTTTGATGTGGGTCTGTATGCAGTTTGCAAGTATTTTGTTGAGAACTTTTGTATCTGTGTTCTTTAATGAGATGGGTCTGTGGTTCTCTTTTTTTGGTTTTATCTTTGCCTGGTTTTGGTATTAGAGTGATGCTGGCTTCATAGAAGGAACTTGGGAGATTTCCCTCTGCTTATATCCTTTTGAACAGTTTGAGTAATAATGGTTGTAAGTCTTCTTTAAATGTGGTATAGAATTCTGCTGTGAAACCAACTAGGCCTGGGCTTTTTTTATTTGGGAAATTTCTTATTACATTTTCAGTTTCTTCATATATTATGGGTCTGTTTAAGCTGTCTGTCTCTTCTTGGTTAAGCTTTGATGATTCCCTGGATTTCAGATAATCATCCATTTCTCTTAGGTTTTCAAACTTAGTAGAGTTTAGGTTTTTGAAGTATTCCCATATGATTGTCTGGATCTTTTAGTTGTCTGTTGGGATAGTCCCCTTTCATCATGAATTCGATTGACTTGGAGTTGCTCTTTCTTTCTTTTGGTTAATTGGACTAGAGGTCAGTCTATCTTGTTTATTCTTTCAAAGAACCAACTTTTAGATTCATTGATTCTTTGTATGTTTTTTGTTTCTATTTCATTGATTTCTGCTCTGATTTTTGTTATTTCTTCCTGTCTGTTGGGTTTAGGGTTCAATTGTTGTTGTCTCTCAAGTGTTTTCAGCTGCAGTGTTAGATGGTTTATTTGTTCTCTTTCTGTTTTTTTAATGTAGGCATCCAGGGCTATAAACTTCCCTCCTAGGTCTGCTTTTAAACTATCCATAGGTTTTATTGTGTTGTGTTGTCATTATTGTTTATTTCCAGGAATGCCTTTTTTCCTTTCTTTATTTCTTCCTTGAGCCATTCATTATTCAGGAGTGTGTTGTTCAGTCTCCGTGTGTTCTTGGCGATAATAGGGCTTATCCTGGTATTGATATTGAGCTTTATTGCACTGTGGTCTGATATGATGCATGAAATTATTTCAATCTTTTTGTATTTGTTGAGTTTTTTTTTTTCTGTATCCTAGTATGTGGTCAAGTTTGGAGAATGTTCCGTGGGGTGCTGAGTAGAAAGTGTATTCTCTGGTATTTGGGTGGAATATTCATTAGATGTCTGTGAGGTCCATTTGGGGTATGGTTCAGTTCCAATGTGTCCCTGTTTATTCTTTGTTCGGTTGACCTGTCCAAAGGCCTCAATGGGGTATTGAGTTCCCCTACTATTGGTGTCATGTGGTTAATCTGTGCCTTGAGGTCCTGGAAACTTGTCTTTATAAAGTTCAGTGCACCAGAGTTTGGTGCATATATATTCATGATTGTGAAATCTTCATAGTTAATTGTTCCTTTGAGAAAGATGTTGTATTAGTCACTTTTATGTTGCTATGATAAAGTACCATGACCATGGAACTTATAAAAGGAAGAGTTTATTTGAGCTTACGATTGGCGGTTCCAGGGAATTAGAGTCCATTGTGGCGGGAGGCATGGCGGCTGGATTTGGAGCAGCAAACCGAGGGTCACATCTTGCAAAGAGCACAGGAAACAGAGACAGGGCAACTGTAGACCACGAGGCTTGGTAAAACTCAATAAGCCTGCCCCCATCAACGCACTTCCTCTAGCATGGCCACACCCTCCAAGACCTCCAAAAACAGCGCCACCTAGAGCCTATGGGGGACACTCATCTAAACCACCACATTCTACTCCCTGGCCCCCATAGGCTCCTGACCATATAAAATGCAAAATGCATTTAGTCCAACCTTAAAAGTCCCCATAGTCTTTAGCAGTTTCAATGTCATTCAAAAGTCCACAGTCCAAAGTCTCTTCTGAGACTCAGGCCAATCTCTTAAACTGTAAGCTCCTGTAAAATCAAAAGATAAATTACATACTCCCAATGTACAGTGGAACCGAGTACATATTCCCATTCCAAAAGGGAGGAATAGAGGCATAGTGAGGAAATACTGGACCAAAACAAGACTGGAAAGCAGTAGGACAAACACCAAGTCCTGTAGCTCCACGTGCAACTTCTGGGATTTGACTTCCAAAGGGCTTAGATGGCTCAGCTCTTCCAGCTTTGCTTGCAACATACATCTCTTTCTTAGGCTGGTACCACTCCCTGTATGTAGCTCTCCTTGGCAAATGTCTCACAGGTCTGGCATCTCGAATGTCTCCTTGGGGTCTCCGCTGCCAACCAGGCTTCATACTCACAGCTTCATGCAATGGCCTATCAGGGCCTTCTTTATTCAAGGACACCACTGGTGTACTCTGCCTGAACTCTTTGGCTCTCTGAAACCATGGAGGAAGAACTGATGACCCCTTCACTCTTGCATCTTCGTGCCTCTAAAGCCAGCACCACGTGAATGAAATTGCCAAATCTGGCTGCAAGTTCAGGATGGAATCTCTTCTACTTTAACCACATTTGCCATTTTTCTCTGCCCTGGACTTGTTGGAGGATTAGCTGGGTGTGGTCTTGCCCTGAAAGTACTGATTCTTTTGTTTACTTGTAAATCTCCAGGACTCTCCTTAATTGCTTTAATCTCCTTATGAAAGGGAGCCTCTCCTTCACATGCCTTGGCTCCACCCTTAATCTTCCTAGTGCAATTTTCAGATCCAAACTGTACATTCTGCATTTCTTTCTGCCCCATCTGCTCTTCTTCACTGTAGATCTGCACGATATTCACCATTAAAAGCCACGCCACCATTTCTACATTAGGCTGTCTTGAAATATCCTCTGCCAAAGACATAAGTCCACTGCTTTTCAACTTAGCATCAGGCAAAGCATCTGGGCTGTGGGCAAACTGCTGCCAGACTCTTTATCAAAATATCACGGTTGCTGCCTAAGTCTTTATTTTCCTCTAGAACTACATTCTTTGCAGCCATGCTTTCTTCCAGGCCTCCACTAGAATGGTCCTTTAAGCCCTGCTTACAATAGTCAACAGCCTTTCCAGCCCAAAGTTCCAAAGTCTTCCACACTTTTCCAAACATCCACATGGTCAGGTTCTTCACAGCCAACAGCCTACTCTCTGGTACCAATAACTGTATTAGTCACTTTTCTGTTGCTGTGATAAAGCACCATGACCATGGAACTTATAAAAGGAAGATTTTATTTGAGCTTATGATTGGCGGTTCCAAGGAATTAGAGTCCATTGTGGCGGGAGGCGTGGTGGCTGGATCTGGAGCAGCAAACCGAGGGTCACATCTTGCAAAGAGCACAGGAAACAGAGAGAGGACAGCTGTAGACCATGAGGCTTGTTAAAACTCACTAAGCCTGCTCCCAATAATGCACTTCCTCTAGCACGGCCACACCCTCCAAGACCTCCAAAAACAGTGCTGCCAACTGGAGACAAATGTCTGAATACCTAGAGCCTATGGGGGACACTCATCACCCATCACCACAGATGTATTGGCCCTCTTTGTCTCTTCTGATTACTTTTACTTTGATGTCTATTTTGTCTGATATTAAAATAGCAACTCCTGCTTGCTTTTTGGTACCATTTTCTTTGGATATTTTTTCCATCCTTTCACCTTTAGTTGGTGTCTATCCTTGAGAGTGAGGTGGGTTTCTTGTGAGTGAGGTGAGTTTCTTGTAGACAACATATAGATGGGTTCTGTTTCCTAATCCATTCTCCCAGTCTATGTCTTTTGATTGGGGCATTTAGACCATTAATATTTAAGGTTAAAAGTGAAAAATGTGTGTTGCTTCCTTTCACCTTATTATCCATTTGCATATTTGATCTAGGTTTCTACTTCTGCAGTTATGCTTTTATTAATTTGTCTTTCTAGATGCCTGGGGATAGTTGCTCTTCTCCTCTGTCCTTTGAATTGCTTCAAGTATTGTCTGAAGGGTTGATTTTCTTGACATGTATTCTATCATCTTGTTTATGTCATGGAAGATTTTTCTTTCTCCTTCAACTATAATTGACATTTTTGCTGAGTATAGTAACCTGGGTTGGCATCCATAGTCATTTAGCACTGGGACTACTTTGATCCATGTTCTTCTTGTTTTCATAGTTTGCCCTGGAAAGTCAGCTGTAATTCTGGTGGGTTTCCCCTTATATGTAACTTGTTTTTCTCTCATGGCTTTCTGAATTTTGTCTTTGTTTTGGGGGTCTAGCATTTTAACTATGATATGGCATGGGAGTTTCTTTTCTGAACTTGTCTATTTGGCATTCTATGTGCTTCTTGTATTTGTTTGGTTTTTTTTTTTTTTTTTTTTTTGCTTGGGGAAATTTTCATCTATTATTCTGTTGAAGATCTGATCAATACCATTCTCTTGAGATTTTTCTCCTTCTTCTATCCCTATGATGTGGAATTTTGATCTTTTCGTAGTGTCCCACATTTCCTGGTTGTTCCACTTTTGTGCATTTTTAAATTTTTCATAATCTTTACTTGAGGTTTTTAGTTGTTCTGTGTTATCTTCCAGGTCTGATATTCTTTTTCTGCTTACTCAGTTCTACTTCTGAGGCTTTTTCCCATCCTTTCCTTTTGATTGGATGAGTTCTCAATTTCCTTTTTCATTTCATCCTGTGTTTTCTTTAGTATTTCCACTCCCTTTTGGAGCTTCTCAATCTCATCCTGTAGCTCCTTGCTTCACTAGTTGGTTTCCTTTTTTATTTCAGCATGGGATTTTTTTGCTGTTTCCACTTCCTTCTGGAGTTTGTCATTCTTTCTCTCTAGTTTTTTCTGGAGTCATTCTCTCCTTCAGTTCTTTCTGAAGTTAGTCATTCTCTCCCTCTAGGTCCTTCTTGAGTTTTTCATTCTCTCTCCTTAGTTCTTTGACTTTTTCTTTATATTCTTTGATTTATTTGAATATGTCTATGATTGTTCTTCTGAGATCTGTGTCCTGGGTTACCCCTAGGGAGATCTCATTGTAGGAACTGTCTCTAAGTTTGGTAGTGTTTGGTGTGGAATCATTCTGTGCTTTTCCCATGTTGTCCTTTCATTGTGTTTTGGCATGTGTGTTTGTTGTTTGTATTCTTATGTGAATCTCAAATTTTTCTTCACTGTGTTGAAGGCTTGCTTTGCTTGCTTCCTTCAGATGCCTTCATTGTTTTCTCCTTGTTTATGGAGTTTTGACTTGTTTAGGTTTCAGGCTTTCAATTTTGTTTATATATTAGAAGTCTAGCTCAGTCTTCCCATTCTGTTCTGAAGGTTCTCCAAAAACAGGGTAGGTAACAACTGAGTGAGTACCCTGCTGAGTACTGTGGTCACTCTGCTTCCTGCCAGCCAGTTCTTGTAGGTTATGTGTGGGTCTTGCTGTTGCTGGACTGGAGTTGTGTCAGGTTCCCTGTTTCATTTATTGCCTTGTGCCCCAGAATCACTACTGTAGTCCCACTTGGACATTGGCTCCACAATTCTAGTTGGGGGAAGAGGATAGGGGTGGCAGGAAGTTGCTTGCTTAGCCTGCTTGCTGGTACTATGGTAATCTTTGTCCCAGGTGGTCTGGTGAAAGCCCCTGATCTCTATGCAATAGAGATCCTTAGTGGCAACAGGCCCACCTTTTACCTGCTAGCTGGGCAACTCTACCCCCACAGCTGCACAGGCCAATGATTTAATAATCCAGTAATCCACCTGGTTGAAGCACCTGGCTATACCTTGTGCCCCAGGTGATCCAGTGAAAGCCCTAGATCTCTATGCACTCCTGTCATGTTTTGTTTGGGGTTGGAGTGGGTTTGCCTTTCAATTTCTACTTCTTCTTCTTCTGAATCTATTTAGATGTTTTGTTTTCTTTGTCTCTTCCTAGAGAGATATCTGACGAAGTTTAGTTATGGGGATGGGTGAAATTTGGTGCTGTTTGTTGAATGGAGTCACTTCTGTGATCTTGTCTTGGTTATGTGCCACCAGGAGCAAGGTTGGAACTACACACTAATGGACAAGGCAATGGAATCCTATTCAAACGTTGGTCTCCACCTGAAATGTATGAACCTGAATGGGTGCAGGACACCAAACCTCAGACCCACTAAAGTTTGTGCTTTGTCTGGGGTGATGGTTAGATCTACAGGCCTGAAGTAACCTCTGAGACCACAGCAGTATAAATTCTTGGTCCTCTAGTGACCACAGAACCTCAGAAGTCAAAACCCCATATCCACACTAGCCTTAGAGACCACCAGAGGCAAAGCCTCAGTCTCTTCTGGGCACACTGGAGCTGAAGCTTGGGCCCTGCAGTATCTCAGACGTCACTGGGACTGGAAGCCTTTTCTCATGGTGCCCTAGGTTCCTCCAGACCCAGGGTCTATGTCCAAAATGCTTTCTGGACCTCCCAGAGCAGAAAGCCTATTTGTGCAGCACTCTCTGGTCCTGAGGAGGCTGGAGGCCTGTTCTCAAGGTACCTCTGCTCTTGCATAGCTGATCAAAGGACTCTTGAATAATCAGTTTGTTATTGAAGAAGTCAAGGAGGAAATTAAAAAAAACATCACTTTCAGGTCACAACCCCACATTGAGGGAATTTAGAGCAGGAACATCAGCAGGGCAGGAAAAATGGAGTCACCACCACCAGATCCCCAGGGAAAGCTAGAGAAGACCTTCACTTTACTTCTTACATACTGACATATCTCTAGATTTCAGCTAGCCATCGTGACTGTCATCATCACTCTACTTAATCACTTGAGAATCAGAAGCAGCTCCCCCTGCTCCTTATCCGAAAAAGCCTTAAAATATCTAATTATCTCCCTGCATTTATTACCCTTCCAGAAGATCCTTCTGTGCTTTGAAAATTCTCTGAATACTTATTCAACAGTCAACAGGGGTGACTGTGCCTCTGCTGAGTAGCTTCCAAACTGAACTGCATTAGGCAGAGCATGAAGTACTTAGTAAAGTAAAGCAACCACGTACCTCTCTTCTTGTTTTTGATGGTACATTTTTCCTTTGGAACAAAGCGACTGAAATCTTTTGAGTTACTCAAAACTAAGCCCATTTAAGTTCTGGTAACTTTCTTGGAGCACTCTGCCATCTGGCTGTTTTCATTATCAAGATCAACCAAGCACAACTGTGAAATGAGGAGGAATATTTGCACTAGCCTCCAGCTTCAACATTATCTGCATACTAGGAGAACTGCCAGCTAGTCTTTAACAAACCCAGTGAGCTACAGAGGATCTTAAGGAAAATGAGGGGAAGTGACGGGTCTGTTTTCTGCACACATCAACCTTCACTTTTTCTCACTTTCCTTTCAGTTTCATGATGTTCTTTTATCTCTTCCATCTTTAGATTCTAAGTATCTGGAGTTCATGTGGATCCTATACTTAATATTATTTCTATTGTTACTACATTATTCGTTATACTTAACTAGGTTGAAGGAAGCTGATGTCATATGCTCTTGTGCAAGATGTAGGGTCATTTTAATGTTAATTAAATTGGATTGGATTTCATTGGAACTGGATTCTGGGACAATGTACAGAAATAAGAGGTTCAGTGGCTTTTACTGATAATTCTAATGTTGTTTTTAATTCTAAAATTCTTTTAAAAAGTTTGTTATTAGAGAAACTATTTTAACTATATTAGGAAGAGATAAATTGATTGTCTTCATGCATGTTTTAAAAAGAAGAAAAAAGCAATTTCCTTCATTGGTAGCAATAAACTATTTGAACTGTCTCCCAGTGAGAAAAATTAGAGAAATTATATAAAATACGTTGTAACATTTTATCACTCCTGGTAATATACCTAAAAGAATGTAAATCAGCATACGATAGAGAAATCTACACACATTTTTGCTGTAACAGTATTCACAATAGCTGAGTTATGGAATCGCTCTAGCTGTCCATCAACAGAAAAATAGATAATATTCCATATTATTTATACACATGATGCAGTTTTATTCAGGCATGTAATTTGCAAGAAAATGGATGGAACTGAAAGTTATCATGTAAGAGAATTAAGTCAGTCTCCCAAAGGTAAGTATTGCTTGTTTTTTCTTAGAATCTAGAATGTTTAACAAAGACATGAAGTTAGAAAGGGTCTGTTCTAGTTTGCTTTTTGATCACTGTGACAAAACACTCTGAGCAATACTAACTTGAGAAGGAATGGGTTTATTTAGCATACATCTCCCAGGTCACAGTTCATCACTTTAGGAGCCCATGGTAGGAACTCAGGTCAGGAACCTGGAGGCAGGAGCTGAAGCACAGGCCATGGAGGAATGCTGCTTACTGGCTTGCTCCCCTGGCCCATGCTCAGCCTGCTTTCTATGTGATACACAAAAACTTACCCAGAGATGGCACTGCCCACAGTGGGCTGGGCCCTCCCACATCATTCAACAATGAAGAAAATGCCCCACAGACATGGCCACAGGCCAGTCCAATGGAGGCAATTCCCTGGTTGAGGATCTCTCAACCCAGGTGTGTCATGTTCATGTTGACACTAAAGCTATCCAGCACAGGATCCTATTTGGAAAGAGGAGTAACATCAACTGGAGAAGAATGGGGAGGAGAGAGCAATGGTAAGTGTGAATATAAACAAAGTTCTTTATATGCATGGATGAAATTGTTATAATGAAACACATTCCTTACTTATTACAGGATAATAAAATGTCTTTCATTAGTCAGTGTGTTTCTTAGTTAACACCATGCTGTTTTAGTTACAATAAATTTGAGAAAGTTGGGCATTCTGATGCCTATTTGGTATGTTAATTTTTTTGCTTGAAATTGCTTTGGCTATTTGGGGTTGTTCCTGATTTAATGTGAATTTGACAATTGCTTCCCTACTTCACTGAAATTTTGATTAATAATTGTATTGACTCTGTAGATGGATTTTTACACTGTTCTGAGCAGTCCAGAGAATTATCTATTATATAATTATCAGATATCTGTGCTTTAGGTTTTGAATGAGTGTTTATAAAGTAAATGGCAAGAAAAATCTGAATTAAATGACAAGACTGGGCATAGTTACTTTGTTTCTGATGTTAGAGGAAAATATTTTGCAATTGAGTCTGATGTCTACTGAGGACTTCCCATATACTTGCCTTCCATACTTGTCTTTTGAGAGCTCTTATAATAAACAGCTATTAAATTTTGTGACATATGGGAGTTTGGAGATTCTGTTGGGATGCACAGATTGAGTGGTATGTTTTCCCTTTATTTTTGGATGTAGTATTTTACATATATTGATATTTGTATGTTGGGACATGCTTCCATCTTGGGATCAAATTCACTTGAATATGGTAAATGGTATTTTTAATGTTCTGTTGAGTCTTTATTTTCCTCTAACTTAAAAAAATGGTCTTTTTCAGGGTCCTTGTAGCTCTAGCTGGCATGGAGCTTGCTATATAGATCAGCCTGGCTTGGATTTCACAGAGATTTGCCTGCCTCTGCCTCCTGAGTGCTGGGATTAAAGGTGTGCACCACCATGCTGGGCTTAAATTTTATTGTGAATTTGAGATTATTGAATGATTTTTTTTTTTTTTTTTTTTTTGGCCTAAGAGTCTTTATTGGAGAAAAGACTATGTCTGGATTGTAAATTCTGTTTCTGAAGGAAATTCCCCAGGCAACATGTTGATAAACATTCTGGAATACTGTCACTTCAATTCTTATGATGGTTACTTTTTTTTTTTAATTAGTTTTTATTGATGCTTTGTGCATTTCATACATTTTTTCCAATTCAGTTCAGGCTTATTTCCCTTTCCCTCCCCCCCACCCCCACCCCATCCCAGATCATGCATTCTGCCATAACTGTCCTGCATCTTTCTCTCAGTTTTTTTTTTTTTCATTTTTAGCTATAAGTGATAATCCATGAGTACAAGCATCCTTCATGTAAAACCTATCTGCAGGCTGTTGTGATTATTGAATGATTTTTATCTGTTTTGTGAGAACCGTCTGAAACTCCAACTCCAGGAGAACTCCAGCTCCAGGGGAATCCGACGCCCACTTCTGACCTCCGCGGCATTGCACGACACGGGTGCACAAACTTGCATGCAGACAATACATTCGTACACATACAGAAATAAATAAAATTAATAAAAAAATAAAAAAATTAAAAAAAAAAGAAAATGTCTTAGTGTTACCTTTCCAAATATTATTCTCTCTCTCTCTCTCTCTCTCTCTCTCTCTCTCTCTCTCTTTCTCTCTCTCTGTCTCTCTCATGTATATTATACCTTCTAAAAAATTATTTACTTTAACAGTTAGAAAACTAAAGTAAAATAATTATGTAATTCTAGACTCAGTATATTGCTGAAACAGAATGTTTTCACAATGCTTTAAAGGAAATAGAGTTAGAGACATGGTTCAGCAGCTAAGAGTGCTTCCTGTTCTTCTAGAAGTCCTTTGTTTGGGAGCAGCAAACATGACAGGCAGCATTCAATAACCTATAACTCCAGCTACGGGAGATCTGTCATGCCCTTCTGGCCTCTGTGGGCAACCCCCAAGTAGGAAGCTTTCTTTTTATGCCGAACAGGGACGACGTTGCCCTGCTAAGGGGGATGGAGACACAGCGCCCGCTTTGCGGACACCGTGGAGATCTAGCCTCTCAGCGCAGAGACCAGCCAGCTACTTCCCATAGCCCAACCTAAGCGGTAACTCCAATCTAGGCTCTTAGCTTGGACCCATGAGACACGTGTTCCACTCTTGGGCGTGACTTCCCACCTGCCCAGAGCTTGGACAGGAATTTCAGGCTGCTGGCTGCTGGCCTATCTTCAGCCTATGCCCTCACAACACCAGCTATCCAGATTGGTGATAGGCAAAGAAATCTCTTTCCAGCCCACTGGCCACCAGAACGAAATGCAGGCCTACTTTAGCCTGTATGCGGGCAATAATTAACAAAAATAACGGCTGGGAATTCCACGATGATGTTACTACGAAATTCAAATTTACTCCTTGCCACAGCTTGCTTTTATAAATCAAATGACGTCAGTTCCCAGGACCAATCACAAGCCCCCCAACTCTTCGCCACTGCACAGGAATGCCCCACCCAGCATCACAAGCCTAGGTCGTGCCGCTTGCTCCTCCTTGGGGCGGGGCCAGACCCTCGGCAACGCGGTGATAGTTGGAAATCCAGCCCGCAATTCAAGTTGGAAATCCAGCCCGCAATTCAAGCTGGATTTCCCTACACTTCTGACCTCTGTGGGCAACCCCCCACCCCCCACACACATACACATAGAATATGCTCACAAAGGCACACACAGACACATACACAGAAATGATCAAAGAAAACAGAACAAGGGTGAGAATAGGGATTATAGACACACTATGTGCATACAGATGAACAATGATATTCTTAGACTATGGGAATACTGTTAGGAACTAACTACATGAACGATTTTAAACAGAATTTTTCAAAACACATATGACGAAAGAAAACAATATCTTCAAATTGATTACAATTCATACCCAATAGTCATCTAAATCCATCCCCTGGAGTCTTGTCAACCTACCCAGTGCCACACCCTGAAAGAAACCTGCTGAGAGAGGAAAAGGCAATTGTTTCTCAGCTAGAATTTGGGCTTCTTGTCAACCTCACACCCCATACTAGGATTTTAGCCTGATTGAGCTTGCCGATGTCTTGTACATGTGCCATAAATTGCTGTGCATTTACCGTCTTTATGAACATAAATAATAAATTAGTCATTCATAGCAGGATTCGGAGGTAATTTGGAGAGATAGCTTAGCTATTAAGAGCACTGGATGGGGGCTGGAGAGATGGCCTAGCGGTTAAGAGCACCGACTGCTCTTGCAGAGGACCCGGGTTTGATCCCCAGCACCCACATGGCGGCTAAGAAACGTCTGTAACTCCAATTCCAGGAGAACTCCAGTTCCAGGGGAATCCGACCCCTCTTCTGACCTCCTCGGCATTGCACGACACGGGTGCACAAACCTACATGCAGACAGTACATTCATACACATACAAAAATAAATTTAAAAAAATTAAAAAAGAGCACTGGATGTTCTTGCAGAGGACCCAGGTTCAATTCCCAGCACCCACATGGCAGCTAACAACCATCAGAAAAATAGCTTTTAGTTATTTTTTTAGTGGGAAAAGTATGAATAACATAAAATTATTTAAGTTGGTTTTTGCTATCTTATGTATTTTGGTTCCCATGATAAAAATTAAACAGACTAAAACCAAACAGGAATAGGAGAAGCTTTCTCTCTGAACTTTGTAACTAGTATCTGGAGAGATGGCTCTGGTTAAGAACATAGATGCCCTTGCAGAGGACCTGGATTTGATTCCCAACACCTAGAGAGCAGCTGACATCATCCATAACTCCAGTTCCAGGGGAATCCGATGTCCTCTTCTGACCTCATGACACAGATGCACTTACATATATACAGGCAATACACCCATACACATAAGAAAGTAAAAAAAAAAAAGACCTAATGAAAATATATCTTTTAAAAAGACTGTTGCCAGTATGGTGGCCACCTTTAATCCCAGCCCTCGGGAGGCAGAGGCAGGCAGGCTGGGACTAAGGAAATCATGTGTGTGTTGGGGTCAGGGGAACAGAACAAAATGCTTTGTGACTGTCTTCAGTTGAATTTAATTTCCCCAAGCTGAACTCTTATGTTTAATTTAATCATGTTTAATTCCCTATCCTATTTAGAAAGTGGAAAGATGGGGGGCTGGAGAGATAGCCTAGTAGTTAAGAGCACCGACTGCTCTTGCAGAGGACCCGGGTTCAATCCCCAGCACCCACATGGCGGCTAAGAACCATCTGTAACTCCAGTTCCAGGGGAATCCGAGACCCTCTTCTGACCTCCGCGGCATTGCACGACACGGGTGCACAAACTGCTCTTGAGCAGTTAAGCTGCTCTTGCAGAGGACCCAGGTTCGATTTCCCACCATCCACATGGTGGCTAACAACCATCCCTAACTCCAGTTCCAAGGGATCTGATGCCCTCTCTCTCCTACAAGGGCAGTGCACAATGTGGGTTACTTAGGCACATGCAGGCATAACCCTCATACACATTCTCCCCTTCATTTCATGTATGAAAGGGAAGGAGAAAGTGCTTAGGGGAAGGATCCTCTGCTTCATTCCATGAATAACCCTTGCCACTTCCCCTCACAGTCCACTGGTGAACACTCATCACAGATCGCAAATGCAGCTACATCTGGAAGAAAGCCTTGGAAGTAGTTGAGCTCTGTATCCTGACGTCAAAACAACAGCTGTTTTGTTTCTGCTGTATGGAGCCTTCTGAAGAAGTGAGCCTGGAAACTATATTGAAAGCATGCAGAATAAATGTCATCTCAGCCCTCTCAGCCTTTGGAACTAAAGTGCCAGACACTGGACATGGAGCGACAGTATTTGGCATTTGCCCTGCTGAATTCCAGTCTTGATTCGGTCCAGTATTTTCTCACTATGCCCCTATGCCCTGAGTTTTTCCTTGTAGAATGTGTATTCTGTGTCACTGTATATTAGATGTAATTTGCTTTTTTATCTTACAGGGACTTACATTTAAGAAAGTGCTTACAGTCTTAGAAGAAGCTTAGGACATTGGACTTGTGAACAGTGTTAAAGACTATGGGCACTTTTAAAGTGGTACTACATACATTTTTCATTGGGATATAACCAGGAGCTTATGCTGACCAGGGAATAAAATGTGGTGGCTTGAATGAGAATGTCCCCATAGATAGGTTTCAAGTGTTTGAACACTTAGTCATCTGGTGGTGCTCTGTAAAAGTGATGGAACATTACAGGAGGTGTGGCTTTGCTGAAGGATGTATATCTCTGGGTCTGGGCTTTGAGAGGTCATAGCCTTGCCCTGCTTCAAGTCTGACTCTCTGCTTCCTGTGCCTGCTGGAAGATGTGAATGCTCAGCATTCTGCTCCAGTGCCTCCTGCCAGCCTCCCCTGCCAGCAGGGACTCTCATCCCTCTGGAATCATAAGCCCGAATAAACCCTTCCTTCTCTAAGTTAGTTACCTATATCACAGCAACAGAAAAGTAAATAATGTAAGCTTGGAATCCTTTTCACAATTCCAGCTTTCATTCCAGAAAAAAAAACTTATAATTTATAACTATGCAAATGTATTTATGTGGAAAACATGATTACTTAGAATGTTTAAGACTATATTAATAGAATCTATATTTGAGTTTACCCATGAAATAATATATGTCCAGCACATAGCCGCTTTGATTCTAGAAGTCATGTCTGTCTGTTTATTTTCACAGCTCTCCAGTATTTCATTGAGTATCTATAGTACAACCCATTAACTCCTCAGCACAAATGGCTATTGAGAGGTCCCTGGTAGTCTTGTAATACAGAGAAATGCTGCAGTGAACATTTCTTATGTCTCCTCATGAACGGATATGACAGCTTCTCAGAATTTTGTCATTGGAAGTAAAATTCCCTGGAGATAAGATGATACTGAGTTGAATTAAATATTGCCAAAGAAGTTTCTTACTGAGTATATACACATTCAAAATATATGAGATTAAAACATATACAACTTTTTGTGATTTTTAAAACCTTTTTTTATTTTTAGTCAACTGTATTGTATTTAATGATGTCTCTCAGGGTTTCAAATTTCTTTTCACTGATAAATTAAGCATTCTTCATGTTTATCAAACATTCATATTTCATTTATATTAAGTGTATATAATCTTATACATTATTAAAAGACTATTATAATACAATAGATGGTATTTTATCAAAATTAAATTCATTTTAAAATATGAGCATTTCAAGTGTCATTGACTTTTGTAATATATTACTTAAAAAATAAAGAAAACCAAACTGATGTTTGGAAACTCTGATGGGAAACTCTCATCCTTTGCAAGATATTTTTATAGTAAGTAATACATGTGACATCCCAAAGGGATTTCTGAGGGAAAATGTGTATTCTACAGATCACAGACTGACAAGTCACTAAACCTCAGACAGTTCACCTTCCCTGGGGCTAAAGACAACATCAACATGCTGCCAACTGTCAGCCTTTCATACTGCACATCTAGACTTAAATATCTGCTAATTTATGTAATGGCTACAGTCCATCAGTTAATAGTATTTACAACAAAAACATATGGCCAGGACTTGGAAGGCCAGCCATTAGCTAATGTGAGTCATTCTCAGATGACACAGAGATAATTCATGTTGTCAGTATGAATTCTATTTGAGTAGCATGACATCTACCAGAGTTCACCTTAAGAAAAGATGACAGTGGCAATTTGTGTGTTGGTTAATTTAAGAGGCTCTTCAAAAGCCTACTCACTGATCACACGTATGAGATATAGACCAAAACGAGCAGTAAAAAGTCTAGAAGTGTAGAGATTGCACCACTTAAATTCTGCATTGGTCAGAAGAGGTGCTAGGTTACACTGCAATAAGAGATAGTCCATCATTATCCTAATTATCCCTAATAGTAACTTAGCATGTTGCTGCTTATATTACTCAGCCTAGGTCTCAAGGGGCTTTTGTTTAATGTACTTATTCAAGAGGTAAAATGACTATTAGGACTTCTTTGGTCATCAGAATTTCCTCCCATATTGACAATCACATTTGTGATCACCCTTGATTGTCCGATGTAAATCTCACATCCACCTGTAGTTTTGAGAGGAACTAAAACTGAAAGTCCTTCAGTGTTGTGTTTTCAAAGAAATGCACTGAGGGCAATTGGTAAACAGAACAGTGACACAAAAGCATCACTTTGGTCAGCACATACTAGTTCAACAGGTCCAGACTCTCAGTCCCATGCACAGGAAGTATCTCAAAAAAGATTACCGCAAAATCTGAGCCATGACATCAAACTCAATATGGAGAATCACTGTGCTAGATTCAACAGTTCCTACCTAAGTTTGGATGTGCTATTCTTGCCTTGGAGATCTATCAAGAACAAGAAGAAAAAAAAAATGTTCACTTCCAACACACACACACACAAACACACACACACACACACACACACACACACACACACACATACCTCCCAGGTAATCATGACATATCTATAAGCAACAAAAGATTAACTGTAGAAGTTAAGAACTGCTAAAAATTGTTTAATTGTTTTTGGGTTATTTGTTTACAGTGACCCTTATAATGAGTAAGATCAGGAGACTGCCCAGCCTTTCATTCATCCTAAACTACATTTATGTCAATGCAGAGAAAAGACAGGTACACAAGAGCTTTCCCTATTAGTATCAAAATAATATGAAGAGGCTAAAACCCCATGTAGTATATACATATTTAAGCCATAAGATAGGGCAACATTAATATTTGCTCCATTGTCTGTCAGTTTCCGGATTTGCATACCTGAGGTTCTTAGACTATGTAGCTTACATTTTAAAGGAGTAAATAGTAGGAAATAATGAAGTCAGTCTGGAAATAGAATGCCATACACCGGGGCTGGAGAGATAGCCTAGCGGTTAAGAGCACTGACTGCTTGCTCTTGCAGAGGACCGGGGTTCTATCCCCAGCACCCACATGGCGGCTAAGAACCGTCTGTAACTCCAATTCCAGGAGAACTCCAGTTCCAGGGGAATCCGAGACCCTCTTCTGACCTCCGCAGCATTGCACGACACGGGTGCACAAACCTACATGCAGACAGTACATTCATCACATTCAAAAATAAATAAAATTTTAAAAAATTAAAAAAAATAAAAAATAAAAAAAAGGAATGCCATACACCAAAGGGAATAAACAGTTGAAAAGAAAAAAAAAGGATAGAAACTAAACAGAAGTTGAATAGGAGGCTACAAACACGCATGGCCTGTGCCTCATCTGGGAGATCTTGAAAGCCTGGGTCCAGAAACCAGAGTCTGCATTTAAGGACACCATCCAGTACTTTCTGTGCATTAATGTTTGGATCCATCTCAATTACACTTTTGGAAACTTAATTTTTAACAAAAAAGTTGGGAAGATGGTTCAGTTGGTATTGTACTTGTCCCATGCACACACCTGCATAGGTACACACACACACAAACACAAAAATTTACATACATACAAAATGTATAGCATAATTGTTCACATATTCTTATATCCTAAACAAGATAACTAAGATACTGTCTGACAGTTAAGTATTAATCAGTAGCCATTGATTATTAAAGTTAAACAAATTGAATGATACATATTATACCAGAAATACACGTGAAATAATGTAGACTGAGATAAATAATGTAGGCTGAGATAAAGTTTCTATGATGTAAAAAAAATAAGCTTCAACTTTGGAAAAAAAAAACTTAAGTAGAGGAATACTTATCACTACATGTCTTTTACATGAACATGGGTGAATGATATACAAAAATATATGAAATGTAATATGAATAGAATTTATAAATGTTATCATTAAGAATCTTTTTTGCAGTAAGATTGTGCCCTAGGCATGAAACAGCTTTAGCCACCAAGGTAAGCATCAAGCTAGGATGAACAAAGGACTATAATCTTCTCTGCCCATGACTGATATAAGAATAACACCACCAGAGGTGTCTCTTTGCCCATTGCCAGGGGTGTCATTAGGAATCTTTATACATCCAACTTTTCTCCATTTAGGACGATGTTGGCTGTGGGTTTCTTGTACAATCAAAACGTTGAGGAATTATCCCTCCAGGCCAATTCCCTCTAAGACTTTAAGCATGAAAAGATGCTGGATTTTGTCAAAAGCTTTTTCTGCATCAATTGAGATCATTGTGTGGTTTTTGTCTTTAAGTCCATTTATGTGTTTTATGATGTTTATTGATTTACATATATTGAACCATCCCTGCATCTCTGGTATGAATCCAACCTGGTCAGGATGGATGATCTTGCATCTGTGTTCATCAAAGATATGGGTCTACAGTTTTCTTTCTTGTTCGTGTCTTTGCCTGGTTTGGGTATTAGATTGATGCTGGCTTCATAGAAGGAATTTGGGATATTTCCCT
This sequence comes from Rhizomys pruinosus, assembly GCA_009823505.1. NCBI lineage: Eukaryota > Metazoa > Chordata > Mammalia > Rodentia > Spalacidae > Rhizomys > Rhizomys pruinosus. Next base: position 330,766 of record VZQC01007052.1, on the reverse strand, counting down.
CTGTCTCTATCCTTCTGAAAAGTTTGAGTAGTAATGGTTGTAAGACCTCTTTAAATGTTTTATAGAATTCTGCTGTGGAACCATCTGGGCCTGGGCTTTTTTTTAGTTGGGAGGCTTTTTATTACATCTTCAATTTCCTCAAGTGTTATGGGTCTGTTTAAACTGTCAACCTCTTCTTGGTTAAGCTTTGGTGAATCCCAGGATTTCAGATATTCATCCATTTCTCTTAGGTTTTCAAATTTAGTAGAGTATAGGTTTTTGAAGTATTTTGGTATGATTGTCTGGATCTTTTTGTTGTGTATTGTGATGTTTCCCATTTGATCACAAATTTTTTTGATTTGGAGTTGCTCTTTCTTTTGGTTAACTGGGCTAAGAGTCATTTTGTTTATCTTTTCAAAGAACCACTTTGGATCATTGATTTTTTTTTTTTGTATGTGTTTTCTTTGTTTCATTTCATGATTTCTGCTCTGACTTTTGTAATTTCCTCCTGTCTTTTGGGTTTAGGTTCATTTGTGTGTCTTTCAAGTGTTTTTAGCTGCAGTATTAGATCTTTACTTGTTCTCTTTCTTTCTTTTTTTTTTTTAATGTGGGCACTTACGGCTATAAAATTCTCTCTTAGGCCTGCTTTTAAAATGTTATCCCAACAGGTTTGTGTTGTTTGTCATTTTTCATTTGTTCCAGGAAGAGTTTTATTTCATCTTATTCTTCTCTGGACCCACTCATTGTTCAGGAATGTGTTGTTTATCTCCATTGTGTTCTTATAGTTAGTAGGCTTACTCTGGTGTTAAATATTGAGCTTTATTCACTGTGTCTGATAGAATACATGATAATTCAATCCTTTTGTATTTGTTGAGGTTCTTTTTTTTTTTTTTTTTTGTCTTTTTGAGACAGGGTCTCCCTGTAACCCCAGCTGTCCTAGAACTCACTCTGTAGACCAGGCTGGCCTTGAACTCACAAAGATCCGCCTGCCTCTGCCTCCCAAGTGCTAGGATTAAAAGCGTGCAGAGTATCCCAGTATGTGGTCAATTTTGGAGAATGTTCCATGGGGGGCTGAGTAGAAAATATATTCTCTGGTGTTTGGATGGAATATTCTGTAGATATCTGTGAGGTCCATTTGGTGTATTGTATTGTTCAGTTCTGATGTCTCTCTGTTTATTTTTTGTCCTGTTGACCTATCCAGGTGGCTCAGTGGGGTATTGAAGTCCCCCACTATTAGTGTACTGGGATTAATCTGTGTCTTGAGGTCCTGAAGGATTGTGTTTATAAATTTCAGTGCACCAGAGTTTGGTGGATAAATATTTAAGATTGTGAAATCTTCTTGGTTAATTGTTCCATTGATAAAGATATAATGGCCCTCTTTGTCTTTTCTGATTAATTTTACTCTGAGGTCTATTTTGCCTGATATTATAATAGCCACTCCTGCTTGCTTTTTGGTACCAGTTGCTTGGAATATTTTTTTCCATCCTTTCATCCACTATCACCACTCCTCTTCAATATAGTGCTTGAAATGCTTGCTAGGGCAATAAAGCAAGAAAGAGAAATTAAAGGAGCACTAATTGGAAAAGAGGAAGTAGAACTATCCCTTTTTGCAGATGATATGATAGTTTACCTATGAGATGCTAAAATCTCCACCAGAAAACTCTTAGAAATGATCAAAAGTTTCAGTAAAGTGGCAGGATACAAAATAAACCTAGAAAAATCAGTAGCCTTCCTTTACACCAACAATAAGCAACTGGAGAAGGAACATAAGGAGACCTTCCCAATCACAACAGCTTCAAAAAAAAAAAATAAATAAAATACATAGGAATAAACCTAACCAAAGACTCCAAAGACCTCTACAACAAATATTTTAAAACCCTGAAGAAGGAGATTGAAAATGACATCAAAAGATGGAAAGACCTCCCATGCTCATGGATTGGAAAAATCAATATAGTAAAAACGTCCATTCTACCCAAATTAGTATACAGATTCAATGCAATCCCAATCAAAATCCCCATGAGCCTTTTCACAGACTTAGAAAAAAAAACCTTAAATTCATATGAAAAAACAAAAGACCCCGAATAGCTAAAGCAACCCTGAGTGAAAAGTACAATACTGGGGGATTACATTACCAGAATTCAAGCTATATTATAGGCCATAGTCATAAAGACAGCCTAGTACTGGCAAAAAAACAGAACCATTGACCAATGGAACAAAATTGAAGATCTAAACATGAGCCCATATAACTTCAGCCACCTGATATTTGACAAAGGAGCCAAAAAAGCTCAATGGAGAAAAGATAGCATCTTCAGCAAATGGTGTTGGCAAAACTGGATCACCTTTTGTAGAAGAACAAAATTAAACCCCTACCTCTCACCCTGTACAAAAATCAACTCCAAGTGGATCAAAGACCTCAACCTGAAACCTGAAACCCTGAAGGTGATAGAAGAAAAGTTGGCAGCAACCTACAAGACATAGGTGTAGGAAAAGACTTTCTAAATCAAACAGCAGATGCACAGGAAATAAGGACAACAGCTGACAAGTGAGATCTCATCAAACTCAAAAGCTTTTGTACAGCTAAAGAAACAGTCAAGGAAGTGAAGAGAAAACCCACAGAGTGTGAGGAAAGCTTCACCACTGATACATCAGACAAAGCATTAACATCAGAATATATAAGCTCCTTAAAAAACAAAGAAGTAAGAAAACAAATGACCTACTCAAAAGATGGAGTAAAGAGCTGAACAGAGACTTCACCAGTAAGGAAGTAAAGATGGCTGGGAAACATCTTAAAAAGTGTTCAACATCACTAATAATTAAGGAAATGCAAATTATAACCACACTAAGATATCATCTCACTCCAATAAGACTAGCCAAGATCAAGAAAACAAAAGACACCAAATGCTGGAGAGATTGTGGGGAAAGGGGAACACTCATCCACTGCTGATGGGAATGTAGACTGGTACAACCACTGTGGAAAGCAGTGTGGAGATCCCTTAAAAAACTCAAAATGAGCCTACCGCCTGACCCAGCCATACCACTCCTGGGTATATACCCACAAGACACACCCTACCACAAAGATACATGCGCAGCTGTGTTTATTGCAGCTCTCTTTACAATAGCAAAGACCTGGGACCAACCCAAATGCCCCTCAACTGATGACTGGATAACAAAAATGTGGCACTTCTACACAATGGAGTTCTATGCAGCAGTAAAGAAAGATGACATCATGAGCTTTGCTGCTAAATGGATGGAACTCGAAGCAATTATACTAAGTGAAGTAACATAGTCCCAGAAAAAAAAAGGTAAATGGTTTCCCTCATTTGTGGATGCTAACACCAAATCCCCAGTTGGCAGTCAAACTGAGCAACTTTATTATTATATTTCATTGTATCTGAAAGCAACTGTGCTATTACAATGTGAATCTATAAATGGGCTCTAGAATTATCCTACCACTTATACTCATACATTGTAATTACCATATATAGATGGAGGATATGTAGTCATATTCTAAAAAAAGTTACACGACTTTATACCTGCATGCAAATTTACTGTTAAAATGTGAATCTCTAAATGTGTTTAGGAATCAACCTATAGTTTATTTTCAGAATTTTTAATTTTGACTTATGTGTGGAGTGTATATGCATATTTTGGAATAATATAAAAAAATTAAAAAAAGAATCTTTATACAATGAAATTATGTGGAGAAGTTATCCAAGGTTACAAAACTCATTAAGTACAACAATAGGAAATGGAACTTAGTTCTTCTGACCATAAGCCTGTACTATACTTAATAACATTGAGAATTAAGCATTTTTATTAAGATATATTATAGTACATTCCATTTGAAATTCAAATAAGAATCAAGTTACAGTTTAAAAGATGCATATTTTATGCTGTCGCTTTTCTGTAATAACTTAATGAATATAATTTTCCATATTATAACACAATACTTTTTATAATTTATTACTGTATATTTAAATATTTATGTTACCCATCACTATAGACTTAGATTTCCACTTTCTTTTTTAAATTTTATCTTTATTTATTATTTTTTTCATTTTATGTGTGTGGCTATATGCCTGCATGTAAGTAAGTGCAGCCATGCAGTGCAACTCCTGTGAAGTCAGAAGAGGCCCTGGAACTGGAGTTATGGACAGTTGTTAGCTGCCATATCTGTGCCATAGTTATGATGACAATATTTATGAACATGGCATCTTTTTTTTGTTTCCTTTAATTTTATATTATTATTTTTTTATTGATGATTTGTGTATTTCATACATCATTTTCCAATTCAGCTCAGGCATATATCCCCTTCCCTTCCCCCCACCCCACCCCTACCCATCCCAGATCATGCATTCTGCCATAAGTTTTCTGCATCTTTCTCTGCTTTTTTGTTTTGTTTTGTTTTCATTTTGTTTTTTAACAATAAGTGATAATTTGTGAGTACAAGCATCCTTCATGTAAAACCAGTTTGCAAGCAGTTGTGCCCAAACCCACACAGCTCATGGGTCCCACCATCCAGTAGGGGGGGCTTGTGTGTTCAATCAAGTTGATCAAATGAGTGTCCAGTCTATATTGTTGTAGTTTCACCATTCACCCCAATCGAAGCCCTTGCATTCTACCATGCCCCCTCTTCCGCAGATTGTTCCCTAGGTTGGAAAAGGGGCACAGGTGGTATGATGAATATAAACACTCTACTTTCTCTGGAAGCTGTCTTGGTCTTCTAGTAGTTCTGGGTGTTTTCTTTCATGGGCTGGCAGTTTTTTTCAGGAATAACCTTTCGATCTACTAATGAAGCACAGCAATTAGCTATATAACAATTTTAACCACGTTATAATCATATAGCCTTTGATCCTATTGATGAAGCACATGCAATTAGTTATTTAGGTATTTAAACAGTAACTAATTGTTATGGTAGGTTTCTTTGTATAGACACAGATGTTTGGGATGGTATGTTAATATGATTTACATTTTCTTCTGTTAGGCATTGGGCAGGGTCTTCGTGTGGTTTTATAACATCTCCTTAACCATTAGCGGATGTAAGCTTGTGGGATCACCCGTGAATTATTCCTCCAAGAAGAGAGCTATTAGCCAATTATATTTGGGATAAACAGACATAAGGCTTGCCACTGCTGCATAGTATTTCCAGGCAGATCAGGTGTAGCTGGTGCTGATGGAAGGAGTCTCTGCTTGACTCAAGGAGACCTATATTTGCTTTATTGGTTTAGTGGTCTTTGGTACCACTCTCTGGCATCCCAGTTAGGGGGGGACCCATCTGTATACTTTGCAAATTGCTGGTCTCCATTCACATCTTTCCCATGTTTTATATCAGGGTCTTCAACAGCAGGGCCATATCTCCTTTCTCCTGCACGATTATCCCAGTTTGGAGTCAAGGATCCTTTACCATTTTGTGGGGGCTTTGATCCCCTGGCCCCAACATCTCCTTGGTTTAGGTTAAAATTCCATGTGATGGTCAGAGCTCTGTATTACTATATTTTGTTTTAAGTGCATAGCTTAAGGGGACTTTAGTATTATGTTTGGTTCTGACTAGAGAATAATCCTTTTCACAGTTTCTATGTCCTATTAGTCAATTAAAGAAGGCAGTTTTTAACTGGATTTACTAAGAGGATACCTCTATATACAGCCTGGCTTCCAAATCACCAGCTGGAGAACGAACCTCTATCATCGTCATTGCCGATGAGATTCACAATCATGCATATGATATTCACTACAAATGCCAGTGCACCAATTTTTGTAAAGACAACTCTTCAGGCTCTCAAGGCTTAGGATTAACCCAGGCACACTAATAGTAGGGGGACTTTTCAAATACCCCACTACGTCCTTTAGACAGATCCACAGGGGACAAAGGATTAAACAGAGAGACATCTGAACAACTTGCTGCTACAATACACCAAATGGGGACCTCCACAGACATACTTCGGAATGATTCCACCAAACCAAACACCAGAAGAATTTCACTTTCTACTCAGCGGCCCATGGAACATTCTCCAAATAGACCATATACTGGGACAAGGAAAAAACTCAACAAATACCAAAAGATTGAAATTATCCCATGCCTTCTTCAGGGGACCACAGTGCAATAATAAACTCAATATCAAACACCAGGATAAACCCTACAACACCTACAAGAACACAAGGAGAATAAACACCACTCTCCTGAATAAATGAATGGGTCAAGGGAAGAAATAAAGAAAGAAAATAAAAACATTCCTGGAATGAAGGGGACAATGATAATACCACAACGCGCAAAACCTATGGACACTTAAAAAGCAGTTCCTAAGAGGAAAGTCCTATAGCTCTAAGTGCCAACATAAAAAAAACAGAAAAGTAGCACTAAGTTGGAAACACTCTAACACTGTAGCTAAACGTACTTGAGAGACAACAAAAATGAAACCTAAACGCAACAGCAGACAGAAGAAAATAAACAAAAATCAGAGCAGAGATCCATGAAATAGAAACAAAAACAACGAAAACCATACACCAAAATCAATGGCATCAAAAAGTTGGTTATTTGAGAGAATCAACAAGATAGGACAGACCTCTAGCCCAATTAAAAAAAAACGAGAGGAACAACACCAAATTCAAATAAATCGTGATGAAAAGGGAAATAATCACAACAGACAATGACAAGATCCAGACCATCAAATGGGAATACTTCAAAAAACACACCTTTTCCTTCTACCCAAAGTTTGACAAAACCTAGGAACGGAAATGGATTGAATATTCTGAAATCCTTGGATCACCTCCATAAAACTCACCACGAAGAGGTCGACAGCTTAAACAGACCAATAATATGTGAAGAATATGGAAGATGTTAATAATGTCCAGCCTCCCACCCAAAAATAATGCCCCGGCCCAGAGGGGTGCACAAGCAGAATGCTTATGAAACTTTCAAAAAGGACTTACAACCATAATATTCAAGTGTTTGAAGGATACAAAATGGAAGGAGTGCTCCCAGATTCCTTGTGTGAAGCCAGCCTCACTCTAATACACAAAAACCAGGCATAAGTCCAACTAAAAAAGGAGAACTATAGACCCATCTCGCTATTGAACAGAGATGCCAAAATTGTAAATAAGATACTGGCAAATCGCATACAGACCCACATCAAGGAGATCAGCCATCATGACCACGTTTGGCTTCATACCAGAGATACAGGGCTGGTTCAACATCCGAAAATCAATAAATTCATCAAGCATATAAACGGACTGAAAGACAGAAAACACGCATCATCTCAATTGACGTGGAAAAAAAAACCAAAAGGGGGGGTCTTTGACCAAATCCAGCATCTGTCATGTTTAAAGTCCTCGAGGGAATTGGCTTGGAGGGATAATTACTTAATGTAATCCAAGCCATATACAGGAAGCCCACAGCCAATATACCTAAATGGGAAATGACAGAAGCATTCCCTTAAGGGTAGGGACTCGGCATGGTTGTCCCCTGTCACCACTCCTTTTCAACCTAGTGCTGGATCCCTTGCTAGGGCAATAAGGAAGAAAGGAAATTAAAGGAGTTCGAATAGGAAAGAGAAGTCAAGCTATCCCTTTTCTGCTGATGATATGATTGTCTTCCTAAGGGATGCTAAGAACTCCACCAGAAAACTCCTTAGAAACGATTAGGCGCTCAGTAAAGTGGCGGATACAAAATAAACCTAGAAAAAAATCAGTAGCCTTCTCTACACCAACAGTAGCAGCTGAAGAAGGAATACAAGGAGACCTTCTCCACTCACAATAGCCTCAAAAACAATTAAAATACCTATGGAACAAACCTAAACAAGATACCAAGGACCTCTACAACAAAAATTTTTAAAACCTCTGAACATGCCATCTTAAGGTTAACCCATTAGAGATATTGTGATGCTCTAACTTCATAGAATAAAAGTTACATGGAAGGAATATGTGACTTTTAGTCCAAGAGATTTGACCCTAAAAATGTGGCAATGTGATGAATTATGAAAATTTGTTTTGATTAAATTCTGAGAAAAACAGAGAATTAATTTGGAAGGACTAAAAAGAGCATGTTTGGCATAAATAACATTGCCATGAGAGAGGCTAGATATGCAGGGCTGTCAGGAAGAGACTAGCACAATGCTGTCAGACATGGGCTGTTTAATTAAAATATTCTGACAGGAGCATGAAGCAGAGGCACGAAGGTCAAAGGTTTGAAGAGGAGGTCCTTCAAGGGCTCCATGACTTAAAGTGAGCGTCTGAAAAATCTGCCTCCCTAAGTTGCATAGTTTAGAGTATCCTTTTCTGTGATCTAGGGATAGTCAAACAAGCTTTAAGAAGGATGGAGTATTAAGGTATAAGAATCTAGCAAACAATCAAGAAAGGTTTGTGTTTATAAGTAAAAACTGATAAGATTAGCTACAAAGGCTCTTTTACCAACTCAAATGTGGTGTTCTTTTGATGGATTAGTTAAAAGCCTATTAGTTCTGCAAATACCTCTACTGCATAAGGTTTATACAGCACTTTCTTAACATTACTCTAAAAGCCCTGCACTTAAAGTGATTGTGTGTACAAGCAGGTGATGGGATAAGGCATTCTGCCAGAGATGATAGAGGGAAAATTCAATGCCCTCAGAGGACTGGTTTAAAGAAGAAATTCTTTTCAGTTAAGTTCTATTTTGGCACACTGGGAATTTTTCTATATGAACTACTCTATTTTTTTCATCCATTCCAGTGGCAGGTAGTTTTAAAGGTCACAGAGTTGCTGGGCTTAATCACAGTTACAATTGCTTAGTAGCCATTTGATCTTAAGAAAGATGTGTGACCACGCTCTGGGTTACTTTCCTCCTCAGCAAGAGATAATCACAGTGGCTGTTTGATAAAGCATGTTAGTATTATGCAATACTGTGTTACGTAGGCTGAATCATAGCTTCCAAAGATTTCTAACCCTAATCACTGCAGTTTATTAGTTACTCTGCGTGGCAAAAGTCTTTACAAGTGTTGGTCAAGTTCAGGATCTTCAGGAGGACTAGAATGGTCGGAGAACAAATATTCCGTGTGTGTTATCCAGTATGGAAATAAACTTAAGAACTACAGTGAAAAACTGATAGTAACATGTAAACCCATTCAGGAAGATTGTCCATATTCTACAAAATGGCATAAGTTCACACTTGTAAGTACTGAGAGCTTGGACAACTCATGGGCGGTGTATTCAGGGAACTTACCTACTAATGCATAGGATCGTGTTCCAGATAGAAGCTTATTGTGATGGGGACAAGAAAGGAATATGCCATTTGATGTTGAACATTCTATTAGTAGACATTTTAATCAGATCAAGCAAAGTAGAAGGACCAATATAATGTTAGAACACAGTAACGGCTCAAGTCTTCTCTTGGTTAATTAAGATGTCAGTTATTTCATAAACAAGCTGAAGGAATAAAAAAATTAAATGTCAGTTATTTTATATCAAGCCATATACTCCCTGGAAGAATTATGTAAGGTATTTATGAAAACCTTGAACTCAACAGCCCAAACAATATATAACGCTAATCTTTTTTTTTTTTTTTTTTTGTATTTTTAAGACCGGGTCTCCCTGTAGCCCCAGCTGGCCGGAACTCACTCTGTAGACCAGGCTGGCCTGAACTCACAGAGATCTGCCTGCCTCTGCCTCCCAAGTGCTAGGATTAAAGGCGTGTGCCACCACAACCAGCAAAGCTAATCCTTGCTTCCCAAAGAATAACATACCCATGACAAAGAGGATGGTCTACCATAATGACTAAAGAACTTCAGAATCAAGTAAGCTGACTCCTTACTGAGAGTATACACAGAGTTCAAGTTATATAACCCCAAAGCAGGCCATTCACAGCTTTAGTTCTTATTCTCTCTCTCTCTCTTTCTCTGCCTATTTAGAAATTTGGAGTATTAAGGTGTTAAGTAAGCAACAACTTTAAAAGTATAGTAATAACTTTTAAAATGTGGATATAATCCAGACTAAAGACTTTTGCCTAACCTTGAAAACAAAATTACTGTTTACAATGTAATGATTGTCATATCAAAGTGCTGAAAGCAGAGGGTCATGCTTATCTCACTGGAAGCAATGAAAGAAACTAAGAAGTCTGTTTGTAGTTGTGTGTGTGGTATTCTAAGCCTAAGGGTGGAAGGGCAAGATTCTCTGATAAGAGAAGGGTAGGTCCTGACTTCTAATTCATCATTACATGCTGGGGATACAGCTTCAATAAAAGAATGAGCAAAACCCTAGATTGGGAGCACAGTTCCCAGAGACATCTGAAGAAACAGGATCTCAGCGGTTCAGGTCCACTCTTGGCCTTAAAATCAATGCTAAGAGTTTGGCTGTTTCTAAACTCAGACACACATACAATGTGGTTTAGATATACTGAACAGAAGGCTGAGGGAATGTAAAACCTTTGTGTGCAAAAGCTACCCCCCCACCCCACCCCCCCCCCCCCCCCCCCCCCCCCCCCCCCCCCCCCCCCCCCTCCCTCCACGGCCCCCCCCCCCCCCCCCCTTTTTGTTGTTTATTCCAAAGTCTTTATCACTTAAAGCTAAAAAAATAAAAAAAAAAAAAAAATCAGCAACACAAGGTTTGGAGCCACACAGTAGGGCTAGAGTGACTTTTTCTGAAAATAAAGAGGTCTGGGATCAACATATTACAATGAGTTTTTTAATAAGCTTATATTTGAAATAAAATATCTCACCCATGAATGTAGATGGCATTAAAGACATATTAACAACAAAACTCTATCTTTGCCAAGTTGAAGCACAGAAAGGAAATTATCAGACATTGGTGAAACTCTTTGCAGCTGGATTTTATTGTTAATTTACAGAATTAAGAATAAATACTACCCACAGAGGTCATGTGGGAAAGCCAGGTTTGCATTATCCTAGTATAGAAAATATTAGACCTCCCCTAATTTTAAGCATTGGGGTAGACATGTATCGACTTCTAGCCAATGACACATTACGACTTTGGGGAGAGGTTTATGGAAAAGAAAATTTCAGTTCAACAATATCAAAGAAAACGAGGAAAGTTTCTCTCCCTTGCGTGTCCTTTGTTTTGAGACATTAAATTGTGTATCGTATGGCTCTCAGAGGAAGGACTAGATGAACTAGAGATATAGTGACCCTGGGTATGCCAGGTCTAAGCTGCTGGATGCACTACAGCTACCTTGATCCTCTGGACTTCTGGTTCTAAGTAAAATACAAAGACTCACTTATCAGACACGCTGTTTCTTGAAAATAAATGTGTTTGTAATTGATTTAACATTTACAAATAAACTCAGACTCTCAATACTTTAGATTTAGACTCTTGCAGTATAGTAAAAAATAACTATGTTGAGGGTAAGATATTTTTTCAAATTACTCAAAGGAGCTATTTTAAAAAGTTTAAGCTGAAAGAAAAAGGATTTAACTTTATATATTCACTTATTTGTTCAGTAAATACCTTTGTGGTTTCTATTAGTTAACAAGCATATTGCTGCTAGGAATGCTGGGACGCAGGAGTTGGGACAACTCACTTCCTTTGGGCCTCGTACACCATAAATAACTTTCCATTCATTATTATTTTTTAACTATTTATTTATTTATTTATTTATTTATTATTTATTTATTATTGTATGAATGTACTGTCTGCATATAGGTTTGTTGCACCCGTGTCGTGCAATGCAGCAGCAGTCAGAAGAAGGCGTTGGCGGATTCCCCGGGAAAAACTGGAGTTAACAGCTGTTTCAGCCACATGTGGGTGCGGGGGATCGAACCTGGGTCCTCTGCAAGAGCTAGGCGGTGCCTCTCAACCGCTAGGCCATCCTCCATCCCCCACTCATAATATAATTTCTTTAAGTTAAATACTGACTCTTGGAAAGTGCTAAGGAAAAAAAAGGCAATAATGTTCAATAAAAAGAACAACTGTAGACTGACCTGAAGATGCGAAGGAGCTGCGCCTGAGACAATCTTGGGAAACTGTCGTAGAAGATTTAAACTACAAGTGCTTTATAATGGAAAATTCTTAAGAGACCCATGCAGATCAGCAGTATGAATTAAGGAAGTGTGCTAGTTAGATTTTTTGTCGATTTGACACATACTTGAGTCACCTGGGAAGGGAGACTCAATTAAGACTTTCCTCCAAACAGTATCAGGGTCGGTGGACATTTCTGTGGGAGCATTTTCTTGCTTGCTACTTGATATGAGTGCCCAGCTCACTGTGGTTGATGTCATCCTTGTGTAGTTTGTCCTGGGCTGGATAAGAAAAGTGGCTGAAATCAACCCACTGTGCACTGTTTCTCCATGGCCTGTGCTTCAGTCCCACCTCCAGGTTCCTGCCATGAACTCCTTGCCCGACCTTCCTCAATAAATACTTTGTAAGTGTTAAGAGGAAATAAACCCTTTCATCCACAAGATGATTATCACAGTCACAGAAAGCAAATTAGAACAGGAAGAAAAGACTGAAATGACAAGACCTGCTCAAGTTCAATCTTAGACAACCCCATTCCACATGGGGGGGGGGCAGAAGGTGCCCCCCTCCCCCCCAGCTGAAGAGCTATTGGAATTTGGGAGCTGCTGAGACAGGAAGACTCAGTTTTCTTGAAGGAGTGTGACTCTTGACAGGACCACATATCAGGGCCCAAAATATTTCAACACCCAAGAATAGCTAGGCAACACACATTGAACTGAGGAGAGAAAGAAGAAGGAAGAGGTGAGGAGATCTGGGAGGAGTTGAGGAGGGGTGAAAGTTGATCAAACATAATGTATAAGCTCCTCATGAATTTCAGCTCTCCTCAGCATTACAGACTGGCATTGTTAGACTACCCAGGCGGTATCATGGAAGCCAGTACAGGGAAATCAAGACAAGATGCATGCTTACGCCACCTCATTTGGGGGACCAGTCTGGGAGCGGAAGACCCTAGTGTGGAGCCCAAGGGCAAGATTGATAGGTGCTTTGGCTTGCCAACGAGGAACCTTCAAACACACTCCTTAAGGCAAACATGACATCTTTTAGCAAAAAAAAACAAAAATAAAAAAATAAAGTCCTCCAATTCAGGTGATAGACTCTCATATATACATACTATACATATATATATGTATATATATGTAAATATGTTGGGGAAAACACGCAATCAGCAAAAGAACTGGAAAAAAGGAAAAGACTGAAACAGTTGAAGTTCTCCCAAAAACAGTGAGCCTCTGCTTTGAAAAAAAAAAAACAAAACTCTGTGAAAGACTCAGGGGGCTGCAGGAATGTGTATGCATGTATGGCAGAGTGCAGAGCTCCGGTAGGCCGGGCATGGAAAGGCGGAACTCTAAATTTCATTAATAAATGATGTACAATGTCTGGAAATAGTTTAAAACCAATAATAAATTTAAAAAATTAATTGAAAAATAAAAAATATTTTTAATATTAAAAATATTTATTTTAATAAAGTATATCTGGACCTTGTGATTGCAGGCCCAAGGTGTTAGCTTCTGGGAGAGGAAGAGTTAGTTTCCTTTAGAGCTGTGGCCCCTATTGGGTTGACCATGATATGTGAAGGTAAACACCAGTCCCAGAAAAACAACAAATCGAATGGTTATCCCTCATCTGTGGATTGCTAGCACCAATTACCCTCATGTATAGGCAAAAACTGAGCAACAACATCAATGTGATCTGAAAACAATGTGCTCTTATAATGTGAATCCCTTAAAAAAATAAACAAATAAAGAAAAAAATTCCAAAAAAAACACAAGTGCTTATCTCTGAGAAACCTGAGAAAACCAAAAGGAAGAAAAGTAGGAAAATCTGACATAGGAGCTCAGGAAGGGGTGAATTTGGATGTTGGAGCAGAGCACTCAAGTTATGGAAATAGAACATATTGTGTAAGGGCAATGGATAGAGAAAGCAGGGGGCAGGACCAATGCCAGGCTGTGATGTTGACATTTAAAAGGCAGATAATGGAAGAACAACAAGCCCAAGAAGAAAAGAAAAGAAAAAAGAAAAGGAATGTGTGAAAGAGAATCATGGATTCAAATGTGGCAGCAGCTGAGGCCGGACCTGTTCAGGAAGCAGAGTGGTAGAGGAGGCCCGCCTGGGGTGGAGCCCCCACAGCCTCTTAGGCTCTGCACACTGCCTTGTGGCTCTTTGCGCGTTGAGCAATACACTGATCCATGGGTATGATGATAAATCTTTAGGAGTCAGCTTGACACTCTGTCCTAATGCTACATCTAGGCCACAAACCTCCTCCACAGGCTCTGGGATCACCAGAAGAGGAGGTGGAACGATTGTAAAAGCCACAGCGGATGGATGACTTGAAGGAAAAAACATATTTTCCAGATACATGGCAGTTGCATATATGAACTCCTAGCAGTTGTGACGACAGCCATAAGATCTGCTTAAACTCAAGCCAGAACAAGAGCCTAGCTTGGACACAGGTGGTGGGCATGAAGACCCACCCCTAGCTGAGGCGTGATTGGCAAATGTTAGCTTCTGGGAGAAGAGTTAGTTTCCTTTAGAGCTGTGGCCCCTATTGGGTTGACCATGCTCTGGGGTGGCCCCACACCCAAGAGTATTAGGGCAAAACAAATTGCACCTAATGGGCTTAGAAAAGAGGACATAAAGGTGGGTGGCTAGGAAGGAGGGGGTGGATGTGGGGGGAGCTGGGGAGGGGTGAATGTGCTCAAAACATATTGTATGAACTCCTCAAAGATTAATTAATATTGTTTTTGAACTTAGTAGAGAGATGACCAGAGTCTGTTGACATACACGTGAAAGCTGGCCACAGGCAAGGGGGACTAGCTATGGAGATGACCATGGGATTTGCAACTATGCTAGCCACCAGTGACTGACATGAGTGATTTTAGTGAAACTAGGGATGGCAGAAGCCATACAGAGTTAGGTGAGTTAAGAAGTTTACAGAGAAAAAAGCTGAGTCACTTTTTGAAAGATTTTTCTTGGAGAGAAGAGAACACTACATTGAACTTTTGAATATACAACGGTTACTATCTCATTATTTAATCTAATAAAAAGATATCTCTTAAAAATATAGAGAATGAGATGTTGCTTACATAGGAGAACAGTAGGGTAAGGAGAGAGCAAAGGCTGGGGTAGAGATGGAAGGTTCCAGGGTCTACACCGACCCTTTGTATGATAGGAGCAAGATTGTTCCTTTCAACTTCTCAGGAAGGAAGATGTGAATGCTAAGTGCTGTGCTAACTCAAAGGCTCTGCCAGCCTTTGTGGAAACAGTCACAAACTGCCTTTGCCAAAGGTGATACTCCCACCTGCATCTGAGTGACAGCACTGTGACTAAGAACTGCACACACTGAGTTAGTGAAATGAAAGCCAGGTATGATTGAATGGGGCATGCTAGTAAACCATCCGAGGGTGCACAATTTCAAGATCTCAACATTTGGAGACAATAGAATCTCTTAGTTTAGAAAAGAATTTATAGTTTGGATTTTTGCTTTCCATTCTGGGAGTCCATTTATTGAAAAATGAACCAGACTCAGCCTTGGACTTATCCTGATGCAATCCAGGACATGCTGAATTCAAAACATAATAAAATTATCAAGCTATCTTTCTATCCTCAGAGTATGTTATGCAAGTAAATGTTACTACAATCGAAACAGGTCTCTGAAATATAAATTCTTTGAAAAGTAAAAAGAATGGACAGCTAGGAATAGCAGGACAGGTCAGAGCTACAGCTGCCTTGAATATGGTGATGGGTAACTGAGCTGGGCTGCACAATGAGGAGAGCCAACATTTTCAGGAGTATACAAAGTCATACATCACAGAAAGGACATGTACACAATTCATGTCCTTTTCAGATTCCAAAGTCAATAACCAACTTGTATCTGTATGCACATCCTGTGCCGTCCTCTCGCCCTGTGAGAAACCCAACTTCTGTTGTCTGGCTTTAAGCCTTTTCACTAGTTAAAAATCTGTGCTTTAAAAATATTTTGCTTTTCTTCTCAAGGCATGTCCACACCTCTCCCTTTCTTCTAGCCACTTCTCACCACCATAGAATGCCAACTCAATATTTCTCACACTTATTTATTTTTTACTTTAAAAATTCCTCTGCCTCTATGTCCTTTGGATATTGGTTAAACTCACTCCTTGTTAGGAATTTTCTTCATTGAATTCAATGAAACCAGGCCTTAGTCACTTTCAGTTCACTGGAACTGCTCTTGTTAAAGTAACCAGAATCATGCCACACCACATTCTCTTTGTCCCATTTACATCTCAGAATCTTTTGATAGAGATCTATTCTGCTAGTTTGAAACATAATATTTTCGGTGAAAGAAATTATTTTAAACCAATTTATTAGCTCAATTAATTGCGGTTATTCTTCTTTTAAATTCTATGACCTTTAGTGCCAGGGGTGTTTTTTCTTACTGTTATACAAATTACATAATTTCTATCCTTATGTCCTTTGTTCAAACTTAATTCCATCACTGGTCCTATTTTGTCCTCTCACTCATGCTTCTCTGCAAATGATTTTGTCTGTTCACAAAGATTAAATATCTGCCTTGTGGCCATCTCCCTTTTCCTTTTCTTTTTTTCTTTTTTTTTTCCTTTTCCTTTTCTGTTTTTTTTTTTTCCCCCCCTTCCCTTTCTTCCCCCTTTCTCCCCTGAGCCTGCCTTCTCAGGAGGTTCGGATTCATGCAGGTAACTACTTGCTTACCATCCCTTCTTGTCTAACAAGCACCTCCAAGTAGCAGAACCAATGCAGAAGTCTTCATCTTCTCTCCCTTGCCCATCTCTCCTACTCTTCTTCACCTCAGGAGTCGCACAGCAGCACTGCCAAGTGTTAAAGCACAAAATCTACAAGGCTTTGTGTACTTCAGCCTTTCCTGGATCTTTTACACTTAATCTAATAGAAAGAATTCTTCTTCCTTGTTTTTTTTTGTTTCCCCTACAATAATGGTCACACCCTCTATCTCTTCTTCCATTTATAGCATCAATTGCATAGAGACCCTCAGCCTTAGCATAACTGATATTTGGGGTACAATCATATTTTATAGGGACTTGTCCTATATAATACTGACCTGTTTTTACTAGCTTTGTCTATAAGCACAAGAAGTAACACCCTGTTCCCAATTATGAAACCAAAAAAGTCTCCAGACAGTGCCACATTTTCTCTAGGGGGAAAATCACCCTGAGAACCACTGTGCTACAGCGATCAGTTATCACCATTAGCCTGCAATAGGATCTCGCCCCACTTACACTCTCTGCATGCGGTGTTCCACATGGTAGTAAGATGAATCTTCTAAAATCATAATCCAGTTTCCTAAGTGAAGCAATTCAGTAATAATAGAAACCCTTTTTTCATACAGTTTCCAAGGCTTATGACTACTGTTCACATATCTGGCCTCATCTGATGCCATCCACCATGTTTTATCCCTAGCCACGTCATTCTTCAATGTACCAAGCTTGCTAGTAGGAGTCTTGATTCTCCGTCTTGGGAATACTTTTTCTTATCACCCAGGTTTCAGTTTAAATGCTTCCTGCTACAGAAATTGTATCACAAGCAACTTACTTAAAATATCATGTACATTATGATTCTGGAGTATCTGTGACCTTTCTTTTTAGCTTTATCACTAAGATTAAGTCATTACCTTTTTCTAGTCTATCCTAGCTGAACAGATGGTAGATGTGATAAAAGCAAGAGCCTTAACCATTTTTCCCTATACACTTTTTAGTGTATAAACATATATTTGCTTATTGAATGAGAGGTTGAAAATTTTCAAAGCAATTTCATTTTCATTTAATGAAAGTAAATGAATTTCAAGCAAGGAAAATATTAGTAGCCCTTAAAATGACATGATTACATCGTTTTTCTTTGAATATGAATTGCTACCTTTACAATCATCATTTTGTCAGAGTGAACCATGGAGAAGGATGTGAAAACTGTTTTGGACAGTTCACTTTCATTCCTGAGTTTTCAGAGTTTCAGAAAATACAAATAAAGTTAGATAATTTTGTTCAGAACCTGTCAAATCCAAAATCCCTCTAATAACCTCAGGATTAATTTCTAATGTGCTGAACAAACATCACCTATAAAACACCATGTTAATTTCTTAATGTAGTTCTCTTTAAAATATATTCAGTGGAGGAACTGTTGACAAATATCTCTAGTGTCTACCGGTGTTCTGTGTAGTACATAAATAATAAAACTATCAAAGNCGATTAGGAGCTTCAGTAAGGTGGCAGGATACAAAATAAACCTAGAAAAAATCAGTAGCCTTTCTCTACACCAACAGTAGGCAGCTGAAGAAGGAATACAAGGAGACCTTCCCACTCACAATAGCCTCAAAAACAATAAAATACCTAGGAACAAACCTAACCAAAGATACCAAGGACCTCTACAACAAAAATTTTAAACCTCTGAACATGGCATCTTAAGGTTACACACATTTGAGATATTGTGATGCTCTAACTTCATAGAATAAAAGTTACATGGAAGGAATATGTGACTTTTAGTCCAAGAGATTTGACCCTAAAAATGTGGCAATGTGATGAATTATGAAAATTTGTTTTGATTAAATTCTGAGAAAAACAGAGAATTAATTTGGAAGGACTAAAAAGAGCATGTTTGGCATAAATAACATTGCCATGAGAGAGGCTAGATATGCAGGGCTGTCAGGAAGAGACTAGCACAATGCTGTCAGACATGGGCTGTTTAATTAAAATATTCTGACAGGAGCATGAAGCAGAGGCACGAAGGTCAAAGGTTTGAAGAGGAGGTCCTTCAAGGGCTCCATGACTTAAAGTGAGCGTCTGAAAAATCTGCCTCCCTAAGTTGCATAGTTTAGAGTATCCTTTTCTGTGATCTAGGGATAGTCAAACAAGCTTTAAGAAGGATGGAGTATTAAGGTATAAGAATCTAGCAAACAATCAAGAAAGGTTTGTGTTTATAAGTAAAAACTGATAAGATTAGCTACAAAGGCTCTTTTACCAACTCAAATGTGGTGTTCTTTTGATGGATTAGTTAAAAGCCTATTAGTTCTGCAAATACCTCTACTGCATAAGGTTTATACAGCACTTTCTTAACATTACTCTAAAAGCCCTGCACTTAAAGTGATTGTGTGTACAAGCAGGTGATGGGATAAGGCATTCTGCCAGAGATGATAGAGGGAAAATTCAATGCCCTCAGAGGACTGGTTTAAAGAAGAAATTCTTTTCAGTTAAGTTCTATTTTGGCACACTGGGAATTTTTCTATATGAACTACTCTATTTTTTTCATCCATTCCAGTGGCAGGTAGTTTTAAAGGTCACAGAGTTGCTGGGCTTAATCACAGTTACAATTGCTTAGTAGCCATTTGATCTTAAGAAAGATGTGTGACCACGCTCTGGGTTACTTTCCTCCTCAGCAAGAGATAATCACAGTGGCTGTTTGATAAAGCATGTTAGTATTATGCAATACTGTGTTACGTAGGCTGAATCATAGCTTCCAAAGATTTCTAACCCTAATCACTGCAGTTTATTAGTTACTCTGCGTGGCAAAAGTCTTTACAAGTGTTGGTCAAGTTCAGGATCTTCAGGAGGACAGAATGGTGGGAGAACAAATATTCTCTGTGTTGTTATCCAGATGGAAATAACTTATTACAACTACAGAAAACTGATAGTAACATGTAAACCCATTCAGGAAGATTGTCCATATTCTACAAAATGGCATAAGTTCACACTTGTAAGTACTGAGAGCTTGGACAACTCATGGGCGGTGTATTCAGGGAACTTACCTACTAATGCATAGGATCGTGTTCCAGATAGAAGCTTATTGTGATGGGGACAAGAAAGGAATATGCCATTTGATGTTGAACATTCTATTAGTAGACATTTTAATCAGATCAAGCAAAGTAGAAGGACCAATATAATGTTAGAACACAGTAACGGCTCAAGTCTTCTCTTGGTTAATTAAGATGTCAGTTATTTCAAAACAAAGCTGCAAGGAAAAAAAATAAGATGTCAGTTATATATCAAGCCATATACTCCCTGGAAGAATTATGTAAGGTATTTATGAAAACCTTGAACTCAACAGCCCAAACAATATATAAAGCTAATTCTTTTTTTTTTTTTTTTTTTTTATTTTTAAGACAGGGTCTCCCTGTAGCCCCAGCTGGCCGGAACTACAACCCTCCCTGTAGACCAGGCTGGCCTGAACTCACAGAAGATCCCTGCCTCTGCCTCCCAAGTGCTAGGATTAAGGTCGTGTGCCACCACAACCAGCAAAGCTAATCCTGCTTCCCAAAAGAATAACATACCATACAAAGAGGAGGTCTCCATAATGACTAAAGAACTTCGATCAAGTAAGTGACTCCTTACTGTAGAGTATACACAGAGTTCAAGGTTATATAACCCCAAAGCAGGCCATTCACAGCTTTAGTTCTTATTTCTCCTCTCTCTCTTCTCTGCCCTATTTAACGAAATTTGGAGTATTAAGGTGTTACAGTAAGCAACAACTTTTCAAAAGTATAGTAATAACTTTTTAAAATGTGGATATAATCCAGACTAAAGACTTTTGCCTAACCTTGAAAACAAAATTACTGTTTACAATGTAATGATTGTCATATCAAAGTGCTGAAAGCAGAGGGTCATGCTTATCTCACTGGAAGCAATGAAAGAAACTAAGAAGTCTGTTTGTAGTTGTGTGTAGTGTTTCTAAGCCTAGGGTGGAAGGCAAGATTCCTGATAATGAAAAGGGTGGTCCTGACTTCTAATTCCATCATTCATGTGGGATATGCGCTTAATAAAACGTGAAGCAACCTGGTTGAGGAGCACAGTTCAGAGAGTCTGAAGGAATACGGATCAGGTTCAGGTCCACTCTTGGCCTAAAATCCAATGCTAAGGTTTGGCTGTTTCTAAAACTCAGACACACATACAATGTGGTTTAGATATACTGAACAGAAGGCTGAGGGAATGTAAAACCTTTGTGTGCAAAAGCTACCCCCCCACCCCACCCCCCCCCCCCCCCCCCCCCCCCCCCCCCCCCCCCCCCCCCCTCCCTCCACGGCCCCCCCCCCCCCCCCCCTTTTTGTTGTTTATTCCAAAGTCTTTATCACTTAAAGCTAAAAAAATAAAAAAAAAAAAAAAATCAGCAACACAAGGTTTGGAGCCACACAGTAGGGCTAGAGTGACTTTTTCTGAAAATAAAGAGGTCTGGGATCAACATATTACAATGAGTTTTTTAATAAGCTTATATTTGAAATAAAATATCTCACCCATGAATGTAGATGGCATTAAAGACATATTAACAACAAAACTCTATCTTTGCCAAGTTGAAGCACAGAAAGGAAATTATCAGACATTGGTGAAACTCTTTGCAGCTGGATTTTATTGTTAATTTACAGAATTAAGAATAAATACTACCCACAGAGGTCATGTGGGAAAGCCAGGTTTGCATTATCCTAGTATAGAAAATATTAGACCTCCCCTAATTTTAAGCATTGGGGTAGACATGTATCGACTTCTAGCCAATGACACATTACGACTTTGGGGAGAGGTTTATGGAAAAGAAAATTTCAGTTCAACAATATCAAAGAAAACGAGGAAAGTTTCTCTCCCTTGCGTGTCCTTTGTTTTGAGACATTAAATTGTGTATCGTATGGCTCTCAGAGGAAGGACTAGATGAACTAGAGATATAGTGACCCTGGGTATGCCAGGTCTAAGCTGCTGGATGCACTACAGCTACCTTGATCCTCTGGACTTCTGGTTCTAAGTAAAATACAAAGACTCACTTATCAGACACGCTGTTTCTTGAAAATAAATGTGTTTGTAATTGATTTAACATTTACAAATAAACTCAGACTCTCAATACTTTAGATTTAGACTCTTGCAGTATAGTAAAAAATAACTATGTTGAGGGTAAGATATTTTTTCAAATTACTCAAAGGAGCTATTTTAAAAAGTTTTAAGCTGAAAGAAAAAGGATTTAACTTTATATATTCACTTATTTGTTCAGTAAATACCTTTGTGGTTTCTATTAGTTAACAAGCATATTGCTGCTAGGAATGCTGGGACGCAGGAGTTGGACAACACTTTCCTTCATGACCTCTGTACACATAAATAAACTTTCCATTCATTATTTATTTTTTAACTATTTATTTATTTATTTATTTATTTATTTATTTATTTATTTATTTGTATGAATGTACTGTCTGCATATAGGTTTGTGCACCCGTGTCGTGCAATGCAGCAGAGGTCAGAAGAGGGTGTCGGATTCCCCTGGAACTGGAGTTAAAGACTGTTTTCAGCCACCATGTGGGTGCTGGGGATCGAACCTGGGTCCTCTGCAAGAGCAGTCGGTGCTCTCAACCGCTAGGCCATCTCTCCATCCCCCACTCAGTATTTAATTTCTTTAGTTAAATACTGACTGGAAAGTGCTAAGGAAAAAAAAGGCAATAATGTTCAATAAAAAGAACATACTGTAGACAGACCTGAAGATTGAGAAGGAGCTGAGCATGAGAAAATCTTGGGAAATGTCGTAGAAGAATAAATACAAGGCTTTATAATGGAAAAATTCTTTAAGAAACCCATGCAGATCAGCAGTATGAATTAAGGAAGTGTGCTAGTTAGATTTTTTGTCGATTTGACACATACTTGAGTCACCTGGGAAGGGAGAACCTCAATTAAGGAATTTCCTCCAACAGACAGGTCTGTAGGCATTTCTGGGGAGCATTTTCTTGCTTGCTACTTGATATGAGTGCCCAGCTCACTGTGGTTGATGTCATCCTTGTGTAGTTTGTCCTGGGCTGGATAAGAAAAGTGGCTGAAATCAACCCACTGTGCACTGTTTCTCCATGGCCTGTGCTTCAGTTCCTGCCTCCAGGTTCCTGATTTGAATTCCTGCCCCGACCTTCCTCAATAATAAATTGTAAGTGTAAGAGGAAATAAACCCTTTCATCCACAAGATGATTATCACAGTCACAGAAAGCAAATTAGAACAGGAAGAAAAGACTGAAATGACAAGACCTGCTCAAGCTCAATCTAGACAAAATTCCACCATGGGGGGGGGGCAGAAGGTGCCCCCCTCCCCCCCAGCTGAAGAGCTATTGGAATTTGGGAGCTGCTGAGACAGGAAGACTCAGTTTTCTTTAAGAGTGTGACTCTTACAGGACCACAATGCAGGGCAAATTCAACACCCAAGAATAGCTAGGCAACACACATTGAACTGAGGAGAGAAAGAAGAAGGAAGAGGTGAAGGAGGATCTGGGAGGAGTTGAGGGAGGGGAAAGTGATCAAAATACATTGTATGAAGCTCCTAATGAATTCAGCCTCTTCAGAGTACAGACTGCCATTGTTAGACTACCCAGGCGGTATCATGGAAGCCAGTACAGGAAGATCAAGTCAGGATGCATACTTACTGCACCTCATTTGGGGGACCATGGGAGGGAAAGACCCCAGTGTGGAGCACAAGGGCCAGAATGATGGTTATTTGGGCTTGCCAACGAGGAACCTTCAAACACACTTCCTTAAGGAAAACATGACATCTTTTAGCAAAAAAAAAAAAAAATAAAAAAATAAAGTCCTCCAACTCAGGTGATAGATATATATATATACATATATACATATATATATGTATATATATGTATATATGTTGGGGAAAACAACAACAACAAAAGAACTGGGGGAAAAAAGGAAAAGACTGAAACAGTGAAGTTCTCCCCAAAACAGTGAGCCTCTGCTTTGAAAAAAAAAAAAACAAAACCTCTGGAAAGACTCAGGGGGGATGCAGGACATGTATGCATGTATGGCAGAGTGCAAGAGCTCGGGTGGCGGGCATGGAAAGGGAAGTGACTCTAAATTTCATTAATAAATGATGTACAATGTATGGAAATAGTTTAAAAACAATAATAAATTTAAAAAATTAATTGAAAAATAAAAATATTTTTAAATATTTAAAATAAATATTTTTAAAAGTATATCTGGACCTTGTGATTGCAGGCCCAAGGTGTTAGCTTCTGGGAGAGGAAGAGTTAGTTTCCTTTAGAGCTGTGGCCCCTATTGGGTTGACCATGCTAAGTGAAGTAACACAGTCCCAGAAAAACAAACAATGAATGGTATCCCTCATCTGTGGATGCTAGCACCAATTACCTAATTGTATGGCAAACTGAGCAACATCAATGTGATCTGAAAACAACTGTGCTCTTATATTATAGAATCCCTTAAAAAAATAAACAAATAAAGAAAAAAAATGCCAAAAAAAAAAATGTGCTTTCTCTGAGAAATCCTTGAGAAAACCAAAAGAAGAGAAAGTAGGAAATCTGACATAGGAGCTCAGGAAGGGGTGAATTTGGATGTTGGAGCAGAGCACTCAAGTTATGGAAATAGAACATATTGTGTAAGGGCAATGGATAGAGAAAGCAGGGGGCAGGACCAATGCCAGGCTGTGATGTTGACATTTAAAAGGCAGATAATGGAAGAACAACAAGCCCAAGAAGAAAAGAAAAAGAAAAAAGAAAAGAATGTGTGAAAGAGAATCATGGATTCAAATGTGGCAGCAGCTGAGGCCGGACCTGTTCAGGAAGCAGAGTGGTAGAGGAGGCCCGCCTGGGGTGGAGCCCCCACAGCCTCTTAGGCTCTGCACACTGCCTTGTGGCTCTTTGCGCGTTGAGCAATACACTGATCCATGGGTATGATGATAAATCTTTAGGAGTCAGCTTGACACTCTGTCCTAATGCTACATCTAGGCCACAAACCTCCTCCAAAGGCTCTGGGATCACCATGGAAGAGGAGGTGGAACGATTGTAAGAGCCACAGGTGATGGATGACTTGAAGGAAACAGTTTTCCAGCTATAACAAAGCAGTTGCATATATGAACTCCTAGCAGTTGTGACGACAGCCATAAGATCTGCTTAAACTCAAGCCAGAACAAGAGCCTAGCTTGGACACAGGTGGTGGGCATGAAGACCCACCCCTAGCTGAGGAGTGATTGGCAAATGTTAGCTTCTGGGAGAAGAGTTAGTTTCCTTTAGAGCTGTGGCCCCTATTGGGTTGACCATGCTCTGGGGTGGCCCCACACCCAAGAGTATTAGGGCAAAACAAATTGCACCTAATGGGCTTAGAAAAGAGGACATAAAGGTGGGTGGCTAGGAAGGAGGGGGTGGATGTGGGGGGAGCTGGGGGAGGGGTGAATGTGCTCAAAACATATTGTATGAACTCCTCAAAGAATTAATTAAATATTGTTTTTGAATTAGTAGAGAGTGATCAGAGGTCTGTTGAATACACGTGAAAGCTGGCCACAGGCAAGGGGGACTAGCTATGGAGATGACCATGGGATTTGCAACTATGCTAGCCACCAGTGACTGACATGAGTGATTTTAGTGAAACTAGGGATGGCAGAAGCCATACAGAGTTAGGTGAGTTAAGAAGTTTACAGAGAAAAAAGCTGAGTCACTTTTTGAAAGATTTTTCTTTGGAGAGAAGAGAAATACATTGAAACTTTTAGAATATAAAAACGGTTACTATCTCATTATTTAATCTAATAAAAAGATATCTCTTAAAAATATAGAGAATGAGATGTTGCTTACATAGGAGAACAGTAGGGTAAGGAGAGAGCAAAGGCTGGGGTAGAGATGGAAGGTTCCAGGGTCTACACCGACCCTTTGTATGATAGGAGCAAGATTGTTCCTTTCAACTTCTCAGGAAGGAAGATGTGAATGCTAAGTGCTGTGCTAACTCAAAGGCTCTGCCAGCCTTTGTGGAAACAGTCACAAACTGCCTTTGCCAAAGGTGATACTCCCACCTGCATCTGAGTGACAGCACTGTGACTAAGAACTGCACACACTGAGTTAGTGAAATGAAAGCCAGGTATGATTGAATGGGGCATGCTAGTAAACCATCCGAGGGTGCACAATTTCAAGATCTCAACATTTGGAGACAATAGAATCTCTTAGTTTAGAAAAGAATTTATAGTTTGGATTTTTGCTTTCCATTCTGGGAGTCCATTTATTGAAAAATGAACCAGACTCAGCCTTGGACTTATCCTGATGCAATACATGGACATGCTGAAATTCAAAACATAATAAATTATAAGCATCTTTCTATCCTCAAGAGATGTTCATGGACAAGTAAATGTACTAAAATAGAAACAGTCTCTGAAAGTAAATTCTTTGAAAAGAAAAGAAGACAGCTAGGAATAGCAGGACAGGTCAGAGCTACAGCTGCCTTGAATATGGTGATGGGTAACTGAGCTGGGCTGCACAATGAGGAGAGCCAACATTTTCAGGAGTATACAAAGTCATACATCACAGAAAGGACATGTACACAATTCATGTCCTTTTCAGATTCCAAAGTCAATAACCAACTTGTATCTGTATGCACATCCTGTGCCGTCCTCTCGCCCTGTGAGAAACCCAACTTCTGTTGTCTGGCTTTAAGCCTTTTCACTAGTTAAAAATCTGTGCTTTACAAATATTTTTCTTTCTCTCAAGGCAGTCCACACCTCTCCCTTTCTTCTAGCCACTTCTCACCACCATAGAATGCCAACTCAATATTTCTCACACTTATTTATTTTTTAAAAATTCCTCTGATTCTATGTCCTTTGGATATTGGTTAAACTCACTCCTTGTTAGGAATTTTCTTCATTGAATTCAATGAAACCAGGCCTTAGTCACTTTCAGTTCACTGGAACTGCTCTTGTTAAAGTAACCAGAATCATGCCACACCACATTCTCTTTGTCCCATTTACATCTCAGAATCTTTTGATAGAGATCTATTCTGCTAGTTTGAAACATAATATTTTCGGTTGAAAAAATTATTTAACAATTTCATTTAGCTCAATCTAATTGCGGTTATTTTCTTTTAAATTCTATGACTTTAGTGCCCAGGGGTGTTTTTCTTACTGTAATACAAATTACATAATTTCTATCCTTATGTCCTTTGTTCAAACTTAATTCCATCACTGGTCCTATTTTGTCCTCTCACTCATGCTTCTCTGCAAATGATTTTGTCTGTTCACAAAATTTAAATATCTGCCTTGTTGGCATCTCCTGAGCCTGCCTTCTCAGGAGGTTCGGATTCATGCAGGTAACTACTTGCTTACCATCCCTTCTTGTCTAACAAGCACCTCCAAGTAGCAGAACCAATGCAGAAGTCTTCATCTTCTCTCCCTTGCCCATCTCTCCTACTCTTCTTCACCTCAGGAGTCGCACAGCAGCACTGCCAAGTGTTAAAGCACAAAATCTACAAGGCTTTGTGTACTTCAGCCTTTCCTGGATCTTTTACACTTAATCTAATAGAAAGAATTCTTCTTCCTGTTTCCCCTACAATAATGTCACACTCATCTACTCTTCTTCCATTTATAGCATCAATTGCATAGAGACCCTCAGCCTTAGCATAACTGATATTTGGGGTACAATCATATTTTATAGGGACTTGTCCTATATAATACTGACCTGTTTTTACTAGCTTTGTCTATAAGCACAAGAAGTAACACCCTGTTCCCAATTATGAAACCAAAAAAGTCTCCAGACAGTGCCACATTTTCTCTAGGGGGAAAATCACCCTGAGAACCACTGTGCTACAGCGATCAGTTATCACCATTAGCCTGCAATAGGATCTCGCCCCACTTACACTCTCTGCATGCGGTGTTCCACATGGTAGTAAGATGAATCTTCTAAAATCATAATCCAGTTTCCTAAGTGAAGCAATTCAGTAATAATAGAAACCCTTTTTTCATACAGTTTCCAAGGCTTATGACTACTGTTCACATATCTGGCCTCATCTGATGCCATCCACCATGTTTTATCCCTAGCCACGTCATTCTTCAATGTACCAAGCTTGCTAGTAGGAGTCTTGATTCTCCGTCTTGGGAATACTTTTTCTTATCACCCAGGTTTCAGTTTAAATGCTTCCTGCTACAGAAATTGTATCACAAGCAACTTACTTAAAATATCATGTACATTATGATTCTGGAGTATCTGTGACCTTTCTTTTTAGCTTTATCACTAAGATTAAGTCATTACCTTTTTCTAGTCTATCCTAGCTGAACAGATGGTAGATGTGATAAAAGCAAGAGCCTTAACCATTTTTCCCTATACACTTTTTAGTGTATAAACATATATTTGCTTATTGAATGAGAGGTGAAAATTTCAAGCAATTCATTTTCATATTAATGAAAGTAAATGAATTTCAAGCAAGGAAAATATTAGTAGCCCTTAAAATGACATGATTACATCGTTTTTCTTTGAATATGAATTGCTACCTTTACAATCATCATTTTGTCAGAGTGAACCATGGAGAAGGATGTGAAAACTGTTTTGGACAGTTCACTTTCATTCCTGAGTTTTCAGAGTTTCAGAAAATACAAATAAAGTTAGATAATTTTGTTCAGAACCTGTCAAATCCAAAATCCCTCTAATAACCTCAGGATTAATTTCTAATGTGCTGAACAAACATCACCTATAAAACACCATGTTAATTTCTTAATGTAGTTCTCTTTAAAATATATTCAGTGGAGGAACTGTTGACAAATATCTCTAGTGTCTACCGGTGTTCTGTGTAGTACATAAATAATAAACATCATAAGAAGTACATGAAGCAGGAAGTAGGTATACACTGTATAGGCAATCAAAATTTTAGGCAAGGCAGCAAAGGAGACTTCCTCCATTTGAAGAATGTTGAAACTCAGTCACTAAATGAGGGATCAAATGCCCTGTTGCTATCTGGGAAAGCAGTGTTTTCACACATTAACCATGGCAAGCACATGGACCAGAAAGCTCAGGAGTTGATGTGGATGGAGACAGAGAATGGCAGCTGTCCATAATTCCAGTTCCAGGGGATCAGATGCCCGCTTCTGTCCTCCGTGGGCATTATATCACACAGGTGCACTTACATGTATGCACGCCATACACCCATATACATAAAATAAAATTAAATAAATAAAATATTATTTATTTTTTATTTTTTAAATTTTATTTATTTCTGTATGTGCATGAATGTACTGAAGTGGACATCTGATCCCCTGGAACTGGAGTTATGGACAGTTGCTAGCCACCATGTGGGTGCTGAGAACCAAACCCAGCTTCTCTCCAAGAGCAGCCAGTATTCTTAATCTCCGAGCCATCTCTCCAGCAACCCCACCCATAATGAATTTTAAAAAGAGTTTAAACAAAGCTTGGTGTAGCAGACTTTAATCTAAGCTACTCAGGAAGCTGAAGCAGAATGCCAAGTTCAAGCCACTCTGTGCAATTTAGGGGAGACATTGTCTCAAAACAAAATGTTTAAAATAGATTAATTTTGTGTTCTCTGTACAAAAAAATCAGTTGAAAATGAATCAAAGACTTTAACACAATACACTAAACTAGAAAACATGCCCAAACACTGCAGTATACAGACATTAGCAAGAACTTCACGAGAAAGACTATAACAGCATATGGAATAATTCCAAGAGTCAATAAATTATATTCCATGAAATTAAAAGGCCTCTTCACAGCAAACAATAATCAGAGTGAAGAGACAGCCTACAGAATGGGAGGAAAACCTTTGTCAACTATATATCTAAGGAGATTAATACCTATATCTACAAAGAACTCCAAAAATTGAGCACCACTCCCCACAACAATAAATTACTCATCAGTAATTTAGTATTTGGGGCTAACATTAATAATAATAATAATAATAATAATAATAATAGTTCTCAAAGGAAGAAGTAAAAATAATCAATACATCACCAGGAAAAGGAAAATTAAATTAAAATGACACTGAGAGAAACTCACCCAAGTCAGAATGCCTAATACACACACACACACACACACACACACACACACACACTCAAACGCACACACAAAAATAAAAATAAAAAAACAAACAAACTCCAAACTCTAGCTAGGATGAGGAAAGAGCAACCCTTCCATTTTGCTGGTGGGAATGTAAACTGGTACAGCCACCATACAAATTTAGCGTGGCTTTTCCTCAGAAACTCGAACTGAAGCATCCATATGGTCCAGCTACACCACACTTGCTTATACATGCAAAGGCTTCTAAGCCAGCATGCCAGAAACACTTGCACATGCCTGTTGCTTGCTAGACAATCACAATAGCTAACATATGGAACCAGCCTAGATGTTCATCAAAGGTTGAATGCAGAAAAGGCGTTTCATATATACACAATGGAATTAAAAAAAAATGAGATTGCAGCATCTGCAGGAAAACAAATGGAACTTTAGATCTGTTTGTCAACTGACAAACTGAAAGAAGCCAGATTCAGAAAATACCATGTTTTTCTTTCACATGTGAAATCTAGATTTAAATGTATATATACACATGTAAATCTATGCATGTGTATGTAGGTGATGAAAGCAGACAAGGCCATGGAAGGAGAGTTCTCAAAGGATGGGAAACAAGAGCAGTAATGAAACATGTGACAGGGATGCAGAGGCCCAGACTGTTTGGAGGAAGGAAAGAAGCCAGCAAGAGTCGGGGAAGGCGTACTGTATGCGACAAATGCTAGCAAAACAGAGCGATATAATACAAGGTGTGAAGATTTAGTTCAATACTCAGTATCGCCAAAATAAGTGAATGAGTAAATAAATTAGTTTATAGTTAAGGAGTTTAATCTTTGGAATTCTGCTACTTTTACTAAGTTCTGTGCTTGGTTCTCAGCTTTCTCTTTCTCTTTGTCTTTCCACTCACACTGCTGAGAGACTGTCCATATTGCTCCAAGGCCTTCTTGGTTCTCTGACTGCTTTTAATGACTGTCTTTTCACCATCTTTTTCCTACTGCTTAAGCCAAGTTTTGAAATGGTCACCCACTTCCTTTATTCTTATAAATGGCAATTACCTTGTATCTTCAAATGTTTGCTACAGATAGTTGGCATTCATGCCTTCCAGACTCCATGTTACCATGGGAGAGGTGGGGGGGCAGTTTTAACAATTGGTAGGGGCCCTTGGGGTTCCACAGGTACTGCTGAAGTGTTCACTGTCAGCCTGTCAGTGGTTCCTCCCACTCCATCCCATAACACGGTGTGCTGAAGACTTAGAGGGAAGTGCTACATGCCCTTCTGTCTTGTGAATTCCCATTGTAAAGTAATTAATATTGCCCTAAAAGTCACAGAACCTGTTTGTAGGCTCTTCCCATCTCTGTTCATCACAGTAAATAATTTCTACTCATCTGTTACTATTCCACTAGTCATCTTTTGAAACCTATAATCTAATGGTCAACAAATACTTCATTCCAGACATGGGACATTTTAAGTTTCCTTTTTCTTTTTATCGCTCCCATTTCTGTGTTCATATTCCCTATGTCCTCTTTCATGGTTATCCTTTCCTTTCATTTCTTCAGTACACGTATAGTAAGTTCTTTCAAGTTCTGTCCTCTTAATTTCAATATCTGTTTCTGCAGACCAGAGGATTTTGATCAAAGGTGTAAAAGACCAATGTCATGTGGAAAATGATAGAAATAGTTTGACACAAGTCAACAATATCACCATTTTGGAAGAGTTATAGTAGAAAGAGATGGTGGTTTGGCCAGGCGTGGTGGCACATGCCTGTGATCCCAGCACTCGGGAGGCAGAGGCAGGCAGATCTCTGTGAGTTCAAAGCCAGCCTGGTCTACATACTAAGTTCCAGGACAGCTGGGGCTACAGGAAGTCCATGTCTCAAAAACACCAAAAATAAATAAATAAATAAAAGACGGTGGTGGTTTGATCACGGGAAGCAGAACCAGTGTGAATGCAGAGACCGGATTTGGACCATCTGGTCTTGCTGATAGATTGGAGATTGTAGAGAAACAAGAGAAAATTAAATTACAACCTGTAATTATTATACCCTGTCTGAGTAAAATGGACTGGCTATTTATTTAGCTGTAACAAAGGAAGGAAGGAAAAAGTTTGAGAAGGAAAAAAAAAAAACAAGAATTCTGCCTGATCCTATTGAATGTGAAGTATCTACTAGCTAGCCAACTAGAAATGCTGAATAGGCACTTTCCCATGAGCTGGAGTTCAAGGCCAACTTGCAAGTCAAAGGTATGTGGATGATATTTAAAGCCATGAGTCTAAGAAAGTGGGTGTGATCCTTTGTGTAGTTAAATGGTTATGGGTGTGAGCAATAAGGAGACATAGGAAAAGAGTCTAAAATTAAGTACAAGGAGAAACACAAGAGTGGTATGTAAGGGAAGAAGTGAAGACTGTGACTCAAAAGAGGAATGATGAGCTAGCTTCTCACGTGCTGCTGAGGCCCAGGAAATGTGAGAACCCAGACTTTAGTACATTAACCCACTGTGATTCCAGGGGTTTGTCTGCAAAGTACATGAATATATTAGTTAATTCTGTTATTCTAACTTTTTGAGTGGCTCTGAGTTTAAATCCCCAAAGTGCTTATCTTTTAATCAGCTAAATTCCTGAGAGTCCTGTCTGAGATCTTTTCAGCATTTTGTCCAGAGTAGTGATTTTGTCAATTAGAATAATTGTATTCTATATTTCACTTGAATGTCGATTTATGCATTCCTAGTCACTAACTCCAATAACATTTATTTAAGTTAATTACTTCTCTAATATTTGATTCATGAGAATAATTCATCTGTGCAATGGGCATTCATGTCCTTTAAATTACATCGATACACTGCTTGCCACAATCGTCCTTCCATAAATTTGAATGTGCCCATAAGATATAGTGTTTTTATGTATTTGATATGCTCCAAAAATTACATCATTAAATTAGGCTACTAAAAAATAGTCTCAGTATAATAGATGGGAAAACTGCTTTCGGTAGAAAAGCCAAAAGTTTGCCTTAAATATCTGAGTGAAATAAAGAACGTGGAGTCTGGGCCACTATAAAATGTTTTCCAGATGCAAAGGCACTTGTTGAGGGTTGTGAGACTGAGGTCAATCTCTAACATCTAGACTTCTCAGTATGGAAGACCTCAGTAATATGGAAGGAACACAAATTAATTCACACAGAATACAGGTTCCTTTGTAAGCAGCCTTGAGGAGGTATCTTTCTTTTATAAGAACACAATTGCAGCCAGGCGTGGTGGCGCACGCCTTTAATCCTAGCACTCGGGAGGCAGAGGCAGGTGGATCTTTGTAAGTTCAAGGCCAGCCTGGTCTACAGAGTGAGTTCCAGGACAGCTGGGGCTGTTACAGGGAGACCCTGTCTCGAAAATATCCCCCTCCCCAAAAAGATGTAGGAGTCCCTGGAGTACAGGCAGCTAGCTCAGGGGTATCCCAGGAGGCTAGTTGTTAGGGTCTGAGACCCTGTGGACCCTCCACTGTGAAGAAATAACCCAAGATAAAAGCACTTTGCCATTAGCTCCAGGGTTCCTGGGGCTACCAAAGAGATCCTGTGGGTTTTCTGAGCCTTCTGGGGCCTTCTGTGTTCCCCGATTTGAAAGGCGTAGTGGGGAAGTAGCCAGAATTTTATCCTCTTGCAGAAGTCATGTGACCAGACACACGTGCTCTGCTCACCGTGGGCAAGTGACATGGGTCCAAGGGTGCCCTTGCTAAGGGTGGCACAGCAGGCAGCGTCTGGCGCTGTGGTGTCTAGTGAGCTTCATCTAGGCCCCAGGGACACCAGGAAACTGCTTGGCTCATTTGGCCATCAGGTGAGAAAGTTGATGAGATTTTTCCGGCTTTGAGGATCACAGCATGGACTGCAGACACTCCTTCCTGACTATCATCAGTCACCCAAGAACAGAGCGTGCTGGGGCTCACCTGTGTTTAAAGTGTCCCTTTCCTGGTTGGAATCTGGCTGTGCATGGTAGAAGAGGAGACATTTCTA
Organism: Rhizomys pruinosus; assembly: GCA_009823505.1. Classification (NCBI taxonomy): domain Eukaryota; kingdom Metazoa; phylum Chordata; class Mammalia; order Rodentia; family Spalacidae; genus Rhizomys; species Rhizomys pruinosus. The sequence continues at coordinate 297,119 of VZQC01007052.1, read as the reverse complement.
GACCCTTTTAAGGCTCTGAGCTGCCCAGCACCAGCTCTGGAGGTTTAAGATGGCGTCCAGCTGCCCGTGGGGCTACGCAGCGAGAGGGGAGGCCACTGTTGGGCCTGGCTAGATGTCATGAGGGCACTGGCTTGGGAGTGTAAATGCAGCCCCTGACTCCTGTCGGTGCACGCTGTGTGCAGGGCCAGAGTTCCACGTTTCTCTGCTTGCTTCTTATCCCAGGCTAGCCCATCCTACCCACAGCTATGTGGAACTTCAAGTGAGATCAGCTGCTGCAGACGGGAGGGTTCATAGGACTCCTGCCTTCTCCCAGGAAAAGTACCTCTTCACTTCAGACCCCCAGGAAAGGCCAGCTGCAGAGGTCTCCTGGCTTCACTGGGCAGCTGCTGCCCAGGCTCAGGACCCTGGGATGGTGCTAGAAGCACCCTCTTCTGTGGACCCGCCCCCCGCCCAGCAGGCTCGCCCCCCGCACCGCAGCATCGCCCACGCCCTCACCTCTCGTTTCACCAGCCCCACCTCTTCCCTCCAATAGGACTCCGCTCTGCCCTCAGGTCCCGCCACGTCCCCTCAGCCCCGCCCCTTCCTGCCTCGGACCCCGCCTCCATCTCCAATTTGCCACGCCCCCACCCCGCAAGGCCTCTTCTCCCTTCCCTCGGGCCCCGCCTCTGCAGTCCCGTAGACCCCGCCTTTCCTTCAGGCCACACCTCTGAACCCACGTGGGTCCCGCGGGGTGCTCCAGAGGCTGACCCAGGGCTGCCGCTTCTAGCCCTTCCCTCAGCTCCTCCCACTTGCCTACAGCCACCTCTGAGCTTGGGTGACTCAGGTCAGCTCCAGTAGTCCACCTGTTGACAAGTGCAGCACTGCCTTGTAGTGCTGGAGAATGGCAGTTCAATCTTAGCCAAGAGCAAACATCAAAACTTACTCAGAGTCAAGCTTTTCATTTTTGAATAGGTAGAAGTGATCATCTTCAAATAAAACAACGTATGCTGGGAAACCTCGATATGGCATAAGCAGTATGACAAAAGTTTCTCTTCAAACCTAGTCGCAAGCTGGACCAGGCATCCGGACGGACAGCATCATGCTAATAACAACATAAAATTAGATTTGCAGTATTACAGATATTCCTACCAAATAACGCTTTTGGCAAATTTCTCATCTGGCACTGCTAGACGCTGTCATTATGAGCGTCTCTCCACCCAGTACGTCCTCCTCCATCTGTATGTCACAAACAATCAAAATGTTGTTCCAGTACACAGGAAGTTGATGAAGGTATACGTGTTGTCTACCGTTTCTAAACCACACTGCTTTAAAATAGCACTAGGGCCATCCTTTGACCCTATCCTGGCACAAGTTATCCCAGTGTCAATAAAGGGATACTGGAAATTTTACAGACGCTCTATCTGCTTCGGAGAGATTCCGTGTTTTATTCTTATCTGAATCCACTAAGTAACCAAAAATCACATTTTTGCAGACATTCATTTCATAGAATAACGACAGTTTTCTCTACCTATTAATAGATATTCACTTTTTTGGTTTTTTTTTTTTGTTCCTTTTTCTCNGGGCTGCTTGAAGACTGGGTTGCGCCCGGCGCGCACTCGGTCCGGAACATGGCGGCGGAGCCCGTGGCGGCAGCGCTGGCTAGTGGCGGCGGCGGGGGCGTGGGGGCGCCGTTGGGCGGCGTCCCTGTGCTCTTTTGCTTCTCGGTGTTCGCGCGGCCCTCGTCGGTGCCTCACGGCGCGGGCTACGAGCTGTTGATCCAGAAGTTCCTAAGCCTGTACGGTGATCAGCTGGACATGCATCGCAAATTCGTGGTGCAGCTCTTCGCCGAGGAGTGGGGCCAGTACGTGGACCTGCCCAAGGGCTTCGCGGTGAGCGAGCGCTGCAAGCTGCGCCTCGTGCCGCTACAGATCCAGGTGGGTCCGGGCGGTGTCCGCCGGGCTGCGCCGCGTCCCCGCCCCCGAGCTCCTCAGGTGCTCGCCGGGCCTGCGCGCTGCGTGGGGCGGACCTGCGGGGAAGCATGGGGAGGGCCGGCCCACAGCGCCCGGTCCCCGGCCGCTCCATGTCCATCCGCTCCTTATCTAGCTGCCCGGTCCCCAGCCTTCCAGTCCCCATCTACCCGGTCCCCAGCCGTCCGGTCCCCAGCCGCTCCTTCTCCAGCTGCGCCTTCCCTAGCCGCCCAGTCTCCATCTACCCGGTTCCCAGTTACCCTTTCTCCAGCCGCCCGGTCCCCCAGCTGCTCCGTCCCCAGCTGCCCTGATCCCAGCTGCCGGGTCCCCAGCTACCCGGTCCCTATCTATCCATCCGGTCTCAAGCTGCCCGGTCCCCAGGTGCCCGGTCCCCAGCTACCCGGTCCCCAGCTGTCCCTTCTCCAGCTGCCCCGTCCCCCAGGTGCCCTGTCCCCAGCACCCGGTTCCTAGCTGCCCCGTCCCCAGCTGCCCGGTTCCCAGCTGCCCCTTCCCTAGCTGCCCCATCCCCAGCTGCAGCGTCTCCAGCTGTCCCATCCCCAGCTGCCCGGTCCCCCGGAGTTATCCCGTCCTCGGGCTGCCCGGCCCGCAGCTGCAGAGCCTGGGGCTGCAGCCCCGCCACCCTGGGTGGTCCTCTGCTCCGCTTCCGCTGTGTGCTAGCTTGCGGCATGGCCTTGTGGTCGTGGCTGTTTTCGTTTTGACCGGTTATGCCGACCAAAGGGAAGACATTGTAAGGAGTGTTGGCTTAGGGCTTGTTTCCCCGGAGTTAGGAGTTATATTAGCCACTTGCGGAAAAGCAAACTTTACCGCCCCTCTGTACATCTCCTTTCCATTCGGTTCCATTTGGGTCACCTACATCAGAAAACAGAACACACACACACATACACACACACACCCACACACACACAACCCTGCGTTCCCCGTTACCCTTCTTAAATAGCCACTTAACGCTAGACTATGAATTCCTCGTTCTGCTGGCTGAGGAAATTACATTATTAATGTTATGAGGCTCAATCTCCTGTCCTAAAATCATAGGATTCACTGGTGTTTTGTTTTGTTTTTCTCTTTTCAAAAGGAAAGACTTGACTATAAGCTTTAACTTAAGTGCTACACCATCGGTAGTTTTTCTATACCTGTAGAACTGAAAAGCATTTTCTCTGGAAGATGAAACTGAAATGTGACATTTGAGGTTAGAAGGAATTTTCCTATGCGACTGCTGTTCTGAGTCCTATGAGCTGTAGTCTGCCTGACTGGTGATGCTATGCTAAACCCCAGCACCCTTTTTTCTGAAAAATCCAAAGCAGATACTTAACCCAGTTAAAGTTTTTAACGTCCAGAGGACAATGTTCATGAGATTCCACAGTCCTCTGCCGGAGAAGTGGGTAGAGCAATCGGACACCCTGAATCTGCCCTGCTGCCCAGGTGGAGAATTGCATTCTGTGGAGTTGAAGATTCTCCATTTTTGTTTCTTTGAGAGTTCTTCTAGCTGACACTTCTCCCAGTTTCCTGTCAGTCTGTTTAGAGTCTGCTGCCGTGTTGATTATACCTTTGACAAATCCATTTATAAAGGCCCAAATCCACAAACTCCAAAGTCTAGAGCTGTATTGAAGAGGCAGATTTATCAGCCATTTCCAGTTGTTCTTGGGAAGGAAAGTGGGCCCCCATGTAAGATTGTGTATGTGCTGTACTATAAAACAGTGGGTCGCCATGTAAGACTGTGTGTGTGTGTGTGTGTGTGTGTGTGTGTGTGTGTGGTCTTCTATAAAATAGCCTTCCACATTTTTTTTTCCTGTGTCCTAGGGTATATATTTTGAAATTTTCATGATGTGACAACTGAATAACCAATCTGAAAATTAGTAACATGAATGTGTGTTTATCTGTCTCTATATATGAAATAGACATGTTGAAAAGGCAGTGTTGTTATAATTCAAGTCACTCTGCCTTTTAAAATATTGTATGTATAGTCATTTTTTGTATAGATGTTTAAATGTATAGACATTTAAAAAAATAACCTTTATAACAGTAGCAGTACTCCTGTCTGTCCACTAAAACACAGTATTTTTCTCATTAAATAATTCAATAATTTTTAAGCTCATCAGTTATACGTGTTTGTATTTTGAAGTACCTAACATACTGTTATATTCTCTCATTACATGCTCTTCTTCAGTCACATGCCTCTCCCAGCAGAGCTGTAGACATTCTGAAGGGCCGTTCTAGATAACTATGCATTCCCTTCTACTTTTTGATGTGTTTCTATAGCCATAAATGTACACATGTATGCGTGTACTCTCAGAGAGGATACATTCCTAACTACCGAATTTTCAGGAACACATCTGTATAACCCTAGTGACACATGGATCGTCTTTTGTGTCTAGAAGATTCCATAGTTAAGTGGCATCTTTGGGTGCATAGCACAGTGGATGCAAACCTGGATTCAGTTATTGTTGGAGTTAACAGTCTCTTTCATTTCTCAGAAGAGCAGAGTATAGAGAGGTAAGGATGTTAGAGAAGTGCCCAGGCTTCTGCGGCTGGCGGCTGGCAGAGCTGGCAGAGCAGGAGTAGGCCTCAGTGTACATCTGCCACTGGATTTCTGTTTCTTTTCATGCTTATTGAGAATATTGAGCACGCTGGAAAATAAGCTTTTTGTTCACTGCTTTCTTAGAATAAATACGTGTGACTTGGGAAGACTGGGGGTAGGGGGCTGTTGGGGAGACTGTGCTGGTGGGAGTCGTGGGGCTCTTCTCCTTTGATGCAGGAATTGACTTCCGTATGCAGTCCTATGCTTAAGTAGTATCACTTATTTCTCCAAGTGTAGGCCCTAGGTCTCTGGCCCACGCTCACAGATTCATTCTAGAATTTACTCTTAATTTGCTTTCATGTTTGCTGTGACTGCTGAAACTAGTGACCTTGTGAAACTGGTTGTTTTGTGCCACATTCCCACTGTTGTTGGCAGAGGTTCTTTGGGAACTAATCTGGAGGGACTCTGCTGCCACGACTAGTCTGTAGGAACAACTTTTTAGCATCTTCTTTTTGAAAAAAACCTGTCAAAATGACTGTGTGCTGCCAGCTCAGGTAGCTGAGGACACAGCTCATGTTTCATGTGTGGTTTATGTGTCTGGTGTCTTTTGAGGGACAGAATGGAAATGAGAGGATTAAATACTGGGAATTCAGGTCATTTTTTATGATTGACTTATTTTCAGTTTTCAAAAAGGTATTTTCCAAGTCTTGACAGAAACATGAACCTTGGAGACTCTTATAAGGCCAGGACATTGTTTCAGACTTTGACCAGGGCAGGAAGAGCCCAGGAGGAGACTGGAGGAAATGGATGCTGGCAGGACACCTGCCAGACTTTGTGAAATTCAGAGAGAAGGCTGTGGCCGCCTGTGAGGGCAGGAGCTCAGGGCTTCCCTCCGAAGGTTATTTTGACCTTTCCTCAGGTGGTTAATTGGGAAGGAATTTGGTTCTACCCTTTTTGTTCTTGGAAGTTTCCTATTATGATGAATGGGGCATAGACATTTTACTAGAGAGACAATTCATAATCAGAGGAGAGGCAGATTTAGAAAGGGGGAAAGGAATGTGGGTTGCCAGAGGCTGGCTGGTTGGAAGCTGGTGACTTTCATAGGACCTTTGCTGAAGGAGCCTGGCAGCAGGGACGCCTGGATGAGCCCATGCTCAGACCAAGTGGAAGAGTGGCCGGGCAGAGCTGAGAGTCGGGTGCTCTTGGGATACTGGGCAGAGACAGCTAGAGCCCGAGACCCTGCTGTTGTCTCTAGCCAGTTGGTTTGATGGACAGAGGGGGATAAAGGTATATGGGCCACTTAAAAACTTTCAGTTTTGCAAAATAATACCCAAAGCACTGTGTACTTTTTGTTTCCTGCGCATAAATTAGCAACTACCTATAAATAAGCTGAATTTGAGAGTGTGAGCTATGACCTGCGTTTGAATTTTTTCCCTCATATTTAGTTAGCCAAGGGGAGTCTTAATGTAGATATAAATGTCAATGTACTTTTGGCTCTATAGGCTTCACCTCATTGCAGGCTGAGGCACACACAGACTTAAGAGATCCTATAGAACTCAGCTTAGTGGAGAGAGTTACCCATCTGCCCCTGCCCCCCCTACCCCCCCCCAGTCTGAGAGCTTACACTTTACCTGGTAAGTCAAAGATGTAATGTTACACTAGGAATATCAAAGCCCACAGCATGTTGTGAGAACAGGAGAGAAATAGACTCTTGACATCAAAATGAAACTGGCCAGAAATACATCATAGAATGGGAGTCTTTTGATGATGCCTGGAAATCCAAGTAGAATCATTTTCTTAATTCTGCAGAGTAAGTTAACATAACTAATGCAGTGTTAGTGTTTCCAAACACAATATCTGAAGAGATCTTAATAGTAAATAATATTTAACCCCATTAGAGTACTGACTGTCGACTGTAGTATTTCATAGGCTATCATAACCATCTAATACATTTATTGATGGATTATAAGTAGTATATTTAATCCTTAAAATAGCTGTACAAGCAAAAAAAAGTGTTGATTTTTTTTTTTTTTTACTGTGTTAAAGATAAGGAAATTTTATTGGGAGATGCTCATGCATTACCCAAATACGTGTAACTGAGCATAGTGAAATTGAGATTTGGAGCCGGATTCCACAGCTGCTAGTACTGTGATGCCTTGAAGCCTGTGTGTGTGGTAGGGGAGGGTTGCCTCACAGTCTTCTGTTTTAAGTGAGTCACACTGGAGCAGGGCCTTACAGTGGCCATGTAATTGAAACCCTAGGGACTCAAATGGTGAGACTGTAGATCCTCTTCAAGCTCTCAAGTACATCGTGCTTATCTTGGGATTATAATAGACTATCAAATCTTTAAGAAAAATCACCTATTTTTAAATTTCTGATCCCTAAACATGCATAGTTTCCTAATTGTAGCACAGAGGCTATTGTTACAAACACTATTTTCTTTGTTTGTTTGTTTGTTTGTTTGTTTGTTTTGTTTTTACAAACACTCTTAACTGAATGCCTTAAACATCCAAGACATCCTCGTAGATCTGGAGTCCAAGGTCACAGCTTGGCAGGCCTGGCTCCTTCTGAGGGCTGTGAGGCAGAGTTCCTTCCATGATTCTCTCCTACCTTGTGGTTTGCTGACAGATGATGACAACACATCATTCCACTGTCAATCTTCATGGTCACAGGGCATTCTTGGTCTGCATGTGTTCGTCTTTCTGTGTCTGTGTAAATGTTTCCTTTCCGTAAGGATCCATCTTCCTTCAGTATGACTTTGAGCGAAGCTGTGCACAAGGATTCTGATGACTCAAAAAGTCATCATCTAAGATACTGGGGTGTTCTTTAAAGTATGAATTTTGGGAACATTGGTAACAATGTGGTACCACATGCTATCTTTATGGAAGGACTAGAAAATGTATCAGTCTCCATTTTGTGTGTTCCTCCGTGGCCAGCAGGCAGATTCCTTGCCCACATTGCAGTCATTTTGTAAAATTGGCAGAGCACATGTGGTCATAAAGAAATATGGTCAGGGTAACAATCTGTCTCTGAAAAGTCTGTAAAGTATGAAATCTAAGATCAAACCCAAGCTGTGGCAGTTCTAAAGGATATAAATAAAGATTTTGTACTTGAATTCTTTCTCTTTCTCTTCATGTCTTGTTTGAGGAAACTATTAGCTATTATATCAGCTTTTATATTTAAGTTTATATATTCATGTGTATGTATAGGGAAATGCATAGGTATATTTCACATGTGATTTTTTTTTTTAATTTTATTTATTTTTGTATGTGTATGAGTGTACTGTCTGCATGCAGGTTTGTGCACCCGTGTCGTGCAATGCCGCGGGAGGTCAGAAGAGGGTCTCGGATTCCCCCTGGAACTGGAGTTCTCCTGGAATTGGAGTTACAGACGGTTCTTAGCCGCCATATGGGTGCTGGGGATCGAACCCGGGTCCTCTGCAGGAGCAGTCGGTGCTCTTAACTGCTAGGGGCTATCTCTCCCGCCCCCCGCCACATGTGATTTCTTTGCATTTCTTGAACATTTATTGGCATGTACTGGCTGCATTTTTGCTTGCGCTATTTGGACAAGTCTGCTTTCTTTGTGGCAGTCTTGGCTATTTTTCTGTTGTGACATGTGTTGTAGTTTGTCTTCCATTGCTGTGACAAAACACTCTGACCGACACCAGCTTGGGGAGGAAAGGGTTTATTCAGCTTACATCTCCTGAGTCACAGTTCATCACTCAGGGAGCCCAAGGCAGGAACTCAGGGCAGGAACCTGGAGGCAGTAGCTGAAGCACAGGCCATGGAGGAATGCTGTTCACTGGCTTGCTCCCCTGGCTCATGCCCAGCCTGCCTTCTTATTCGGTACACAAGAACCTGCCCAGGGTGGCACTACTCATTGTGGGCTGGGCCCTCCCACATTGCCTGACAATCAAGACAATACTCCACAGATGTGGCCACAGGCCAATCCAATGGAGCCAATTCCCCAATTGAGGCTCCCTCAACCCAGGTGTGTCAAGTTGACACTAAAGCTATCCAGCACAACATGTAAATGTTTGATCACTGTCAGTTGGTTTAGTTACCTAGAATATTTTGAGAAAAACTTAGAAGTCAAGGTGAGAAATTCCCGAGTTATGTCATTGCAACCATACCCTGTTGGATTTGATGTGAATTTGGGGATAGGGAGAGGAGAGGATTAGTGGATGACACAGGTAGACATTTTTGGTTTGTTCTTAGCCCTATCTGGCTTGTTAGATATGGTGGTTATTCACAAAGTCCCGTCCCCCCCCTCCCCTCCCCGGCCTCTATCACATAGGGAGGCCCATTTTATTTTAAATAAGCCTTTCATTTTAGAATGGTTTTAGATTTAGGTTAAAATTGCATAGATAGTACAAACTTTCTCCATTCCTTTACCCAGATTCCTCTGTTGTTAATGACTTACTTTAATGTAGTTTATTTGTCACAACCAAAAAGGCACATTACTCTTAACTAAGGTACAAATTCAATTTTTCTTAAAGTATTTTTCTTATTAATTTTGTGCATATATATATATATATATGTGTGTGTGTGTGTGTGTGTGTGTGTGTGTGTACCTCCCCCCCCATGTATATGAACATAGGTGCCTGTGGAGTCTAAAAGAAGGGGTATTGGATCCCTTGAACCCAAAGTTATAGGCAGTTTTTTGAGCTCCCAGATGTGGGTGCTGGGAACAGAGCTCCTGGGTCCTCTGGAAGAGTAGTATGTGCTTGTAACTCGTGAGTCATCTCTCCAGCGCCTGTCCTCTTGGTTTTGCTAGCTTTTCCCTCCTGTCCATTTTCTGTTCCATATTGCAGAATGACCTTATGATCCCATCCAAGATCCCAGCAAAATCTGCTTTCCACGCCTCTTGATTCCTCTGTACTATGACTGTTTCTTTGACTTTGACTGTTACTAATGACCATCACAGGGTCAAGGAGTACTAGTCAGGTGTTTTGGTAGACTGTCTATGGGATTTCACTTGTCTAATGTTTTTCTTATGGATAGATCAAGATTGTAGGACTGTGAAGGTCCCTGAAGGTCATTCCCATCCTGTTAAATCAATGATCACCCACCCAATCAGTTTGTCAGGTTTTTCCTCTGTGGTGGGTAAAGTCACTTTCCTGTCTTTACCCTCTATGGCCCACTGCCCCAAATGTAACCACATTCAAAGGTATGTAGAGAGGCTGTGCATAGGTAGACTATCCATGACTCAAATAGTCAAAAACACCAGCTCCACTAAACACTATGTCACTGTCTTTGTTTACTGGATTTATATATGATGAGTTCCTATACCAAGAAAGGTTTTGTGGGTTTGGAGGACTTCACAGCTGTTTCTGGCTACAGTCAGGGTCTAATAGGAAATACATATGATGTATGAGGTACACAGAAATACCAAGTGTAACTCTAGGACCCTCTAAGGCCACAACTCAGAATAATATTTGGAGGATTTCTGGCTAGGTAATGATTTAGTCCTTTAAATTTTCTAACTTAATATTTTGACTATTTTGTTTTGTAGTCCTTCTGAAATAGTGTATTATTTGACATTTGCTTAATGAGTACTTGAAGGCTGATTTCCTAATGCAGAACGGTGTTGCTTCTTGCTGGACTCCCAGAGAACCCAGTTTGCCTTGCTTGCCTTGTATTTTGGATCTTTTTTCTGTCTCCTGTTAGCTTGTTAGCTGTTAGTTTACCCACCTCCATCCAGCCCTTTCCTTTCTGACTGTTGATTATAATTTTCTGGGAATCTAGACTCCATATCACCAGTCTTTTGGGAGCATACAGTGTTCAACAGTGCAGACTGGGGGTAGTGTCTGAGAGCTGGAGCTAATGGGCATGTCAGGGAGTGGCCTACAACACACTTAAGTAACTGCCAGAGGTTTATTTTGCAAACTTGCTACTGAAATAGCAAGTTTGGCTGGGCTGTATACTGTCATGTCAGATCAGCCATTTCAGGTAAACTATTTTAAATTATTTCCCCAATTATATTGGCAGTGACTTACTTGTGATTAAGGTTCAGATTTGTGAAAAGAAAATACATTGATTTTGAGCCTTTTGTACCTAATTTTAATGTTTACTGAAATTTTTAAAAAATGCATAGTCATAAGTAGTGGCTGCTTTTTTAAAAACAATACCCTAAATATACAGAAATTGGTCTTCTTGAGAGCTCAGTGATTAAGAGCACTGACTGCTCTTCAAAGGACCAGGGTTGGACTCCCAGTACCCACAGGGTGGCTAACAACTGTCCTTAACTCCAGTTCCAAGGGATCCAATGCCTTCTGACCTCTGTGGGTATTGCAGAACACAGGTGCACTTATATACATGCAGGCAATATGCTCATATGCCCAAACTAAAATTTAAAAAATAAAATGTTTTTTAAAAAAAGAAGTTTGTCTTCTTGGCTTCTCTGTGTATGTCACACTCCAAGTGTTTGAGAACAACAAAAATTCAGGTACTGGGCTGGTAAGATGGCGTTTGAGAACGACAAAAATTCAGGTACTGGGTTGGTAAGATGGCTAAGTAGGTAAATGCATTTGCTGCCAAGCCTGACAACCTGTGTTTGACCCCCCCCCCCCAAACCACATGGTAGAAGGAGAGAACAAGCTCCCACAAGTTGTTCTCTGACCTTTACACTCACCCATACAATTTACAAAATTAATAAATAAGTAAATTAATTAATTAAGAATGAGGCATCATTTAAAAACAGAGTAAGGAAGCAGCCAAATCTCGAATATGAAATTGAAAGTACTTGAATATTTACTTTACTCATGCTTTGTTGGCAGAGTGAAGACACAGCTACCTATGCTGTCAAATGACAGGTGGCTCTGCCTTCTGTGGTCTGGTGCTGGTTGCACACAGTGAAGGAGTTTGTGTACTGAATGTAGTGTAGGAACGGTAGGAGAGGAAAGTACTAGAGTCTCTCAGGCAAGAATATAGACAGAAGAGCATAGATGATGAGGACAGCACTAGCATTGGGAAGAGCAGATTTGTTTCAGTGATTCCTGATTCCTGTTGGAATTGTTTCCTCAGGAGTCTGCTGTGTGCAGAAATGCTGGTGAGGTGGCGTCCAGGGTTGAGCTCTTGCACAGTATAACCATGTAATTGGGACACAGACTCCTCCAGGAAATTATTAAGAATTGTTATCTGTTGGGTGGGTTTGGGGGCTGCAAAACAAGATAATTAGAGAGTTTTCGTGAGTGACTGGGAAGAGTAATGACACTGGTTCTTGGAGGACCAAACACATCTTTGCAGAGCTGTCTGTAATTTGCCAAATGGAAAGAGAAGCACCTTGAGGTTTAAATCCTTGTATTCAACATTGATTTTAGCATCAGTTTAGACCCTCACTGGGCCGATAGTTGTTAGAATAGGCTAGCTGTAGCAACAAATGTGAAGCTTGGAAATCTGATGCCCAAGTTTCTTCTTTTTCATTAATTTTCATTAATTTTCCTGATGGTGATAACAACTTGTAACAATGCAGGTGTCACTCTTGGGTCTGTTCTTTAACCAGTAGTTCACTTTACTATTTTATATTTCAGAAGTTACTCCTGCAAATAACATTTTGATATTTTTATCTTGATAATAATAATTTTGTATTTTCTCTGAATTTGTTTTCTCTTTGTATGTTGCATGGTTTCTGATTCAGATTTTTTAAAAATACTGTTTTCTTTATATGCATATGAATTTTTTTCTGTGCCTTTAATAAGTAACACCACCATCAGATTCATATTTTACTATTATAAATTTTTTTTCTGATTATGAAGGTAAGTTTATAATAACAGTCAACAAATGTTGAAGAAAATATAAGAAGAGTATAAGAAAAATATTCAAATTATTTAAGTATTTGCTAATATTTGGGGGTTTTGCTATTTATTCATATTTTGAATACTATTGAAATACTACTATTGAACTGTGCAGCTTTAAAATTTTAAATTATATGGTAAAATCTAGGAGATGGCTCAGTGGTTTAAAAGCACTGGCTGCTCTTGCAGAGGACCTAGGTTCAATTCCCAGCACCCAAGTGGTGGCTAACAACTGTCTATAAGTCCAGTTCCAGGGGAACCCCATGTCCTCTTCTGACCTCCTTGGACATTGCACAACACGAGTGCACTTATACACATGCAGCTCATTCACACAAAATAAAAAATAATAAGGGATGAGTGTGGTGGCATATGCCTTTAATCCCAGCACTCGGGAGGCAGAGGCAGGCAGATCTCTGTGAGTTCAAGGCCAGCCTGGTCTACATAGTGAGTTCCAGGACAGCTGGGGCTATACAGAGGCCCTGTCTCAAAAAGACCAAAAATAATAATAATAATAATAATAATAATAATAAATAAAACTTAAAAAATTATATGGTAAGCATTTCTCTTTAGATGAAAGAAGTTCTTTAAAAATATATATACATATATTGCAAGGTTCCCCTGTAGTTCCAGCTGGCCTGGAACTCACTTTGTTGTCTAGGCATGCCTTGATCTCAAAGAGATCTGCCTGCCTCTGTCTCTTGAGGGGCTGGGATTAAAGGCCAACACTACCACACCTGGATTACATAAGTTTTTTTTTAGCTGGTTAAAAAATGTTCTGGGGCTGGAGAGATGGCCTAGCAGTTAAGAGCACCGACTGCTCTTGCAGAGGACCTGGGTTCAACCCCCAGCACCCATATGGCGGCTGACAACCATCTGTAACTCCAATTCCAGGAGAACTCCAGTTCCAGGGGAATCTGAGACCCTCTTCTGACCTCCATGGCATTGCACGACACGGGTGCACAAACCTACATGCAGACAGTACATTCATATACATAAATAAATTAATTAAATTTAAAAAAATTTAAATGTTTTGTTATTTGAATGTATTAACATGTGTTTAAACCTTTATGTAATGTGGAGTCTTGTTGTATTTGTCATTTCACTACCAAATAGTTTGTGCCAATATCTTTTTTTTTTCTGTAATTCAGAGTTCTTTCTTGTCGTATTAGTTGAATAAGTTAACTTACTGGTACAAACCGTAGGAACATTTTTCTTTTTTGTACTGGCCTCCACTGGAAATAAATGTCATTGTATAGCAAGTGCTAACTCATGCTTTTTTCTTTTTTCCTCAGCTCACCACCCTGGGGAACCTTACACCTCCGAGCACTGTGTTTTTCTGCTGTGACATGCAGGAAAGATTCCGACCAGCCATCAAGTATTTTGGGGATATTATTAGTGTGGGACAGAGACTGGTATGCTTGCTTATTTATCTGCTCCAATATAATGAGTCATGATATACATTCACACCCACTCACATATTTTTTTACATTTTTGTTTGGTGGCTTTTTCAGTTGCAAGGAGCTCGGATATTAGGAATTCCAGTTATTGTAACAGAACAATACCCCAAAGGTCTGGGCAGCACTGTCCAAGAGATTGACTTAACTGGCGTGAAACTGGTGCTTCCAAAGACCAAGTTTTCTATGGTGTTACCAGAAGTTGAAACAGCCCTGGCGGAGATCCCTGGAGTCAGGAGTGTTGTGTTATTCGGAGTAGAAGTAAGTACCTGCTGTTGTGTCTGCAGCATAGCATTTGTTCAAAGTGTGATGTTTTGGGCTGGAGAGATAGCCTAGCGGTTAAGAGCACCGACGCTCTTACAGAGGACCCGGGTTCGATCCCCAGCGCCCACATGGCGGCTAAGAACCGTCTGTAACTCCAATTCCAGGAGAACTCCAGTTCCAGGGGAATCCGAGACCCTCTTCTGACCTCCGCGGCATTGCACGACACGGGTGCACAGACCTGCATGCAGACAATACATTCATACACATACAAAAA
>VZQC01007052.1:262131-280855 GCA_009823505.1 Rhizomys pruinosus | reverse complement strand
TTTTTTTTGGACTTTTTCTTGAGACAGGGTCTCCCTGTAGCTCTGGCTGTCCTGGAACTCACTCTGTAGACCAGGCTGGCCTCGAACTCACAGAGATCCGCGTGCCTCTGCCTCCCAAGTGCTAGGATTAAAGGAGTGCGCCACCACGCCCAGCATTTATTTATTTCTGTATGTGTATGAATGTACTGTCTGCATGCAAGTCTGTGCACCCGTGTCATGCAATGCCGCGGAGGTCAGAAGAGGGTTTCGGATTCCCCTGGAACTGGAGTTCTCCTGGAATTGGAGTTTCAGATGGTTCTCAGCCGTCATATGGGTGCTGGGGATCAAACCCAGTTCCTCTGTAAGAGCGGTCGGCGCTCTTAACCGCTAGGCCATCTCTCCAGCCCCTAAAAATTTTAAACTATGAACAAAACTATTAAAAACAATGCAAAATAAAAATAAATTTATTTATTTAATGTGGTTATATTTTGACAATAAATTTTTCATGTTGGAAAGATACAATCTTAAATTTAGATGCCCGTTAAGTACTTTTATACTTTTAGTTTGATAATGAGAGCGGGAGGAAGCCTGTTTATGTAAATGTGTCACACAAATGCAGTTGCTGGCTTTTTCACATTTTTTTTCATTCATCATAATGAATTCTTGTGTTTAGTCAAAATATTTTCTGAGCAGTGCAGTACTTTAGTACTAATCCTAATGAGGTGTTCATTGATCATTTATCAAAGCTATGTTGCCATGTTAAGACAAAGGTCACATTATTAAATGTGCTTTCAAGAGCACCTGATGCTCTTGCAGAGAACCTGGGTTCAGTTCCCAGCACCCACATGATGGCTAACAATCGCCCATAACTCCAGTTTCAGGGGATCAAATGGTCTCTTCTGGCCTCTGTGGGTGCTTTGCGCATGTGGGGTACTTACATACATGTAGCCAAAACACCTATACACATAAAGTAAGATAGGCTTTCAGTGGTTGTTATTACTGTTGGAGTGTTTTTTTGCTTTGTATTCTCTGCTAAGGAATTGATACAAGTTAGTATTTATAAAGATGGTGCATATAGCCTGTTGTAGTGCTGCATGCCTTTAATCCCAGCACTCAAAGATCCACCTGCCTTTGCCTCACATATAAGCCAGAGAATGCTGATTTCTGCTCGGAAACACCTAGTTACTGGAGGCTAAACTAAATTTGAAACAGTCGTTAGATTTGTAGGACTCTTTCGCCTTTGTTGTATGTGTATTTATAAATTTTGTTACAGATTATAATTTTTTGGCCTCTGTCATGCGTTATTTGAGCTTGGCCTGCCCTTATTCTGTGTGCTATGTAATGACTCAGTTTCCCCATTATTTTCTCACTAGAACACTGCAGCCTCATTCTTTGTATTAGGCTCCTGACATGAATGTAGAAAGAAACCCAAAGGCAAGTAGCTCCAAACCTGAGGCCATTCGGAGAGTGGAGATGAAGATGACTGAACCTTGTACCGAATTGTAATACACTCAGTGCTCCCATGAGAAACATTGATAGAGCCAGATCTTGACTTACAGAGAGAGGTGCTGGTGTGTGCTGGCGCTTGCCTGGCTAATTCAAGCCAGGAGGGGAGTATAGACTTGCACTGGCCTCTGTTTCCTCATGTGCTGTGTGCATGTGAAGTACAGACTGTTCACAACATGCTTCATGTTTGTTTCACTTTCTCACAGACTCATGTGTGCATTCAGCAAACCGCTCTGGAGCTGGTCGGCCGAGGCATTGAGGTTCACATTGTTGCCGATGCCACGTCATCCAGGAGCATGATGGACAGGATGTTTGCTCTGGAGGTACTTTTCCTTCTTGAAAATAAGTCATTAATCAAGTTTATGAAACATAAAAGGAGTGTTGACTATTTAATAGTAATGGAAGATTTGCCTCTTAAATTTAAGCTTAGCCCATTGATTTCCAAAGACATAATTGTGCACTAACTGACCTTTGGGGGTCACTACCTTTCCTATTTTACATCTTCTTTCCTCCATAGGTTTAGACTTCTAGGCATGCCCAAAATTCTTTGATAGTTTTATTGTCACTTTGCTCCAGTGTTATGTGTGGACTAAGACTTCTCTAGAAGCCTGACCTAAGTTGTTTACAGATTGGCAAAGTAGAAACACTTCACTTGGGTTTAACTCAGCCAACATCTCACTCCAAACTGGGACAGAATAGACATAAGCCTGGGTCAGCCTTGTGTTAGGTTTCCTCACATTTGTAACTGACTGTGAACATGACCCACATGTGCACTTCACCACGGACATTAGAGCTTCTGGATGTTAACTGGAATCAGGGAGCCAAGGGCTCTCATCTCAGCCTTGCCCAACAGTAGCCTCAGCTTCAGCATTGCCAGTCCCAAGGGCTCTCATCTCAGCCTTGCCCAACAGTAGCCTCAGCTTCAGCATTGCCAGTCCCAAGGGCTCTCATCTCAGCCTTGCCCAACAGTAGCCTCAGCTTCAGCATTGCCATTCTAAGAC
This sequence comes from Rhizomys pruinosus, assembly GCA_009823505.1. NCBI lineage: Eukaryota > Metazoa > Chordata > Mammalia > Rodentia > Spalacidae > Rhizomys > Rhizomys pruinosus. The sequence continues at coordinate 278,369 of VZQC01007052.1, read as the reverse complement.
TCCTGGAACGGCATGGAGTCCTGGAACTTTTATTCCATACTATATGTGGATCTCTCTCTCTCTCTCTCTCTCTCTCTCTCTCTCTCTCTCTCATACTTAATTCAAATTTACTAATTATTTTAGACTATATGGATTGAATTTCTGAATTGCTTAACTGTTCATGTTTATCAACAGTGAAAAATACAGGGCCCTGCGAGATAGCTCACTGGGTAAAAGTACTTGTTTTGTATAAGCCCAGTGAATTGAGTTCAATCCCCAGACCCCACAGTGAAAGGAAAGAACTGACTCCCAAATGTTATCTTCTGACCTCCACATGGATGCCCCACAGGACCCCCTATACACACATATATTGCACACACACATTAAGAATAAAATAAAACTTTTTAAGTTTATAGAATGAGAATTATGAGGGGTTTTTGTTGTCTGAGATCCTCCAGTGTTCTGTGTACAAACCACAGACCAGCCTGTAAACTGCTGTCTGTGGGACTGCTAAGTCAACTCTAGCCCAGAGTGCCCTCCAGGGTTCAGAGGTAGAGCAAAGGCCTCAGGACTAGGCATAAGCCCGAGCTAGCAACAGCTATTCGCAGGCAGGCAGGTGTGGCCAGCCTCCCTGGTTTGTTTCCCTGAACTATTGGGTTCCGTGTTTGGATTGCAGGTAGAATTTTATTTTATTTTATTTTATTTTATTTTATTTTTTGTTAAAATTGTTTTAAAGTCCTTTGGGACTGTTGGATTTTCTGATCTTTAATAAGTGGTGCTTGCTTCAGCATCACCTGTGAGCTCTTCCTAGAGACATGTGCTAATCACATTCTGCTTTCCAAGCTCCTTTTACCTGAGCTTGACTGTCGGGCTAGCCTCCCTCAGCCGCTCTCATTCTCATGAACAGCTTTTCTGTTATGCTGAGCCTCTGACCCTGGAGTATCTCAGTGGAAGTGGAGAATCTGAAGCCGGACAAACAAAACAGAACCTTGTTCTCCTGTGAAGATGTTTCAAGGACTTTTCTCCTGTATTCATATTGCATTTTTTAGACATGTCTTTATTGTGGCATTTATAACCAGAAATGTTGACTTTTAGCAATTCCATCTTCCACAGGATTCAGATTAAGAATGTAGCCAGCTCATTACCACTCAAACCTGATTCTTTGACAGGCCATCTGTCCTCTCAATGATTAATATTCCAACAGTGGGCAGTAATGTTGGTTTGCCTGTAGGGTAAGTGTTTAATACATTTGTGTTTAATAAAGTGTTAGCAGCTGCTTATGCATCAGATCTCATTGGCAAATTAGAAACAGTACCAGGAAATACAGCGTAGTGCAGTGAGGCCTGAGATCCTGTGCTTAGAGCAGTCTCCCCAGTGCCTGGCTTGGGGAGCACTCATGGACTCTCTGTAAGGCTGGTCTTATCGGACATGCTTCAGCTCGTCCACGGACCAGCCACGGTCTAAGAAAGGGAAGGGACGAGCATGGGCAGGAGCCTGACTGGGGCTAAGGCATTGAGGATAAAGGGAGCAGACAACCTCAGCAGGTCAGGAGGGGCGGGTGGGCAGTGCTGGCCAGGTCGAAGGTCGCTCCTTTATTTTGATAGAGAGGTAATACAGTTTGTCTCTAAAGTTTTTGGAAAAATACTATTTTCTCGCTCTCTCTTTTTTTTTTTTTTTTAATATGAATTGAAAGTGAATATAGCAACATGGCCAGCTTTCCCTTTTTATTTGCAGAGAGCAGGATTACTAAAGATGATTCCCATTGATATTGCCTGGTACATTTATAATGTTTACAAGATTTATAGTTAGCAAGTATTAGGTCTGTGACATGCGAGTTCAGTGCATTTCCTTGGAACTTGCCATCTATCAGGCACTGTCACTTTGAAGTAATAATTATCCAAAATTGCAGAATAGATTGCTGTGCCACCCTGGAAGTGCCTGATCTTGTCTAATTTTGGAAGTAAAATTGTGCAATTAGATTGGGTAAACCCGCTCTTGAACTTGGTGCTCTTGGCCTAATGTGCAACTTTTGTCGTTGCTTGGACATAAGGTGGGTTTGGTACCCCGTCCGTAACTTTGTCTTCTGCGATTTTTAGAATTGTGGTCCAGGGAAATTGTCCTTTTCCTTTAGCCCTGTTGGAATGGCTCTGCAGGGCAAGGAAGGTGCTTCTAAAGCCTAATGCCCCATTTTAACCCAGGAGAGAAAATGGGCCTGGGACCTAGTTCAGCCCGGGAGTGCTAGTGTGTCTGTAGCTCTGCTGCTGTTCTGCTCCAGCAGGCACCAACCCAGCTGGGAGAGCAGGCTCTATGCAAAGGTCCAGGAACCCGTTTTGCAAGCTTTGTTGTACCACACTTACCTTCACAAGCAGGCTCTTGGCTCAGTTATTTTTAAACTCAATTTGTATTGGCCACATCTTCTTGGTCTTGAGATCAAATGGCACTGCCCTGAGCCTGGGGGTGTGAGCTGGGCTTGAATGAGCAGACTGACGTTCAGACCAGCTTCCACAGCTCTGCTTGGTGCTGGCATGTTCCTAATCTCACTTTTCTGTGTGCAGCAGGCACATGAGGTTTGAGCATTGTGGGAGTTTCGATATGGGGCTAGAGAGAAGGCTCAGTGGTTAAGAGAAATGGCTGGTCTTGTAGAGGACCCAGGTTTGATATCTAGCATCCACAAGAGAGCTAACAACCATCCCTAAGTCCAGTTCCAGAGGATCTGATGCCTTCTTCTGACCTCCAGTGGCATTATATGACACGGGTGCACTTACACACATGCAGGCAATATGTTCATAAACATAAATAAAAATAGTAAACTATTTAAAAAACCCAAACACCTCCTCCTTTTCTTCTCTTCCCTCTCCTTCTTTCCTTCCTTGAGAGTTTTAGTCTAGTTAGTAAGACTCTGCTGGAGCAGCCTGGCAAGGCCATTCTGTCAGGAGGGCACCTGTCAGGGAACTCACAGCCTTCACTTTCCTACACTTGCTTTCAGTGATTGTAAATGTTTATGAGGGCAGCAGAGGTGGTAGTTTAATTATTATCTGAACAGATTCAGTGAAGCCCTTTGCTTCTGCTGGTCATCCTTAGACAGGAGAACTCTTATGGAGGTGCTCACATGCTGTATGTCAAGTTTTGGGTCGGAAAAAAAAGGATTTTTGAGAATCCTCATTTTAATTCTTATACTAGTATCAATACAATTAAAATTCTATTTTTATGTAATTGGTAGACAGTAATGAAATAGTCTGGATGACTATAATTATATCCACAGCAGAGATTACTTTTAAATAGATACAAAAATGTCAGTTATGCCAGGCATAAGTATTAAAAGCATCATAATCTCCTAACTTCAGTAGCACTGCACAGGGCAAATGTGGGTGGAGGGCCTCTTTTGTTCTTAGTGTTTGAAATTAAGTTTAACAGAATTTGAAGTCAACAGCAAGTCTGCCTTTGAGAGAGTAGTTACATGAGCTAGGAAGCAGGGTTGTGGTTACAGTCCTGGGGGGTCACAATCCTAGCTTCCTGTTTTTCTCTCCTTGGTTGTAGTCCATTTTAATAATAGCAGGTCACAGTCAAGGGTGGGTGGTGAGTTTGCCATGCGGCTGGTTTTGCAAGCTTTCCCCATCACGAGGTTTAAGGGTTTGGCTGAGGACTGTGTTTACAGAAGACGACCCTTATTATGGCCCCGGTGCTTCCACTGTGGTTAGCTTCTTGTCTTTACTTGTTTATATTTTCTTTTATAGCGCCTCGCTCGGACTGGGATCATAGTGACCACAAGTGAGGCTGTTCTGCTTCAGTTGGTAGCTGACAAAGACCATCCGAAATTCAAGGAAATTCAGAATTTAATTAAGGCGAGTGCTCCAGAGTCCGGTCTGCTTTCCAAAGTATAGGACTTTTGGAATCCGGATTGGGGTCACCCCAGGTGACAGACTGCAAGCCCGGACAAGCTCTTGTCTCTACTAGAACTAAAATGTTAAGTCAAAGTGGCTCCTTTTTTTTTTTTTTTGCAGCTCTTAGAAACACTTAACTGGCTAGACCATCAGGGACCAGCATTTAGTTACAATGTTAAGGCTTCAGGTGCTGCTTGCCTTCTTTTTTCTGAATGGGCTTTGATTTATTGAAACACAATTACAGTGGAGGTGCCTGTTTTGTCTACACTGTGTCCCCTGATCATATCTTTTGAAAGTGCACCGTCTGGTGAAGTTTTCTTAAATTGTGCCCTTTAAAGAAAACATATATACCAGTAATGATTTGACTTTCATATCATTATGAGATATCTGTGGCAATGCCAGTGTAGACCCCTAGTGCTTTCACTCCACGGCTGACTGACATAGGATCCCTCTGTGTGAGTGACAAGCAGGACTCTGGGTCACATACCTTCTTTTCGCACAGGGTGGTTGAGTTGCTCATTGAGGGAATTGCATTGACTTAACCAGAGCAGATTATGTTAAATATTGTATATCACTCTTGATTGTACTGATTTTCTTACCCTGGCTTCCATTTCTGTTGATTTTCTTACTCTGGTTAACATTGTTCTGTGTTAATGTTCTTTCCTCCCCAACCCTGGAATGTTGTTTTAAGTTCTCATTGGTTCTTTTAATTTTGTAAACAGAGTGACTTGCATTTGCAGTGCTGGGTAATTGACAGAGGAGTCTTCAGTATCATCAGTGTAGGATGATAACCAAATGTCTTCAACTGTCAGAACACACAGGGTTTAGGGGAGAAATAAAGGCTGGGTAGAAATGTAGTTTTGAAATGCCCATATTCTATTTCATGGTTTCTTTCCCTGCCCTTCAAACAGTGTTGTTACTGGAAACAGCATCATCAGTGATTCAGTAGTGCTAATTCTGTGGTTATTGTTACCCATCAGTGAGTCTATTTTCATTTAATGAGTGTTCAAAACCTTTTTAAAAACATGTGAAATGTGGAACATTGCTCTTTGTATTAAAATTTAAAAAAAACTATATTGTGTGAGTGAAGTTGTTTGCTCCTATAAGATGGCCTTTATCACTACTATTCTGGGAAATCTAGTATTTACTCAAAAGTAATAAATTTGATATTCATAAGCTTATCACTCATGGACATTTTTAAAAGCAAAATCCTTTGCAGGTGAGAACTAAGGGATTTTCTGCAGGGCTGTCCTAGTGGTTTAGAGTTGAAGAATGTCTTTGGCAGATGTTCTCTCTTGAGTAAGGGGTCCAGAAAGAAGCATTAAATATTTCCTGTATGTTTTAAAATAATTTTTGATAAGTTTAATCTTCTCATACTTTAATTATCTGGAGATCTTGTGAAAATAAGCATGCATAAAAAAAAGACATTTTTTGCCCATGAAGTGTGGAATTAACTCAACAAGCGTTTGCCTCCACTTCACTGGGCCTCTCAGTGAAGTAGGATGGGGTGACACCTCCTCAGTACTGAGCAGCCTGCGACCCTAGTGTAGTTTCCTGTGACTGCCCTCACAAATCACCACAGATTCAGTGTTTTTTGTTGTTGTTGTTGTTGTTGTTGTTTTGTTTTTGTAATCTTTTTGAGACAGGGTCTCCCTATAGCCCCAGCTGTCCTGGAACTCACTCTGTACACCAGGCTGGCCTTGAACTCACAAAGATCCACCTGCCTCTGCCTCCCGAGTACTAGGATTAAAGGTGTGTTCCACCATGCCTGGCTAGATTCAGTGTTTTCAAACAACAAAATGTTTGATCTCTCAATTCATAGAAATCTGAAATAGAGCTCACTGGGCTGAAATCAGAGTGGGATTGGTCAGTCTGTGGTCTGTTCTGCACCCCGTATAGAGGATGATTATCCCCAGGCTTCTGGAATTCACTCAGTGTTTTGGCTCCTTAGTCCTGTTGATACCATCCTCTAAGGCAACAAGTGTGGATCCAGTGCTTAGGGCCTTCCTCCCGTGTCTGGTTTAAGATGCCATGTGATGTAAGGCCCCTAATCACAACCTTAGTCCACCAGCAGCCTTAGTGCCCTTTGGCCTGGTACATATTCCCAGGCTCCAGGGAGTAAGACATGGGCATCTTCAGAGGTCATTCTCTTAATAGTCCCAGTAAATGTGAATTGAATTAAGTCATATCAGCTTCAGGGATGTTAATCTATTGAAGCTCTGAAAATTGTGGATCCTACTTTCTCTCTTCTTTTTGTAAGTCATGCCAAGAATGTAGCAAGGCTTTTCTTTATGATTACAGGAAAACTGAATTGATTTTAATACATTAAGGCTTGAAATGGAAGCATCTATAGCTTTGTAGGATAATGAAATTTGGTTGACATAAATAAAGAACTTGAGAGCAGAAGCAGGAGTTGTCTTGTGTATTGAATCTCGGGGGTTGCGAGCAGCAATGAGGGGCTTCATTACTGAGGTGCACAAATGTCTGTGCTTAATCTAAAATTAAATCGATAACTTCAGCCAGGAAATGAAGTACCCTGTTAAATCCGTTTTTAAAAAAACCCTTCTCTATTAAATGGACTATTTTCCTACTTTCAAAGCTAATATTTGGGGCCAATGTGATGTTAGAACTGGGTAGAATTGTAAAGACTCTGACTTCAAAGGTCCATTTTGGTTCCAGAAGCCCAGAATGGCTTTATTGTACAGATGCAGGCAGTGGGACACAGGGCTAAATGATTTTTCTAAAGTGCACAGTAAGATGAGCAACGGCTGCAAAACACCTGGCCTGCACTTCCATTAATTGGTAACCTAGGGATTATCTAAGTGCAGAGCAGTGGATGTGCCCAGGAGAGGATCCGGGGAAGCTTCTGTATTGATTAGCCACACCGCTGGGTACATCTGCTCTGATCCCTGTCTGCGATCTTCAGTATGGTCACATTTCTTCTCAAATGTACATTTTCTTAGCTAATTTGAAGGAGTGGATGACAATAGCTGTTTTCATTATCAAGTAACTCATCAGTTTTTAAAGGGGCTGGAGAGATTGCTCAGTGGTTAGATCACTGGCTGTTCTTGCAGAGGACCTAGGTTTGGTTGCCAGCAGCTACTTGGTGGCTAACAATCATCCATAGCTCCAGTTCCAGGAGATCCGATGCCCTCTTCCGGCCTCTTTAGTCCACAGAGCATTGCTGTTGCTGTTTAACTTGATTTGGAAACTCAACCAGTCATTATAATGAAGGGTATGAATTGCTTAGAATTCAGGTGATTTTTTTAAAATATTTAAAGTTGACTTAAAATTCTGACATCTGTGTTTATCATTTATGCTCTTTGGTTTGACTTCTTGTGTATAACTGAATAAAGACTGTTTTAACAATAATACATATTTTTAGAACACAAGATGCTTGAAATTTGCTGAGAATAGATCTTAAATGTTTTTATCACACAAGTGTGAGTTAATGGGTATTTTGTTTTTTGCACATGTACTTATGCATGCCTGTGTATGTGTGTTCAAATGTGTGTAGGTACATTTGTGTGTGTGCGGGAGCACTTGCCTGTGTGTGCACCTGCACGTGGAGGCCCCAAGTTGACGTCAGTCAGTTTCCTCAGTCATTCTCTGCCTTACTTATTAAAGCAGGGTCTCTCAGTTGAACCCAGACCTCACGATTTGGCTGGTTTAGCTAGCTAGCTTGCTCCCAGGATTCCCTGTCTCTTTCAAGAACTGGACTTAGAAGCAGGCCACCATGCCCACCCAACATGTACTCCACTTGCAGGGCAAATGCTTTATTAACTGAACCATCTCTCCAGCCCTGATGATGGTTATTTTAATTAGCTTTGTGGTTTTGTTTCACAACATGTATATTTATCAGGATAGCATTAAATATATTCTGCTTTTGTTCATCAGCCATGTCTCATTTGGGAAAGCTCAATATGCAGTCAGCATATACATACTGAAAGCTTCTTTTGACTTGCATTGTGTAACTGGCCTACTAATTCCTATTAAAGAGATTATAATTCTGATTAGCTTGCTGTAGGGAACAGAATTCTGAAATAGCCCTTAAAATTCCCACTTACTGGATGTGCAAGCAGCTTCTCTCCAGTGCTGATCTAGGTTCCAAGATCTGGCTGCAGAGTTCCCTAAGGTCATTAAGTTCTCAAAGCAGTTTCAAATAGGGACTCTCCTTTGGTAATACTCGCCTAATAAGGGAGCACTGTTTTGTGTTTTTGTTTTTGTTTTTTTTAAAAAGGGGCCTTGAGCTTTTCTTGGCAGAAAAGAGGTAAAGTGTGAGAGGAGTTCTACCATGAGGGAGGGTCTCACTGACTTTGAGGATAGAGAGAGAACACAAAAATGTGGTCGTCCTTTTAGAGGAAAGCAGCCTTCAGGACATAGTCAGCGAGGAAACTGGGATCTCTTAAAGCAGCCTTCAGGACAGGGTCAGCGAGGAAACTGGGATCTCTGTTAAAGCATCCTTCAGGACAGGGTCAGTGAGGAAACTGGGATCTCTGTTAAAGCATCCTCAGGACAGGGTCAGTGAGGAAACTGGGATCTCTGTTAAAGCATCCTTCAGGACAGGGTCAGTGAGGAAACTGGGATCTCTGTTAAAGCATCCTCAGGACAGGGTCAGTGAGGAAACTGGGATCTCTGTTAAAGCATCCTTCAGGACAGGGTCAGTGAGGAAACTGGGATCTCTGTTGTCCACTACAGAAACTTTATTTACCCAAAAGGGTTCAGAAGAAGGTCTTCTTTGGAAGAAAGTTTGGCTGCTACCTTGATTCCCCCTGGTAAGGCGTGAACTGATAACCCAGGCTGCTGTGGACCTCCGACCACCACAACTTCCACGAAATCTGTTTGTGACCATTTGCTAAACTAGTTGACAATCAATACACTTGCTTTCAGTTTTTGCCTTTAAAAATGTTTTAATTTGGGGCTGGAGAGATGGCCTAGCGGTTAAGAGCGCTGACTGCTGGGCTGGAGAGATAGCCTAGCAGTTAAGAGCGCCGCTCTTACAGAGGACCCGGGTTCGATCCCCAGCACCCACATGGCGGCTGAGAACCGTCTGAAACTCCAATTCCAGGAGAACTCCAGTTCCAGGGGAATCCGAGACCCTCTTCTGAACTCCGCGGCGTTGCACGACACGGGTGCACAGACTTGCATGCAGACAGTACATTCATACACATACAGAAATAAATAAAATTAATAAAAAAAATGTTTTAATTTACCTATCTTGCTGACTTGTAGTGAGCTGTTTTATTAAGCACCTAAGACCACAGGTAGACATTAGGCCTCAGTATTTGTAACAAAGTGAACTCTTTCCCCAACTTAAAAAACATCATTTTTTAAAATTAAATACACTTAGCTAGAGAACAGGGATTACTCCTCCCCTTTCTCTAAAATTTAATACTGTTGGTGTCTTTGCTGTTGTTTGCAGGTCCTGGAATTTTTTTTTTTTTTTTTTTTAATTTTCATTGATGCTTTGCGCACTTCACACATTTCTTCCAATTCAGTTCAGGCTTATCTCCCTTTCCCTTCCCCCCCACCCCCACCCCATCCCAGATCATGTACTCCGCCACAACTGTCCTGCATCTCTCTCCCAGTTCCTTTTCTTTCTTTCATTTTTAGCCATAAGTGACAATCCATGAGCACAGACATCCTTCATGCAAAACCAATCTGCAGGCTGTTGTGCCCAAACCCCCACAGCCCCACCATCCAGTGGGGGGTGACAGGCTGTCCGTTCAATCAAGTTGATCAAATGAGTGTCCAGACCACACCGCTGCAGTTTCACCACTCATCCCAATCGCAGCCCCCACATTCCACCACGCCCCCTCTTCCGCAGATTGCTCCCTAGGCTTAGAAAAGGGGCACAGGTGGATGAGAGTAAAACAGTCCACTCTCTCTGGAGCTGTTGACTTGGACTCTGGTCAATTCTGGCTGTTTCCTTTCATGGCTGACAGTTTGTCCAGGAATACCTTTCGATCCTACTATGAGCACAAGCAATTAAGATATATAGGCATTTAAGCAGCACTAATAGTTATGGTAGGTTACTTTAGCATAGACACATGTTTGGAATATGTTAATCCATGATTACATTTTTTCCCCCTGTTAAATATGACAGGGTCTTACTGTGGCTTATAACATCTCCTAACCTGTAGAGGATGTAAGCTTGTGGCATCAGCCATGGGTTATTTCTCCAAGGAGAGAGCCAACAGCCAACCAGATTTGGGACATACAGGCACATGGCTGCCTCTGCTGCACAGTATTTCCAGGCAGGTGAGGTGTAGCCGGCGCCGACGGTGGTCTTGCTTGACTCAGGGAGACCCGCATTTGCTTTATTGGTTTAGTGGCCTTTGGCAACACTCTCTGGCATTCCAGAGGCCATCCGCACACTTGCATGTGCGGTCTCAATACATCCCTCCCATGTTAACGTCAGGTCTTCGGCAGCAGGGTCTTATTGCCTCTCTCCTGCATGTATCAATAGGAGGCAAGGAGCCCCCACCTTTTGTGGGCTTGGATCCCCTGGCCAACATCCACCTGGTAGAACAATCCATTGCTGATAGTCAGAGCTCCTGCATTAATTACTTTGCCTAGTGCATAGCCCTAGGACTTTAGTATTATATTTGGTTCTGAACAGAGAGTAATCCCTTCCACAGTTCCCATGTCTAATAGTCAATTAAAGAAGGCAGTTTTTACCGGTTTTACAAGAGATTACCTCTACAATAGTTGTCTCCAATTTACAGTTGGAGAATGACCTCATCATCGTCATATTTCTCTTGTTCATGGGGGAAGGCAAGAAAGTCCTTATATCAGAACCTTTGTGGCACCTAGAAGGTAAGTTTCTTTTTTTTTTTTTTTTTTTTTTTTTTAAATTTTTTTTTTTTAATTTTTTTTTTAATTATTTGAATTTTTTATGGTGTATGATGTCATTGTCGCATGCAGGTCTGTGCCCCGTGTCGTGCAATGCCGCGGAGGTCAGAAGAGGGTCTCGGATTCCCCTGGAACTGGATTCTCCTGGAATGTGGAGTTTCAGACGGTTCTAGCCGCCATGTGGGTGCTGGGGATCGAACCCGGTCCTCTGAAAGAGCGTCGTGCTCTTAACCGCTAGCTATCTCTCCAGCCCCAGAAGGTAAGTTCATTAGGGACTCATTATAAATAGTTGTTACATGTAGGATCCAGAGGGGTTCGATGTTTATGGCAATCTGAGACTTTTCTTCCTTTCAATGTTCAGACGGTCAGCCTTCCATTGCCACTTTTTGGTACATCCTACTCAATGCAAAGCTGTATCTTTCTTTCTCAGCCGTTAAGTTGGTGACGTTTTGTCCTGTTGGAACAAAACAAATCTTTTCCCATAGTTAAGTTTTAAGATTTGAATTGCAAGGTTTTTGACGAAAAGGTTTCATGTCTTTCTGTATCCCCCCCTTTTTTTAGCATAGAGTCTCCAGAAGACAGTGTCGTTATACATAACTATAGGGTGGAGACAAGGCACAGATTTCATCAAAATTCACCCATGTTGTTTTGGTGACTATATATGATTACTTGGAAGCAAACTTAATTTTTACGTTAAATATCTTAAAGAGAATGCTACAAGGTGATACTGTACAACAGAGAAATTATAGAGAACATTTGTATGTGTCAATCCCAAAGTTATTGCTCTACAGATTTATGTAAAACAAATGTGGCCAACAGCGAATATATCTCCAATTTAACTCAGAGCATTACCGTTTTTATCAGATTGTAAACCAATGTTGTTTAATATACACATATTACTTTTACTAAGTCCTAAAACACAATGTGTCCTGTAGACAGTGTCTAGGTGAAACTGGGTACTGAGCTCACGTACAATTAAATATGCCTTAATCGGAATATACACCTGTGCCTCTCCCACCCATCCTCTCAATTCACCATTTCAGTCCATTTTCTGATGCAGTCTTTCTGGTTGTTCTTTTACTATGCAATCCCTCTCCATGAGAATATTTATACTGGTTTGTTGGTACTAGCATCCACATATGAGGGACACCATTTGTCGTTTGTTTTTCTGGGATCTGTGTTACTTCACTAACATAATGCTTAAGCTTCCATCCATTTACCTGCAAAGTTCAGGTAAAATGCCTGAACTCTTTATTGCTGCATAGTACTCCATTATACATGTACACATTTTCTCTATCCACTCGTCAGTGAAGGGCACTGGGCTGGTCCACTTTTTGCTATTGTGAACAAGCTGCAATAAAATAGCTGTGCATGTCATCTTTGCAGTAAGTTGTGTCTTGTGGGTATATACCAGGAGTGGTATGACTGGGTCAAATGGAAGCTCATTTGAGTCTTCTAAGGGTTCTCCACACTGCTTTTCAATGATGGCTGTACAAGTTTATATTCCACAGCAGTGATGAGGTCCCCTTTCCCCACAACCTCTCCAGCACTTGGTATCATTTTGTTTCTGATCCTAGCAGTCTTATTGGAGTAGAGGTATATCTCGGAGTTGGTTTTTATTTGCATTTCCTTAATTATCAGACGATGTATGAACACTTCTTAAGATGTTTCTCGGCCATCTCTAATTCCTCCTCTGTGAAGTCTCTATTCAGACTTTGCTTCCATCTTTGATGATTCATTTGTTCTTTCTTCTTTGTTTTTTGAGTAGCTTGTATATCTCTGGAAATTAATGCTTTGTCAGACGTATCTGCTGTGAAGTTTTCCTCCCACTCTATGGGTCTTCTCCTCACTTCCTTATTGCTTCCTTGATGTACAGAGCTTTTGAGTTTAAATGAGGTCCCATTTGTCATTGTCGATTTATTTTTGGTGCAGCTGCCTGTCTGATTTAGGAAGTCTTTTCTCTACACCTATGTCTTGTAGTCGTGCTGCCAAGCTTCTCTTCTATCACTTCCAGAATTTTGGGTTTCATGTTGAGGTCTTTGGTCCATCTGGAGTTGACATTTTACAAGGTGAGAGGTAGGGGTTTATTTTCATTCTTCTCAAGTGGTGATCCAGTTTTTCCAACACCACTTGCTGAAGATGCTGTCTTTTCTCCGTTGTTTCTTCTTGGCCCCTTGTCAATATGAGGTGGCTGAATTGTATGAGCTCAGGTTTGGATCTTCAGTTTTATTCCATTGGTCAACTGGTCTGTTTTTGTGGCCAGTTACCAGGCTGTTTTTATGCTATAGCTCTGTAGTATAGTTGATGTCTGGTATAGGGTCCCCCTGTATTGCTCTTTTCACTCAGGGTTGCTTTGGCTATTTGGGGTCTTTGTTTTCCAAATGAAATTGAGGATTTTTTTTTCCAGCCTGTGAAGAAACTCTGGGGGATTTGATTGGGATGTCATTAAATCTGGTACACTAGTTTGGGTAGGATGGACATTTTTACTATATTTATTTTCCCAATCCATGAAGTCTGGAGGTTTGTCCATCTTCTGATGTCTTTCATAATTTCCTTTTTCAGGGGTTTATAAATTTTTGTTGTAGAGATCCTTGGTGTCTTTGGTTTAGGTTTGTTCCTAGGTATTTATTGTTTTTGAGGCTTGTGAGTGGGAAGGTCTCCTTGTAGTCCTTCTTCAATTGTTGTTGGTGTACAAAAAGGCTACTGATTTTTCTAGTTTACTTTGTATCCGCCACTTTACCAAAGCCTTAATCGTTTCTAGGAGTTTCTGGTGGAGTTCTTAGCACCCTTAGTAGCAATCATATCATCAGCAAAAGGGATAGCTTGACTCCCTTTTCCAATTAGAAATCCTTTAATTTCCTTTCTTCCTTTATGCCACTAGCTAGGGTTTTGAGCACTATGTTGAGAGGAGTGGTGACAGGGGCAGCCTTGCCGAGTTCTTCTACCTTTAAGGGGAATGCTCTCTGTCATTTCCCCATTTAGGATGAATTGCTGTGGTTTCCTGTATATGGCTTTTGATTACATTGAGAATGATCCCTCCAGACCAATTCCCTCCAGACTTTAAACATGAAAGGGTGCTGGATTTTGTCAAAGGGCTTCTTGCATCAATTGAGTGATGGTTGTTTTTTGTCCTCAGTCCATTGATGTTTGAGTATGTTTATTGAATTTTCGTATGTTGAACCATCCCTGCATCTCTGTTGAATCCAACTTGGTCATGGTGGATGATTTTCTTGATGTGAGTCTGTATGCGATTTGCCAGAATCTGTTTAGAATTTTGGCATCTGTTCATTAGGGAGATGGGTCTATAGTTCTCCTTTTGGTTATCTTTGCCTGGTTTTGGTAATAGGAAATGCTGGCTTCATAGAAGGAATTTGGGAGAAGTCCCTCTCTCATTTGTTCCTTCTAAACGAATTTAAGTAGTAATGGTTGTAAGTCTTTTTGAAATATTTTATAGAATTCTGCCGTGAATCCATCCGGGCCTGGCATTTTTTGGTTGGAGGCTACTTATTACATCTTCGATTTCTTCCTGTATTATTGGTCTGTTTAGGCTGTCGATCTCTTCTTGGTTGAGCTTTGGTGATTCCAGGATTTCAGATTTCTCCATTTATTTTAGGTTTTCAACTTAGTAATATAAGTTTTTTTTTTTTTTTTTTTTTTCTGTTATGTGTATGAATGTACTGTCGCATGCAGTCTGTGCACCCGTGTCCTGCAATGCCGCGAGGTCAGAAGAGCGGTCTCGGATTCCCCTGGAACTGGAGTTTCTCCTGGAATTGGAGACTCAGACGGTTTTTTGGCCGCCATGTGGGTGCTGGGATCGAACTCGCGGTCCTCTGCAGAGCGGTCGGCGCTCTTAAACCGCTAGGCCATCTCTCCAGCCCAAGAATTAAGTTTTTTAAGTTCCCGTATGATTGTCTGGATCTTTTCATTGTCTTTTGTGATATTTCCCCATTTCATACACAGATTGTATTGATTTGAGTTGTTCCCTCTTTCTTTTGGTTAACTGGGCTAGAGGTCTTCTATCTTGTTTATACTCTCAAAGAACCAACTTTTGGATTCATTGATTTTTTGTATGGTTTTCTTTGTTTCTACTTCATTGATCTCTGCTCTGATTTTTGTTATTTCTTCTTGTCTGCTTCCATTTAGGGTTCATTGTGTTGTTGTCTCTCAGTATTTTTTAGCTGCAGTGTTAGATCATCACTTGTGCTCTTCTGTTTTTTTAATGTGGGCACTTAGAGCTATAACTAAACTTCCCTCTCAGGATTGCTTTTAGAGTGTCCACATAGATTTTGCTGTGTGTCTTTCAATTGTCATTCAGTTCCGGCATGTTTTTCTTTCTTTCTTTCTTCCTTTGCCCACTATTATTCAGGAGAGCGTTGTTTAGTCTCATTTGTTCCTGTAGGTTGTAGGGTTTCTTCTGGTTGATATTGATGTTTTATTGCACTGTGCACTGATACGAATGCATGAGTTTGATTCAAAATCTTTTTATATTTTGAGATTATTTCTCTTGTCCCAAGCTAATATTGGTCTATTTGGAGATGTTCCATGACTGGTGTGAGTAGAAGAGTGATATTCTCTGGTGTTTGGGTAGCATATTTGGTAATGTTTGTTAGGTCGATTTGGTGTATTGTTTCATTTAGTTTAGTTGCCTCTCTGTTTATCCTTTGTCCTGTTGATGTGTTAGAGGACCTGTTTAATGGGTATTGAAGTCCCCTAGTATTAGTGTGCTGGGTTACGATCTGTGCCTTGAGATTCCTGAAGAATGTGTCTTTATAAAGTTTTAGTTGCACCGATGTTTGTTGCATATATATTATGATTGTGAGAATCTTCATCGCCACTTTGTTCCTTTATAAGGATGTAATGGCCCTCTTTTCTCTTTATTTATTTTGGCTTTGAAGTCTATTTGTTTCTGATAATTAGAATAGCCACACCCGCTTTCTTTTTGGACCATTTGCTTGGACAACTTTTTCCATCCTTCACCTTAGGTTGGTCCCTATCTTGAAATTGAGATGGGGTTTTTGTAGACAGCATTTAGATGGGTTTTTGTTTCCTACTCCTTCTCCCAGTTCTTGTTTGATTGGGGAGTTAGCTCCATTTAATTGTCATTAATATATACGGTTTATAATTGATAGTGGAATTGCTTCTTTCACTTTGATTATCCATTTGGACTTTCTAGCTTTGATTTTGCTCCTTGGTTCATGTTTTATTAGTTTCTTTTCCTAAGGTGTTTGAGGATTGTTGCTCCTCCTCTCTTCTGCCCTTTTGATTGCTTCAAGTATTTTATAAGAGTTGGTTTTCCAGACATGTATTCCATCATCATTTTTAATGGTTCATGGAATGTTTTTCTTCTCCTTCAAGTATCAGTCCGACATTTTTGCTGGGTTAAAGTATTCTGGGTTGGCATCCATAGCCCTTTAACACTGGAATGTCTTTGACTCCATGTTCTTCTTGCTTCATGGTTTAGGAGACGAGAAGTCAGTTGTAATTCTGATGGGTTTCCCTTTGTATGTAACTTATTTTTCTCTA
>VZQC01007052.1:177675-259950 GCA_009823505.1 Rhizomys pruinosus | reverse complement strand
CTTATGGGTATTGAATTCCCCTAGTATTAGTGTGCTGGGGTTATCTGCTGCCTTGAGTCCTGAAGAATGTTCTTTATTAAAGTTTGGTGCACGATGTTTGGGCAATATATATTTATGATTGTTGCAATCCTCATCGTCACTTATCGTCCTTAATACAGGAGTTAATGGCCCCTTGTTCTCTTTTATTATTTTGGCTTTGAAGTCTTTTTGTTCTTGATATTAGAACTAGCCACACCCGCTTTCTTTTTTGACAATTTGCTTGGAATACGTTCTTCCATCCTTACCTTACGTTGGTTGGCTAACCTTGAAATTGAGATGGGTTTTGTAGACCGCATTTAGATGGGTTTTGTTTCCAATCCCTTTCCCAGTCTAGTGCCTTTTGATTTGGGAGTTAGCCATTAATACTTAAGGTTAAAATTGTAGATGGATGTTGCTTCCTTTCACTTTATTATCCATTTGGACTTCTAGCCTTTGATTTTGCTCCTATGGTTATGTTTTTGTTAGTTTCTTTTCCTAGGTGTTTGAGGATTGTTGCTCCTCTCTTCTGCCCTTTGAATTGCTTCAAGTATTTTATGAAGAGTTGGTTTTCCAGACATGTATTCCATCATCTTGTTTATGTCATGGAAGATTTTTCTCTCTCCTTCAAGTATAGTCGACATTTTTGCTGGGTAAAGTATTCTGGGTTGGCATCCATAGTCCCTTAACACAGGGAATGCTTTGCTCCATGTTCTTCTTGCTTTCATGGTTTGAGGCGAGAAGTCAGTTGTAATTCTGATGGGTTTCCCTTTGTATGTGACTTGTTTTTCTTTTGTGGCCCTCAGAATTTTGTCTTTGTTTTGGGCATCTAGCATTTTAACTATGATATGGCGTGGGGTGTTTCTTTTCTGATCTTGTCTATTTGGGGTCCTATGTGCTTCTTGTATTTGTATGGGCTTGTCTATTTTTAGTTTGGGGAAATTTTCATCTATTATTCTGTTGAAGATCTGATCAATACTATTCTCTTGAGATTCTTCTCCTTCCTCTATTCCTATGATGCGGAGGTTTGGTCTTTTCATAGTGTCCCATATTTCCTGGTTGTTCCACTTTTGTGTATTTTTAAATTTTTCATAATCTTTATTTGAGCTTTTTAATTGCTCTGTGTTATCTTCCAGGTCTGATATTCTTTGTTCTGCTTCCTCCATTCTACTTCTGAGGCTTTTTCCTTTTCTTTCTTCTTGATTGACTGAGTGTTCTAATTCCTTTTTTGTTTCCTCCTGTGTTTTCTTTAGTACTTCCATTTCCTTTTTGAGCTTCTCAATCTCTTCTTTGTGCTTCTCAATCTCTTCTTGGTGCTCCTTTCTTCTTTGGTTGGCTTCCTTTTTCAGTGTTTCTACTTCCATTCGGAGTTTGTTTTTTTCTCCCTCTAGTTCTTTCTGGAGTTTGTCATTCTGTTCCTTTAGTTCTTTCCGAAGTTTGTCATTGTATCCCTCTAGGTCCTTTTTGAGTTTTTCATTCTCTCTCTTTAGTTCCATGACTTCTTCTTTATTTTCTTTAATTTCTCTGCATATGTCTGCAATTATTCATCTAAGCTCTGTTCCTTGGGTCTCCTCCAAGGGGATTCCATTGTGGCTATCTCCTCCAGGTTTGGTAGGGCCTGGTGTGGGAGTATCCTGTGCCTTTCCCCTGTCCCTTCATCGTGTCCTTGGCATATGGATTTGCCTTTTGTGGTTCAAGTCACAAACGACTTTTCACTATATTAGCGGATGGTTTTGCTTGCCTCCTTCCGATGCTTTTATTTTTTTCCCCTTTCCTCCTCCTTTTTTTAAATTTAATTTTATTTTTTTATTTTTATGGTGTATTGACTTGCCTAGGTTTCAGGTTTTCAGTTTTGTGTATATATTGGATGTTGGAAGCCTAAGTTAGTCTTCTCTTTCTGTTCTGAAGGTTCTCCAAAAGGAAGACCACTTGGATTCTTAGCAATTCACTTGTCATGGGGGGATATTGTGCGCCTGATCTAGCCTGCACCCCAGTACCTCTGGGCCGGGGACCCCAGAGACGGGTTCAAAGCGAGACCCTCTCCCAGCTGCCCCCCGCCAGACCACCCCTAGAGCTGTAGAGCTGTGTACCTGCCCTGGCGCGTTATGGCGTCTCGCCTGTGACCCAGGTTCCCGCCCACAAGTCCGGCCAGGACCAGAGCAGAAGCAAACGTGACCCTCCGCTCACCCTGCCGCAGAAGAACGCTGTCCCTCTGGGCCAGGGACCCCAGAGACGGGTTCAGAGCGAGACCCTCTCCCAGCGGGCCCCCCGCCAGACCACCCCTAGAGCTGTAGAGCTGTGTACCTGCCCTGGCGCATTATGGTCCTGGATATTTTTATGTGTGCAGAGAAGGTATACAAATCATGGAACTAGAAAGAGGATTATGATGGGAAAAGATCACAAAAGGGAGCGAAGAGGGCAATAGAGTACACCTGACATGTTAGAAGGGCGGCTTTCAGAGGGAGGGAGGGAGTCCGAGGAAGGCCTGTGGGGCAGTGGGAGAACAAAGTGTGGGTGAAAATACTGTAATGAAACCAGTACTTTGTTAATAATTAAATGAAAACTAATAAAATGGCTAAGAAAAAGTGGAGCTCGAGAGATGGCTCAGAGGTTAAGAGCACTGGCTGCTCTTTTAGAGGATCCAGGTTCAAATCTCAGCACCCACCCCCCTGGTGGTTAACAATGGTCTGTAACTCCAGTGCCAGGGGATCTGATGCCTTCTGTGGTCATGGGAATTGCAGGACACAGGTGTACTTACACACTTGCAGGCAGTACATTCATACACATAAATAAAAATAAAACAAAAAAATTAAAAAGGGCTAGGAAGTATAGAAGAATTCTTGGGCAACATTTTCCCCCCACCATTCTTCCTAGAAGCAAACACTACTAGATTTTCTGAGTTGTCTCTATAACTGAGTTATATGCTGATAGAAGAATTCATTTCAAGTTGTAGGCAGTGTCTCCCAGGTGTCTGTGGAAGGGGAGGCTTTAATCTTTCTGGCCTTGTGTTGTACCTTACATTGCTTCTAACTCTACCATAGTTAGTACAGCTTCCATTCTGATTGTCAGTTGGTAGAGTCTTGTTCTTTTTGGATCATTTATCTACCTAATGAGTTCAGGTGATCACAGAGGCATGCCTAAGTCCTGTCCCAAGCTGAGCTCCTGAATGCTGCCTTCCAGACCTAGGCTCAGTTCTTTTCTCTGTCAACCCTGAATTTAAAGACAAAAATATCAGCACTGGCTCCGGAACTAAAGTAAAGCCACCTCCTCCAGTAAAGCAGGGTGTTAACTGGCATCTCAGATGTACAAAGTCAACTCAAATTCTTGAACTGTCTCTCTAGCCCTGCATGTTGCTGGATGGAACACATAGCTAAACATGGATTTTAGGATGTTTTAAAGCTGCTGTGAGGGGAACTGAGTGTGCTTAGCTGCTGACTGAGGGGTCTGAGTCCAGCTTCCAAGGGTTTGTGGTTACAGAACTCTCATGTGCTGGAATGTGAATCCAGCCTCCTCGGCGGTCCAGTCTGTCAGCTCACTCCCCTCCTAAACCATGGAAGGTCTTTGGGCCTCTGGCCTCTCTCAGCCAGATTCAACTTGGGAACTCGGGAAGATTTAGAATTGTACTGGAGCCTAGGAAGAGAGGGGGTGGGCATGGAGAAGGTCTGAAAGGAGTTCTGGGTGATGTGCTATTTCCTGGAGGACCTCATTAAGGCTTGACTCATAACTCCTTCCTCGGACATTTTGAAAAGTTCCCTCTTCCTCTTTCTCCCCATGCCTGTTAGGAACTATTAGTCAGGGTTCAACAGGAGACACACACACACACACACACACACACACACACACGTTTGGTTGTGAAGAATTGACTTAGAGCATTCCACTTTATAAGGCTGACAAAATCAGATTCTGCAGGGCAGGTCACTAGGGAAGGAAGGCTGACCCTCTGGTAGTTGACATAGATTGTAGGTAAGATTTTTTCCCAGGAATTCTCTTTCCTCCTTAAGACCTTCAATTGATTAAAACAAGCCCACCCAGATTACCAAACATAGTTTCTATTACTTAAAAAAATCAACTGGTCATGAACTTCAGTCACCTTCATAAAATACCTTTAGATTTCACGCTTTAAAATGCCTTTACGGGGCTGGAGAGATGGCTCAGCAGTTAAGAGCACCGATTGCTCTTGCAGAGGACCTGGTTTCAATTCTCAGCACCCACATGGGGGCTAAGAACCGTCTTTAAGCCAGGTGTGGTGGTGCATGCCTTTAATCATAGCACTTGGGAGGCAGAAGCAGGTGGATCTCTGTGAGCTCAAGGCAAGGCCAGCCTGGTCTACAGAGTGAGTTTCAGGCCAGCTGGGGCTATAAGGAGACCCTGTCTCAAAAAGTAAAAAAAATAAAAAAATAAAATGTCTTTATACCAATAACACGTAGGTTAATGTTTTTTATTTTATTTTATTTTATTTTATTTTTGTATGTGTATGAGTGTACTGTCTGCATGTAGGTCTGTGCACCCGTGTCGTGCAATGCCGCGGAGGTCAGAAGAGGGTCTCGGATTCCCCTGGAACTGGAGTTCTCCTGGAATTGGAGTTACAGAAGGTTCTTAGCCGCCATGTGGGTGCTGGGGATCAAACCCGGGTCCTCTGCAAGAGCAGTCGGTGCTCTTAATCGCTAGGCTATCTCTCCAGCCCCGGGTTAATGTTTTAATAGCTGAGGTTGACAGCCTGGCTGAGTTGCTAAAACTGATTGCCAGAGGAATTATTCAGTATCAGTCTCTAGAGAGATTAGACCCTCTTATCTGAGACCCTTTAGTCTGCTGCTGGGAAATGTACGACTGGTGATGAGGAAGTGCAAAATCTGGTGGGGACTTGAGTTCTGGTTCATGGATTTCTTGCTGTCTTTTCATAGGAAAGGGACAGGCCATCTCTCTGGGGCCCCTTTGTCAGGGAGCTATTATCGTTGTTCACAAGAGCATGTCAAGATTTAATCACTTCTCAAAGCCTCAGCTTAGTGATAAGACTTTCAATATAGGAATTTAGGGGAAAGACACATCTTTACACCTCAACAAACATTGGTGCCTGGTGTGGTGGCGCACGCCTTTAATCCTAGTACTTGGGAGGCAGAGGCAGGTGGATCTTTGTGAGTTCAAGGCCAGCCTGGTCTACATAGTGAGTTCCAGGACAGCCGGAGCTACAGGGAGACCCTGTCTCAAAAAGACCAAAAAAAGAAAAAAATAAAAAAAAAAGAAAAAAAAAGGCAAGAAAAAGAAGATTTAACTACATTCTCACCCAACTTGGTAGTGTCTAGCTTGCTCGGGTCTTATTCCCATCCCAGGGTAGCCTTTCTCATTGGCAGTATCTGTTACCTTCTGATTATAGTGGAGCTCACTCCAGTTGTATATTGGCGTAGGACATGTTTCATAGGATTTTGTGAGTAGGAATTGAGTAGAGCTCTCTGTGTTTTCACATTTTCCTTGTTATTTAGTTCGGGTGGATAGCTGAGCAGTTCTGCTGGGTCTAAGCTGACCTTGCTTAGTGCCTGGTTCCTTGGTAGACATCGGAGAAGTCTCAGTAGCTAGACTCAGCTGGACCCTTCCTCTGGCCCTGTTGCCTGTCAGGGTGAAGGCTGCTTGTCAGTCGCGTTTTGGTTGGTCTGTAGATGAGTGTGGATGTTCTGGGTTACCTGCGTTTGGACGCATGAGGTATTTCGTATTGGTAGTTTCTATTTTTATCTAATGTCTGTTGGAAAATGTGGGGCTTATTTGGGGCCGACGTTGTAGGGACCTGCCGTAACCTATGCATGCTTGAGCTTTTCGGGCCTCGAATGTCCGAGCGATGCGAATAAAGGCTTAGAGAGTGTTAGGGCTAGACTCGGGTCGGCGAGCTACTTACGAGTTAGGGCACATACAAGGTTGAAGTACAAAGGCGAGTCTGGAGCTTGATTCCTAGGTTAAGGTCTGTTGAACAGTCGTGACGTACGTGTGGGGTGTTGGCAGTGGTACGGCGGTGGGAGGACGGTATGTTGCATTTCGGGGGAGGATGTGGTTGGGGTAGATACTGCTAATCAAGCCCTGAAGCCACCTTGACTTTTCCTCCAGGTCAAAACAGTTGTAGATAGATACAAGGGCATAAAACCAGACCCTAGTTGCTGATGTGAATTTGCAGCCAGCTGTTGCTCTTGTTACTGATCTTGTCTCTAATAATTCCACCTTTATTCACATTGTCCAAGGCACACTCCAGTGTGTTTGCAGTTCCGGGAACAAATGACACCTAATTTCTGCCCGAGTATCTTGCTGTCCTAGGTCTGGATGTCCCATACAACACTCTGCTTTATACTTTTAATCAAATATCTTTTCAGTGAAACTTTTACATGTGTCCTACTTAAAACTACAGTCATTCTCCCCATACTACAAACAAGTTTCCCTTCCTCCTTGGTTTATTTTTCCATATTGGTTGATGCTACTACACATACATTTTATTATGAACATTTCTGTAGTCCCTGTGTAAGGGTCACAGGTAAGGAGTTTGGTGTGTTTGGGTTACTGCTATACCTACATTCTCAGTTCCTGCATTTAACATGGAGCTTAAATCTACTCAAGTATTTTAGAGTGAATGGGAAGATTCTACTAGCTGCTTAACAACAGTGCTTCCTCGCTTATGTATTATACTGCACACAGAGAAAACACGCAATTTGTTTTTGAGTTAATCTGATTAGGATTTTCCCCTAAATATCCACTGTAGTGGAAGAAGGAAAGGAAAGGTATTTGTCGTTTCTAATTTCCTTCAAATATTTCATATCTAATAGTATTTTGTACAGCTATCCATTGGCTTTCAATTCTCTTAGTGGTAGTAGATTTTATAATCACTGAGATTTATTAAGTTCCATGAACTCATACATTCCTAGTTTATTGTCTGACAGCCTAGTACATGCCTTTTGATGCTTTTATTATGATGATTCTCTAAGAGTGAAGAAAAGCAGGGAGGAAACAAAAGGCAATATGCCAGCAGCAGGAGAAGACAAGCTTGTCTTCTCAATTAACTACCAATTTGTTTCCAGGAGTCCTGAAG
This sequence comes from Rhizomys pruinosus, assembly GCA_009823505.1. NCBI lineage: Eukaryota > Metazoa > Chordata > Mammalia > Rodentia > Spalacidae > Rhizomys > Rhizomys pruinosus. The sequence goes on along the minus strand of VZQC01007052.1, from coordinate 252,875 downwards.
TCGATGATGTTAATAACAGCATTTTTCATTGCAAGGTTTTATGTATTTTTCATTGCATAAAATAGTCAACTTAGAGCACACCTGTCATAGCTGAAGCTTCGTTTCTTGATATAATTGTTAGTTGCACAGTGCCTTTTACTGCACACAGTATATTTTACTGTGCAGCGCTGCAAGGCGCCTGGCTTCAGATTTGTTCATTGTTCTTACAGCTGCTTCCTTGCTAAATTCTCCCTCCCACTTAGACAGTAACAGCAAGAAATAAGGTGATTTGTCTCGGAACCTATAGTTAATACACCAGCACTCATGCTAATGTATATTGGATGGATGCAGCTTTGAACTGGGCTTCTAGAAAATGCACATTATGTTTTTAAAAATAGCCAGTTTGGCAGTCCCAGCTACAAATATGTATGATTGCTTATACAGTAAAATGTTGGAAATCTGGTTTTTTTTTTTAAATGAAAGGAAACTATATGTGACTATATGAAAGAATGCAAATGTGCTTGTTACTGTTCAAATCATAAGTATCTCTTTGGTTGCATTATGTGTATAACAATAGGTGCTTTATTCTTTTGGATAATTAGACAAACCACAAGTGTTCTTTGCCCTGTGAAGTCAGCAGTTTATTCCTTCAGGCCAGCAGAAGTGACTTAAGTAAAATACCAGATAACAAAGATGAGTGTGCATCTAAGATGTGTGACACTCTTTGACTTTAAATTAAAAGATGGGATTGCTAAACGGAGTGCATAGGGAAGACAAGAAAAGTGGAAGAGTCCCCTTTTCATGCTGCAGAGAAAGGCAGTGCTTATTTGAAGGATGTTCTAATTGAAAGCACTGAAATTGCAGTGCTTTCTTAATAACTAACATTTGGGAATTTCTTATCTGCAAGGTGAAGAAATTAGATTAAATTTCATCATGTCTAAGTTCCACTGTGGTAAGAACACATATTTCTATGCATCAAGTTTAAAAAATAAAATGCATAAAAAAAATAATAAAATTAAACAACAAAAAAAATTGTATTAGGAAATATTCATTTCGGTACCTGACACATAATAGAACAATCTAGCTACTTAGTGTCTGTGGACTCAGTAATTTCCACCACCCTGTGATGTAACTGAAGGACAAAGTGAGTGAATGACTTGCCCAGGTTCATCCACCTGGTTGGAAGTGGAAAGGCTAAAACTTGAGCTCCAGATGTTAAGCTGGAATTTACAAAGCATGTCTGTGACCAATGCACCAGTGTGTTTCCCTCCCACCAGCATATGAGGCAGAGGCTTTGCCAGATACCCAGGAAACCTCTGAGTAAGTTTGGATGGTGCCAGCATCCTGGATGGTAACTTGGGATCTGTTTAGAAATTTTTTGTAATCTCAGGTAAACTATAATTCAGTTATTTTTTCAAGACTTAGATATTTTACATTAGTAATTTCTTTAAATAATTCATTGAGAAATATGTAAAATACTATTACAAACATGCCAAATGCCAACTATGGTGATCATCTAAATTTCCATTAAATCTTCATTTTTTTTTTCTTTAGGTTACTTATTCTTTTATTAAAGTATTTATGTATTATTTTATTTATGTGTATGAGTGTATTGCCTGCATGTGTGTAGTGCACCCATGTCATGCATGTGGAGAAGATCATCGATCCCTAGAACTGGAGGTGCCATGTGGGTGCTGGGAATAGAACCTGGGACCTCCCAGAGCAGTCAGTACTCAACTGCTGAGCCATCTCTCCAGCCCCATAGAGTAGGAGAGACTGTGTCACAACTCATTTGCCCTCTGATCTTCTGAGTCTCTTCCAGTGATGGACGCTTATTTACCGCCATGGTGAATACACGAAAGACTATTAGTTTTCTGTTGTTGTGATAAAGCACCACGACCAAGGAATTTAAAAAGGAAGAGTTTATTTGAGCTTACGATTATGGTTCCAGGGAATTAGAGTCCATTGTGGCGGAAGGCATGGCGGCTGGAGACTGGAGCAGGAAGCCGAGGGTCACATCTCGCAAAGAGCACAGGAAGCAGAAAAGAGAGCACTGTAGACCACGAGGCTTGTTTAAACTCATAAGCCTGCCCCCCCCCCCAAGTGAACACTTCCTCCAGCTGGCCACACACCCCAAGACCTCAAAAACAGGCGCCACCAACTGGAGACAAACGTCTGAATACCTAGAGCTTATGGGGGACACTCATTCAAACCACCACACTGACCTTGACAGATTACTACTTTCTTTTTTTTTTTTTTTGGTTTTTTGAGACAGGTCTTCTTGTGGCTCCAGCTGTCCTGGAACTCACTATATAGAACCAGGGCTGCTTGAATTCACAGAGATCACACTTGCCTCTGCTTCCCAATTGCTGGGATTAAAGGTGTATGCCACCACACCTGGCCTACTTTCATCTTTTAATGGCTCTATGTTTATCTAAGACTGAAAGTCTTCAACTTTTCTGAGTATCTTAATGTATTAGTTTTAAGACCAATGAGATTATTCAGTGACATACATGATTCCAACCAAAATTGGAACGGGTTTATTGGATTTAACAGGCCTGAGAACACGTACTACACCCTCCTTTGTTTACTGCTCATTCTGAACAAGTAATATGTTTGGGGGAATTAAAATCAAATCAGTTGCTGTAATGATAAACTGTGAAGATAAATTTTCAGACGGGCCTGGGATTTAATTTTTCCCCTTATGAACTAGTAATAACTTAGATTGCTACTGTTTTGTGGAAGCTGGCAGTTGGTGTGGAATTTCAGGATCAGAAACAAAGATTTTGTTAATCAAATCTCTGGGAGCAGAATGAGCATCAGCTTGTCTGCTGATGTGCCTTGTTCCTGGATCCCACAGGGGCAAAGCAATGTGCCACACAGATGCCAGTACTGGGTAGGAAGCCAGCCTACTCTATGTCCAAGGAGCTGTTACTTCAAGTTGCAAAGCTACCTGAGCAACTCCAAGAAACAGCCAGGGTAAAGGAGCATTCTGAGCTGTGAAGTCTTGGCCCAGCAGCAGCAGCAGCACAAGAACTAGCAAAGAGGACTCTCCCAGCAGAGAGGTGTGTACTGGCAGACAGGGGAGAGTCTGGCAGGGTGCTGGTTCTTATTCTAATTCTCATTATAAGTGACTTTGACAGGCCTTTCTGAGACAGCACCAGACATTTCCATAGGCTGCTGATGAACGAAACAAGAAATATCTCTTTTTATCTAAAAACTTTTTGTGCTAGGGTCTTTGGAAAACCTTCATTTAATAAGTAAAAAGTTGGCTGGAGAGATGCTTCAGTGGTTAAGAGCATTGGCTGTTGTTGCAGAGGACGCTAGTACGAATTCCAAAGACCCACATGGTGGTAACAACCATCCAATAACTCCAGATCCCAAGGATCTAATTCCTTTTTCTGACCCTTGTGAGCATTGCATGTCATGGATACACTGCATACATATGCAGGCAATACACTCATACACGATCACACAAAATAAAATAAAAAGAATTAAATATATTTAAAAAATAAGACTTAAAGCTTACCTAGAGCTGAAATTGGACACCAGATTTTCCACATGACCAAGTGTCACAAACCCAACATGAGCTGATTGTCCTCAAGTTAAACAGAAGCTTAGAAGAAAACTGGATCTTTGTAATTGTTCGATGAACCCTTTATAAAGTCAATGGAAATGCATTTTAGCATACACAGTCACAACAAAAAAATGCGCTGGTGGAGAAGATTCTGTCACCTTTTGATAACCATGAAATATAAAAAGGCGCAAATAGGTGAAGAGAATACTTTAAATATCTTTCTGGAATATGTGATCTAGTTTAGGGATATTTTAGATTGCTGCATATTTTGAGATCATTTCTTTTTCATGAACTAAAGCATGCGTGTTCATTAATTTTAAAGCATATTTTACAGATTTTTATTGTGAAATCGGAATCATTTCTGTGAAAACATAAATTTGCTAAATTATACATTTAGGTGATTTTGGCTGATACCTGTCAAAATAAGTTCCTGTTTAACCCTGAAAATATCAACTATATTGAAAACCCTAATAAGGAAATAAGTAGGGGCTTTAGACACAGCTCAGTGGATTAAGTGCACTGGCTGCTCTTGCAGAGGACCCAGGTTTGGTTCCCAAGCACACTGCATGGCAGTTAACAATCAATTGTAACTCCAGTTCCAGGGATCTGACACCTCTTCCTGAACTATCATTGCATTGTATAACAAAGTCACTTACATCTGCAGGAATACTTGATAACACATAAAATAAAATTAAAATCAGATAAAAAATCAAAAAAAGAAAGAATAATAGAAAGAAGGAAGGAAAAAAAAGATAAAAAAAAGCAGTTTTAACAAAAAATTCAACTAGGCCTATTTGTATTTGATAAAATTTTGATTTTATGCACATACATTACTACGAGTAATTGGAATGTGGAAAGATGCAATTCCGTGTACAGAGATGTCCATTATCCAACAACACAAGATGATCTGTCACTGATAGAATATGGTAGAATATGTACTAGAGGATTTCAGGGGCTGGAAGATGGCTCACCAGTTACAAATATGTACCTCTCTTTAAGGACTTATTTTAATTCCTGAAACCCACACTGGGGGCTCATATCTACCTATAACTCCACCTCCAGGGGATTCAATGTCCTCTTCTGGCCTCCAAGGGTACTGCACTCTGGTGAACAAACCCTCACACAGACATATAAATATATCATCAATTGCCACCACACCACCACACCAAATCATCATCATCATCATCAAGGATTTCAGCATCTAAAACTGTAATGCAGGAAAACATTAGCCACCAACCAAGAGTTGGAGTTCTTTGTAATAGGTATATAGAGGGTCACTTTTCATTTTCTCAGTACTGCTTTACCGATTGCCTGTATAGAGATAACTAATGGCCTTGTATGGTGGTACATACCCTTAATCTCAGCACTTGGGACTGACATGGACTTTGTGAGATTGAGACCAGCCTGGATCTACATAGTGAGTCTCAGGCCATCTGGAACTCTGAGAGACCCTGTCTAAAAAAGACTGAGGAAAAAAACAGAAGAGAAAGAACTGTTTCTGAAGATACCCAGTCTAGTGGTACAGACCAAGCTAGTCAAAATAAGAAAATAACTGGGATAGTCAATTAAAAAATCTTTCGGCCAGGCATGGTGGGGTACACCTTTATCCAGCACTTTGGAGGCAGAGGGCAGTGGATCTCTGTGAGATCAAGGCCAGCCTGGTCTACATAGTGAGTTCAAGCCAGCTGGGACTACAGAGAGACTCTGTCTCAAAAAAGACCAAAAAAAAGATTACAAAGTTGTTGTTGTTTTATAAGGGAAAGCTTTCTTGTGACTCACATTTTGACTCATTTCATGGTCAGTTGGCTTTTCATCTTGCACTGAGGCAGTCCATCATGACAAGGATGTGTGGGAGAAGAAAGTGCTCACCTCATAGCCAGGATGCAAAAGGGATGCTGGTAGCCCATAACCCTTTGGAAATTTATACCTTGAATGACCTCTGACCTCTCATCAGATTCCAACAGCAAAATATGATGATCAAAACCTTCAACACATGGGCTTTTGGAAGACATTCCAGATCTAAGCAGTAGACTTTCCTAGCCCAGCACATTTACTTGTTTTGAATTTATTGGCCTAATATATAAAATGTTTTTCTTTAACAGGATAGAAATTTTATTCAGTCATGAAAGAATTACTTGTTAATACATATAGCAGAGGGGTGTCTAAACATTCTGCAGAGAAAGCTTATTTTTCTCTTCCTATGCAGCCACTTTTGAAGAAAGACAAGGGCACTGGACAGTCCTAGTCATGCCATGACTTGTCCTTCAGTCGTTGTGTGCCTAGCAGTGGTGAAGCCAGAGGCTGTAGGGAGAGCAGGTGACATAAATACATGAGGTAGCACAGGTGGTACCTAGCACAGAGGAAGGAAGGTTCCCAGACTTCTAATGGTCATGCACGTTGCTACCACATGGAAATGCAGAACTTTTGGTGTCAGAGCTCCCAGATGTAGAGAAAATGAAATAACTTGCAGGTATTGCTTCATCTATCAGCTGCAGTCTTCTTCAATTACAACTTTCCAATTGCTCTTTATTCTTTCACTCTCTCTAAGCTGAGATTGTGGCCAACCATTTTTCTACTTATAGAACCACCTGGAGAGTTTTTAACTATTATGAAACACAGACCATGGGCCACAGGCTTGAAAATAAATCTCCAAGTTTGAGACCCAGGTGATCTATGTTCTCAGATGCTTCTAGAGAATCTCAAGCCTTACCCCCTCTAGAATCCGGCTTACAAGTAAATGTGTGTGTAGGGGGTGGTGGGGAATACTCCTGGCTCTGGATACATTGCTAGCCATTTCATCTCCAGGGGATGGTAGTTATGCTCTTATTTACAGCAGCAAAAGACATGAAGCATTTTAAAAGTAAAATATAGCAAGCCTGAAGGAGCTTAGCAGACTTCACAGGTGTCTGCTGTGCTTCAGGAGCAGTGCCTTATTCTAAGCGAAGTGAGGACAGTGAGTCTTCACAGTGCTCTTCATTAGCATCACCAGGTGAGTTAAAAATGTGCTCACATGCAGGCTATGCTAGTTTTCAAGCTTTCTACACCATAGATCATCTTTAGACAATGAGGTCAGGATGCATCCATCCACAAGGACTGTGCATTCTGAGGTCAGGAGGCAATTCTAATAAGGCTAAGGGCAGATCTGCTACTCTAGTCCCTAGGAGACTACAGGAATGTCTCAGTCAGCCAGGCACCTTACTTGAGAGAACTTAGGGAAAACTAGAATAAATCACGCTTTACGAATTAGTCCAGTAAATTCCAATCTCTTCTGTTTTTTGTATTACTCTTTGTGAGATGAATTCATAGAATGTTTATAAATTACCAAGCACTGTACAAGTTCTCAGCTGTCAGCCTAACCTTAGAGGGTAAATCTTTTCCTGAAAAAAGATAACTATTTCAAATGATGTATGTCAAAGATCTTGGCTCTTTTCTTCAGCTCTAATCAGTTTGTTTTCATTCTGCTTTTGTAAATCGTGAATGAGGTTCAAACACATAGATGAAAACATACAAAAAGGTATCATCCGGCTACAGCAGAAGACATCTCTCCCTTAAAAAACATGAGTTTAACTACTGTGAAACTGAAGGTTGACCTCCTCCCCAATAGCTACATTATTCAGCTTTATGAGACATTCCAGAAAGCTAGTTCATGTATACTAAAGTACATATTATTTTTTTAATTTTTTAATTTTTAATTTTTTTTATCTTTTTTTTATTATTTTATTGATGCTTGTGTTATATATTTTTTATTGATGCTTATTATTTTTATGATCCTTTTCAGCATATATCCCCTTCCCTCCCCCCACCCCCCCCTCCCATCCCAGATCATGCATTCTGCCGTTTTTCTGCATCTTCTCTGCTTTTTTTGTTTTGTTTGTTTTCATTTTTTTTAACAATAAGTGATAATTTGTGAGTACAAGCATCCTTCATGTAAAACCAATTTGCAAGCAGTTGTGCCCAAACCCACCACAGCTCATGGGTCCCACCATCCAGCAGGGGGGCTTGTATGTTCAACAAGTTGATCAAATGAGTGTCCAGTCTATATTGTTGTAGTTTCACCATTAACCCCAATTGAAGCCCTTACATTTCTACCGACCCCCTCTTCCGCAGATTGTTCCCTAGGCTTAGAAAAGGGGCACAGGTGGATGAGAAGCAAACACTCTACTTTCTCTGAGCTGATGTCATTGGTCTCTAGTCAGTTCTCTGTTTTCTTTCATGGGCTGCCAGCTTGTCCAGGCATAACTTTTTCGATCCTACTAATGAAGCACATGCCAATTAGATAATTTAGTATTTAAAAGTATAATATATAGCCTTTTCGATCCTACTAATGAAGCACCACAATTGATATATAGGTATTTAAGCAGACTAATTGTATATGGTAGGTTATTTTGGTATAGAGCATAATGTTTGATGGTATGTTAATCATGATTTACATTTTCTTCTTTAACGAGTATGCAAGGGTCTTCGTGTGGTTTATTACATCTCCAACCATTAGAGGTGTGTAAGCTTGTAGGCATCAAGCCATGGGTTATTCCTCCAAGAAGAGGCTAATAGCTCAGTTAGATTGGACATATACATACATATGGCTGCACTGCTGGCACAGTATTTCCAGGCAGTATGGAAGTGTAGGGCTGGGCCGATGGAGAGTTTGCTTGACTCAAAGGAGGACCATATATTTGCTTTTATTTGTTTAGTGGTCTTTCGTAACCACCTGCTCCTGGAATCCCCAGAGACCATTCTGTATATCTTGCAAGTGCGGTCTCCATACATCTTTCCCATGTTTATATCGTCTTCAACAGCAGGGGCCTTAATCAGCCTTCTCTTCCTGCAGAATCCCAGTTTGGAGCAAGGAGCCTTTAACCATTTTGGGGGCTTGGAATACCTCTGGCCAACATCCCTTGGTAGAATAATCCACTGATGATTCAGAGCTTCTCGCATTAATATATTTTGTTTAAGTGCATAGCTTGAGGAAGACTTTCCTCAAGTTTCTTTGTCCATTAGTCATTAAAGAAGCAGTTTTTACTGATTTTACAAGAAAACACTTCATAACAGCTGCGTTCCAATCTTACAGTGGAGAATGACCTCATCATCAGTCTTTCTGCCTTATTCTATGGGGGAGGTTAAGAAAGTCTCTTGTTATTAAAACCTTGCGGCACCTAGAAGATAAGCTTCTTAGGAATCATTAAAAATAGTTGTTACTAGTAGGATCCAACAGAGGGCCTTGATGTCTGCAGCAATGCTGAGGCTCATTTCTTCCCTCAAATCCCAGAGGAAGTCAACCTTCTGCTGGCACTTATCTGGTATCCTACTCACCTGCAAAGCTGCTATTTTTCTTTCTCGCCATTAAGTTGGTGATACTCTGCGCTGTTGGAACATAACAAATCCTTTCCCATAGTTACGTTTAAAGATTTGGTTGCAAGGTTTTTTGGAGAACAAAAAGTTTTTTTTTTTTCATGTTTTTATTTATTCCCTTTTTTTAAGGATGTGATTAGTTTTGACCCATTGAGTCTCCAAAAAGCAGTTTTTTCTATATGATATAACCTATAGGGTGATCAAGGCACCAATTTCTTTCAATGTGTTTTTGGTTTTTTTTTTTTTACATTGCTGTATGTTGGATTAATTGGGAAAGCAAATTAATTTTTGAGTTAAGATCATCCTATAGTGTGAAAGAGATTGCTACAGGCGATACTATATGACAGCAAAATTATAGAGAACATTTGGTTTATACCAATCCCAAAGTAATTGTTTAGCTTTATTTTTTTTTTTTTTATCTAAAGTAAGGAAAGAGAATTTATCATGTCACCAATTGAACTTAGGATGCATTACCGTTTTTTTCAGCTTCAAATCCAATGTTGCCAATAACTGTACATATTTACTTTTACTAAGTCCTTTAAACACCATGTATCTTGTAGACAGAGTCTGGGAAAACTGGGAAAATACTTGGTTGAATCCATGTCAATTAAATAGGTTCACCAATCGAATATACATCCTTGACCCTCTCCCACCCCTCCCACCACCTCCCAAGTCAACCAATTTCCGTTCAGCCTTCCTGATGCAATCTTTGTCTGTTTTGTTCTTTTAATATGCACTCCCTCTCACAAGAAATATTTATAACTGAGTTATTGGTACTAGCTATGTCCACATGATAGAGAGATGAACGCATTTGTCATTTGTTTTTTCTGGGGACTTGTGTTACTCACTTAACATTGATGTTCTTCAAGCTCCATCCATTTACCTCCAAAGTTCACATGAATTGTTGTCTTTTTGTATTGCTGCATAAAGAATCCTCTGTGTTTTAAAACCAATGTAGCACATTTTTCTATCCACTCGTCAGCTTAGGAGGCATTGGGTTGTTCCAGTTTTTGCTATTTGAACAGAGCCGGCATATAAATATAGCTGTGCATGTATCTCTGCATTTAAAGATGAGTCTTGTGAGGGTATACTACCAGGAATAGTATGACTGGGTTCATAATATGTCCAGGAAACATTTTGAGTCTTCTAAAGGGTTCTCCCCACCCTGTTTTCTTAGTGGTGTACAGTTTACGTTCCCACCTACAATTGGATGAGTGTTCCCCTTTTCCCACAACCCTACTGCCAGCAACTTGGCTATTTTTTTTCTTGATTATAGCTAGGCTACTGAAGAAGGTGGTATCTTAAGGTGGTTTAATTTGCATTTCACTTAATATTATTGGATGTTGACACTTTCTTAAGGTGTTTCTCAGCCATCGTCTTAATTCCTCCTCTGCGAAGTTCCTTTTTTTTTTGTTTCATGATCCTTTCTTAATTGCATTTTTTTCTTCATTTGTTTTTTTTTCTTTTGCTTTTTTGATTGTTTCTGAAATTAATGCTTTGTCGGCATGTATCTGCAGTGTGAGGTTTCCTGCCATCTGTTGTGGTCTTCTCTTTCATTTCCTTTATTGTTTCCTTTAATGTACACTAAGCTTTTAGTTTAATGATCCCATTTTGTCAATTGATGACCTATTTCTTGTGCAGCTGCTGTCTGATTAAAGAGTCTTTTCCTACAAACCTATAGTCTTGTAGTTCTGCTGCCAAGTTTCTCTCTATCACCTCCAGAGTTTTGGATTCACGTTGAGGTATTTGATCCAGTTTGGAAATTGACTTTTGTAACAGGGTGAGAGGTAGGGGTTTAATTCATTCTTCTTACAGGTGTGAATCCAGTTTTGCCAACACCACTTGTGAAGATGCTGTCTTTCCTCAAAATGTCTTTTCTTGGCCCCTTATCAAATGAGGATGTGCTGGAAAATTGTATGCTGCTCAGGTTTGGATCTTTAAATTTTTGTTCCATTGGTGACCGGTCTGTTTTTGTGCCAGTTACCAAAGCTGTTTTCATAACTAATAGCCCTGTGGTATAGTTTGATTCTGGTATGCAATCCCCCCTGTATCGTTTTTTCCGCCCAGAAGTTGCTTTTGGCTCTTGGGGGTCTTTTGTTTTCCAAACGAAATTGATGATTCTTTTTTCCAAACATGTGAAAAGCCTTTGGGGATATTTGATTGGGATTTGCATTAATCTGGTATTAGTATTTAGGTAAATGGACAATTTTTTACTATATTCATTTTCCCAATCCACTGAGCATGGGAGGTTTTTCATCTCCCTGATGTCTTCTTCAATTTCCTTGTCTCAGAGGTTTTTAAAATTTTTGTCTGTAGAAGGTCCTTGGTATCTTGGGTTAAGGTTTGTTCCTTAGGTATTATAATTGGTTTTTTAGTGCTATTTTGAGTGGGAAGGTCTCCTTGTGATTTCTTCTTCAGCTGCCTACTGTTGGTGTGGAGAAAGCGCTACTGATTTTTCTAGGTTTATTTGTATCCTGCCACTTTATCTGAAGATCCCTAATTGTTTCTTAGGAGGTTTTCCTGGTGAGTTCTTAGCATCCATAAGTAAAAATCATATGCATCAGCAGAAATAGGGATATTTTGACTTCCTCTTTTCCTATTCAAACTCCTTTTAATTTCCTTTCTTGCCTTATTATTGCCCTAGCAAGGGATTCAAGCACTATTTAAGTAAAGAGTGGTGACAGGGCACAAACCCTTGCTCGTGTTCTCTCCCTCTAAAGGGGAATGACTTCTTTTCGCCCATTTAGGATGATATTTGGCTGTGGGTATCCTGTTAATGGCTTTGATTACATTAAGGGTATGATCCCTCCAATTCCAATTCCCTTCAGGACTTTAAACATGAAAGGATGCTGGATGTATTGTCAAAAGGCTTTTTAACGCATCAATTGAGATGATTGGTGTGGTTTTTGGTCTTTCAGTCCGTTTATGTGCTTTGATGATTTTATGATTTTCTATGTTGTAGTAACCATCCCTGCTCCTCTGGTATGTAATCCAACTTGGTCATGGTGATGATTCTTCCTTGAATATGGGTCTGTATTGCAGATTGGCGCAGATCTTATTTAAGAATTTTGCATCTATGTTCATTAGGGCCAGATGGGTCTATTAGTTCTCCTTTTAGTTGCGTCTTTGCCATGGAGTTTTGTATAAGTGATGCTTGGCTTCATAGAAGGAATCATGGGAGAACCCCTCCATTTGTAATCCTCTAAACAACTTGATATAATTAATGGGTTGTAAGTTTGTTAAAATTTTATTAGAAATTCTTGCTGCCGTGAAACCATCTGGGCCCTGGCATTTTTGGTTGGAGCTGCTTATACCGATCTTCAAGTGTCTGTGGACTCAGTAATTTCCACCACCCTGTGATGTAACTGAAGGACAAAGTGAGTGAATGACTTGCCCAGGTTCATCCACCTGGTTGGAAGTGGAAAGGCTAAAACTTGAGCTCCAGATGTTAAGCTGGAATTTACAAAGCATGTCTGTGACCAATGCACCAGTGTGTTTCCCTCCCACCAGCATATGAGGCAGAGGCTTTGCCAGATACCCAGGAAACCTCTGAGTAAGTTTGGATGGTGCCAGCATCCTGGATGGTAACTTGGGATCTGTTTAGAAATTTTTTGTAATCTCAGGTAAACTATAATTCAGTTATTTTTTTCAAGACTTAGATATTTTACATTAGTAATTTCTTTAAATAATTCATTGAGAAATATTTGTAAAATTACTATTACAAACATGCGCCAAATGCCAAACTATGGTGATCATCTAATAATTCCATTAAATCTTCATTTCTTTTTTCTTATTTTAGGTTACTATTTTCTTTATTTAAGTTATTTTATGTATTATTTCTATTTTATGTGTCATTTGAGTGTATTGCCTTGCATGGTTGTAAGTGCACCATGTCATGCAAGTTGTAGGGAAGATTGTCACGGATCCTCTAGAACTGAAGGTGCCATTGTGGTGCTGGGAAGTAGAACCTGGGACCTCACGGTCTGCCAGAGCATCAGCTACTCTTAACTGCTGAGCCATTCTCTCCAGCCCACTAAGAGTAGGAGAGACTTGCTTTTTCAACTCATTTTGCCCTCTTGACTTCTAGTCTCTTTCCAGGATGAAGGCTTATTTCACCATGGGGAATTACCTGACTGTATTAGTCACTTTTGTTGCTGTGATAAAGTACCACGACCAAGGAATTTATAAAAGGAGAGTTTAATTGAGCTTACGATTTGATTGGTTCCAGGGAATAGAGTCCATTGTGGCGGAAGGCATGGCGGCTGGAGGACTGGAGCAGGAAGCCGAGGGTCACATCTCGCAAAAAGAGCACAGGAAGCAAAAAGAGACAACTGGGTAGACCACGAGCTTGTTAAAACTCACTAAGCGCTGCCCCCCGCCCCAAGTGACACACTTCCTCCAGTCTACGGCCACACACCCCAAGCCTTCCAAAAACAGCGCCACCAACTGTAGACAAACGTTCTTGAAATACTTAAAGCTTATGGGGACACTCATTCAAACCACCCACACTGACCTTGACAGATTTACTACTTTCTTTTTTTTTTTTTTTTTGTTTTGAGACAGGGTCCTTCTTGTGGCTCCAAGCTAGTTCCTGGAACTCACTATATTAGACCAGGCGATGCCTTGAATTCACAGAGGATCCACTTGCCTCTGCTCCCAATTGCGGGATTAAAGGTGTATGCCACCACACCTGGCCCTAACATTTCATCTTTTAATGGCTCTATGTTTATCTAAGACTGAAAGTCTTCAACTTTTCTGAGTATCTTAATGTATTAGTTTTAAGACCAATGAGATTATTCAGTGACATACATGATTCCAACCAAAATTGGAAACGGGGCTTTATTGATTAACAGGGCCTGGAGAACCAACGATTACTAACCCTCCTTTGTTTTACTGCCTCATTTCTGAACAAGTAATATGTTTGGAGGGAATTAAAAATCAAATTTCAGTTGCTGTTAATGATAAACTGTGAAATAAATTTTTCAGACGGGCCTTGGGATTTAATTTTTTTTCCCCTTATGAACTAGTAATAACTTAGATTGCTACTGTTTTGTGGAAGCTGGCAGTTGGTGTGGAATTTCAGGATCAGAAACAAAGATTTTGTTAATCAAATCTCTGGGAGCAGAATGAGCATCAGCTTGTCTGCTGATGTGCCTTGTTCCTGGATCCCACAGGGGCAAAGCAATGTGCCACACAGATGCCAGTACTGGGTAGGAAGCCAGCCTACTCTATGTCCAAGGAGCTGTTACTTCAAGTTGCAAAGCTACCTGAGCAACTCCAAGAAAACAAGGCCAGGGGTAAAGGAGCATTATCTTGGCTAGCGTTGAAGATCTTGGGCCCAGCAGCAGCAGCATGCACAAGAACTAAGCAAGAGGACTCTCCCAGCAGAGAGGTGTGTACTGGCAGACAGGGGAGAGTCTGGCAGGGTGCTGGTTCTTATTCTAATTCTCATTATATTAAGTGACTTTGGACAGGGCGTTTCTGAGGACCAGCACCAGACATTTTCCATAGGCTGGCTGATGAACGACAAAGAAATATCTCTTTTAATCTAAAACTTTTTGTGCTAGGTGTCTTTGGGAAACCTTCATTTAAAGTACAAAAAGTTGGCTGGAGAGATGGCTCAGTGGTTAAGAGCAATTGGCTGTTGTTGCAGAGGGACTCTAGTACAATTCCAAAGACCCACATGGTGGTAACAACCATCCATAACCCAGATCCAAGGGATCTAATTCCTTTTTCTGAGCTTCTGTGAGGCATTGCATGTCATGGATACACTTGCATTACATATGCAGTCAATACACTCATACACACAAATAAAAAAAAAGGAATTAAAATATTTAAAAATAAGACTTAAAGCTTACCTAGAGCTGAAATTGGACACCAGATTTTCCACATGACCAAGTGTCACAAACCCAACATGAGCTGATTGTCCTCAAGTTAAACAGAAGCTTAGAAGAAAACTGGATCTTTGTAATTGTTCGATGAACCCTTTATAAAGTCAATGGAAATGCATTTTAGCATACACAGTCACAACAAAAAAATGCGCTGGTGGAGAAGATTCTGTCACCTTTTGATAACCATGAAATATAAAAAGGCGCAAATAGGTGAAGAGAATACTTTAAATATCTTTCTGGAATATGTGATCTAGTTTAGGGATATTTTAGATTGCTGCATATTTTGAGATCATTTCTTTTTCATGAACTAAAGCATGCGTGTTCATTAATTTTAAAGCATATTTTTCACAGATTTTATGGGTGAAATCGGAATCATTTCTTGGAAAACATTAAATTTGCTAAATTATACATTTAGGTGATTTTGGCTGATACCTGTCAAAATAAGTTCCTGTTTAACCCTGAAAATATCAACTATATTGAAAACCCTAATAAGGAAATAAGTAGGGGCTTTAGACACAGCTCAGAGTGATTAAGTTGCATGGCTGCTCTTGCAGGAGGACCCAGGTTCAAATCCAATGCCCTCTTCTGAAAAAAAAAAAAAAAAAAAAACTCCAGTTCCAGCGGATCAAATGCCCTCTTCTGAACTCCAAAGACATTGCATGACAAGGTCACACTTACATGCAGGCAAAAAAAAAAAAAAAAAAAAAAACATTTAAAATAATAATTAAAATCGAATAAAACAAAAAGATATAAAAGATGCTTAGGTAGGAAAAGTAAAGCATAGCTAACTTGAAAAGCAGTTTTACAAAAAATTCAACTAGGCCTATTTTGTATTTGAAAAATTTGATTTTTTTATGCACATACATTACTACGAGTAATTGGAATGTGGAAAGATGCAATTCCGTGTACAGAGATGTCCATTATCCAACAACACAAGATGATCTGTCACTGATAGAATATGGTAGAATATGTACTAGAGGATTTCAGGGGTCTGGAGAGATGGCTCACCAGTTACATATATGTACCCTTCTCATTTAAGGACTTAATTTAATTCCTTGAAAACCCACCACTGGTGGGGGCTTCATACTACCTATAACTCCCACCTCCAGGGGATTCAATTGTCCTCTTTCTGGCCTCCAAGGTACTTTGCACTCTGGTGAACACAAACCCTCCACACCCCCCCCCCCTGACATATTAAATATCATCAATCATTCGCACCCACCACCCACCACCCACCATCATCATCATCATCTCATCAAGTGATTTCAGCATCTAAAACTGTAATGCAGGAAAACATTAGCCACCAACCAAGAGTTGGAGTTCTTTGTAATAGGTATATAGAGGCGTCACTTTCATTTTTCTCAGTACTGACTTTACCGATTGCCTGTATAGAGATAACTAATGGCCTTGTATGGTGCGTTACATACCCTTAATCTCAGCACTTGGGAGTCTGACATGGTTCTTTTGTGAGATTGAGACCAGCCTGGAACAATCCACATAGTGAAGTTCAGCCTCAAAAAAAAAAAAAAACCCTGTCTAAAAAAGACTGAGAAAAAACAGAAGAGGAAGAACTGTTCTGAAGATACCCAGTCTAGTGGTACAGACCAAGCTAGTCAAAATAAGAAAATAACTGGGATAGTCAATTAAAAAATCTTTCGGCCAGGCATGGTGGGGTACACCGTTTAATCCCAGCACTTTGGAGGCAGAGTTCAAGGTAATGGATCTCTGTGAGATTCAAGGCCAGCCGTCTACATAGTGAGTTCAAGCCATCTGGGACTACAGAGAGACTCTTGTCACAAAAAAGACCAAAAAAAAAAGATTACAAAGTTGTTGTTGTTTTATAAGGGAAAGCTTTCTTGTGACTCACATTTTGACTCATTTCATGGTCAGTTGGCTTTTCATCTTGCACTTAGGCAGCCATCCATCATGACAAGGATGTGTGGGAGAAGAAAGTGCTCACCTCATAGCCAGGATGCAAAAGGGACTGGTAGCCCATAACCCTTTGGAAATTTATACCTTGAATGACCTCTGACCTCTCATCAGATTCCAACAGCAAAATATGATGATCAAACCTTCAACACATGGGCTTTTGGAAGACATTCCAGATCTAAGCAGTAGACTTTCCTAGCCCAGCACATTTACTTGTTTTGAATTTATTGCCACTGAATATATAAAATGTTTTCTTAACAGGATAGAAAAATTTTATTCAGTCTATTGAAAGAATTACTTGTAATACATATAGCAGAGGGGTGTCTAAACATTCTGCAGAGAAAGCTTATTTTTCTCTTCCTATGCAGCCACTTTTGAAGAAAGACAAGGGCACTGGACAGTCCTAGTCATGCCATGACTTGTCCTTCAGTCGTTGTGTGCCTAGCAGTGGTGAAGCCAGAGGCTGTAGGGAGAGCAGGTGACATAAATACATGAGGTAGCACAGGTGGTACCTAGCACAGAGGAAGGAAGGTTC
Organism: Rhizomys pruinosus; assembly: GCA_009823505.1. NCBI lineage: Eukaryota > Metazoa > Chordata > Mammalia > Rodentia > Spalacidae > Rhizomys > Rhizomys pruinosus. Next base: position 235,615 of record VZQC01007052.1, on the reverse strand, counting down.
CCAGACTTCTAATGGTCATGCACGTTGCTACCACATGGAAATGCAGAACTTTTGGTGTCAGAGCTCCCAGATGTAGAGAAAATGAAATAACTTGCAGGTATTGCTTCATCTATCAGCTGCAGGTCTTCTTTCAATTAAACTTCTCCAATGCTCTTTTTCTTTTCACTCTTCTCTAAGCTTGAGGATTTGTGGCCAACCATTTTCTATTATTAGAACCACCTGGAGAGTTTTTAACTATTATGAAACACAGACCATGGGCCACAGGCTTGAAAATAAATCTCCAAGTTTGAGACCCAGGTGATCTATGTTCTCAGATGCTTCTAGAGAATCTCAAGCCTTACCCCCTCTAGAATCCGGCTTACAAGTAAATGTGTGTGTTTGTAGGTTCGGTGGGGAATACTCCTGGCTCTGGATACATTGCTAGCCATTTCATCTCCAGGGGGATGGTAGTTATTGCTCTTATTTACAGCAGCAAAAGACATGAAGCATTTTAAAAGTAAAATATAGCAAGCCTGAAGGAGCTTAGCAGACTTCACAGGTGTCTGCTGTGCTTCAGGAGCAGTGCCTTATTCTAAGCGAAGTGAGGACAGTGAGTCTTCACAGTGCTCTTCATTAGCATCACCAGGTGAGTTAAAAATGTGCTCACATGCAGGCTATGCTAGTTTTCAAGCTTTCTACACCATAGATCATCTTTAGACAATGAGGTCAGGATGCATCCATCCACAAGGACTGTGCATTCTGAGGTCAGGAGGCAATTCTAATAAGGCTAAGGGCAGATCTGCTACTCTAGTCCCTAGGAGACTACAGGAATGTCTCAGTCAGCCAGGCACCTTACTTGAGAGAACTTAGGGAAAACTAGAATAAATCACGCTTTACGAATTAGTCCAGTAAATTCCAATCTCTTCTGTTTTTTGTATTACTCTTTGTGAGATGAATTCATAGAATGTTTATAAATTACCAAGCACTGTACAAGTTCTCAGCTGTCAGCCTAACCTTAGAGGGTAAATCTTTTCCTGAAAAAAGATAACTATTTCAAATGATGTATGTCAAAGATCTTGGCTCTTTTCTTCAGCTCTAATCAGTTTGTTTTCATTCTGCTTTTGTAAATCGTGAATGAGGTTCAAACACATAGATGAAAACATACAAAAAGGTATCATCCGGCTACAGCAGAAGACATCTCTCCCTTAAAAAACATGAGTTTAACTACTGTGAAACTGAAGGTTGACCTCCTCCCCAATAGCTACATTATTCAGCTTTATGAGACATTCAGCAAAGCTAGTTCATGTATTTACTTAAAGTACATTTATTTTTTTAAATTTTTTTAATTTTTTAATTTTTTATTCTTTTTTATTATTTTTTATTGATGCTTGTTTCTAGTATTTTTATTGATGCTTATTATTTTTTATTGATCCTTTCGGCATATATCCCCTTCCCTTCTCGCTCCCCCCACCCCCACCCGCTCCCATCCCAGATCATGCATTCTGCCGTTTTTTCTGCATTTTCCTCTGCTTTTTTGTTTTTGTTTTGTTTTCATTTTTTTTAACCAAATAAGTGATAATTTGTGACGTTTACAAGCATCCTTCATGTAAAACCAATTTGCAAGCAGTTGTGCCCAAACCCACACATCTCATGGGTCCCACCATCCAGCAGGGGGGCTTGTATGCTCAAACAAGTTTTTGAATCAAATGAGTGTTTAGTCTATATTGTTGTAGTTTTCACCATTAACCCCAATTGAAGCCCTTACATTTTCTTACCACAGCCCTTTCCGCAGATTGTTCCCTTAGCTTAGAAAAGGGGCACAGGTGGATGAGAAGCAAACACTCTACTTTCTCTGAGCTGATGTCTTTGGTCTCTAGTCAGTTCTGGCCTTTTTCTTTCATGGGCTGCCAGCTTGATCCAGGCATAACTTTTTTCGATCCATACTAAATGAAGCACATGCCAATTAGATAATTTACGGTATTTAATAACAGTAATAATATATTAGCCTTTTCGGATCCTACTAATGAAGCACCACACAATTAATATATAGGTATTTAACCAGGACTAAATTGTAATTGGTAGTTATTTTGGTATAGACATAGATGTTTTGATGGTATGTTAATTCATGATCTTACATTTTCTTCTTTAACGTATATGCCAGGGTCTTCGTGTGGTTTATATACATCTCCGAACCATTAGAGGATGTTTAAGCTTGTAGGCATCAGCCATGGGTTATTCCTCCAAGGAAGAGAGCTTAATAGCCAGTTAGATTTGGAATATACATACATATGGCTGCAACTGCTGCAAAGTATTTCCAGGCAGTGTGGAAGTGTAGGAGGGATTGGTGCTGATGGAGATGTCTTGCTTGACTCAAGGAGACCATATATTTGCTTTTATTTTGTTTAGTGCGTCTTTCGTAACCACCTCTCTGGGAATCCCAGAGACCATTCTGTATACTTGCAAGTGCGGTCTCATACATCTTTCCCATGTTTATATAAACGTCTTCAACAGCAGGGGCCTTATCACCTTTCTTCCTGCAGATATCCCAGTTTGGAGCAAGGAGCCTTTACCATTTTGGGGGCTTGGAATACCCTGGCCAACATCTCCTTTGGTAGAATAATCCACTGTTGATGTCAGAGCTTTCTGCTGCATTAAATATATTTTGTTTAAGTGCATAGCTTGAGGAGACTTTCCTCAAGTTTTTTGTCCTTAGTCAATAAAGGAAGCAGTTTTTACTGATTTTACAAGAAAACACTTCTATAACAGCTGCGTTCCAATCTTACAGCTTGGAGAGATTGACCTCATCATCATTGTATTTCTCCTTATTCTATGGGGGATGTTAAGAAAGTCTCTTGTTTTAAAACCTTTGCGGCACCTAGAAGATAAGCCTTCTTTAGGAATCATTAAAAAATAGTTGTTACTATTAGGATCCAACAGAGGCCTTGATGTCTGCAGCGATCTGAGGCTTTTCTTCCCTCAATGCCCAGAGGAGTCAACCTTCTGCTGCACTTTCTGGTATTTCCTACTCACTGCAAAGCTGCATTTTTCTTTCTCAGCCATTAAGTTGGTGATACTCTGCCTGTTGGAACATAACAAATCCTTTCCCGTAGTTACTTTAAGATTTGGTTTGCAAGGTTTTTTTTGACAAAAAGTTTTTTTTTTTTTTTTTTTTTTTTTTTATTTATTTTTATTTTAAGGATGTAGATTTTAGTTTTGACCCATTGAGTCTCAAAAAGACAGTTCTTTCTAATATATATACCTATAGGGTGGATTCAAGGCACCAATTTCATCAAGTTCACCCATGCTGTTTTTGGGGTACTTGTATTTGATTAACTTGGGAAACAAATTCATTTTTGAGTTAAATCAACCTATAGTTTTGAAAGAGATTGCTATCAGGCGATACTATATGACAGCAAAATTATAGAGAACATTTGGTTATACCAATCCCAAAGTAATTGTTATACAGGCTTTAATCAAAGCTAATGTGGACAAGAGCAATTTATATGTCACCAATTGACTTAGGTGCATTACCGTTTTTTTCAGCCTTCAAACCAATGTTGGCCAATAACTGTACATATATTTTACTAAGTCCTTTAAACACCATGTATCTTGTAGACAGAGTCTGGGCAAAACTGGGATACTTGGGTTGAACTCATGTCAATTAAACAGGCACCAATCGAATATACATCCTTGACCCTCTCCCACCCCTCCCACACCTCCCAAGTCACCATTTCCGTCAGCCTTCTGATGCAATCTTTTCTGTTTTTTTCTTTTAATATGCACTCCCTCTCCAAGAAATATTTATAACTGGGTTTTACTTGGTGACTAGCGTATGTCCACATGTATTGAGAGTGACGCATTTGTTCATTTGTTTTTCTGGAGGACTTGTGTTACTTCACTTAAAAAAAAAAAAAAAAAAAGGCAGAAAAAGAAAGATTTTACTACAGTATCTCACAACTTGGTAGTGTCTACCTGCCTGGGTCTTATTCCCATCCCAGGGTAGCCTTTCTCATTGGCAGTATCTGTTACCTTCTGATTATAGTGGAGCTCACTCCAGTTGTATATTGGCGTAGGACATGTTTCATAGGATTTTGTGAGTAGGAATTGAGTAGAGCTCTCTGTGTTTCTCACATTTTCCTTGTTATTAGTGTCGGGTGGTAGCTGAGCAGTTCTGCTGGGTCTAAGCTGACCTTGCTTAGTGCCTGGTTCCTTGGTAGACATCGGAGAAGTCTCAGTAGCTAGACTCAGCTGGACCCTTCCTCTGGCCCTGTTGCTTCAGGGTGTCAGCTTTTTTGCAGGGGAGCTGGGCTTTGTGTCAGATCTCAGGGATCAGGCCTGAAGCCACCTTGACTTTTCCTCCAGGTCAAAACAGTTGTAGATAGATACAAGGGCATAAAACCAGACCCTAGTTGCTGATGTGAATTTGCAGCCAGCTGTTGCTCTTGTTACTGATCTTGTCTCTAATAATTCCACCTTTATTCACATTGTCCAAGGCACACTCCAGTGTGTTTGCAGTTCCGGGAACAAATGACACCTAATTTCTGCCCGAGTATCTTGCTGTCCTAGGTCTGGATGTCCCATACAACACTCTGCTTTATACTTTTAATCAAATATCTTTTCAGTGAAACTTTTACATGTGTCCTACTTAAAACTACAGTCATTCTCCCCATACTACAAACAAGTTTCCCTTCCTCCTTGGTTTATTTTTCCATATTGGTTGATGCTACTACACATACATTTTATTATGAACATTTCTGTAGTCCCTGTGTAAGGGTCACAGGTAAGGAGTTTGGTGTGTTTGGGTTACTGCTATACCTACATTCTCAGTTCCTGCATTTAACATGGAGCTTAAATCTACTCAAGTATTTTAGAGTGAATGGGAAGATTCTACTAGCTGCTTAACAACAGTGCTTCCTCGCTTATGTATTATACTGCACACAAGAAAACACGCAATTTGTTTTTGAGTTAATCTGATTAGGATTTTCCCCCTAAATATCCACTGGTAGTAGGAAGAAGGAAAGGAAAGGTATTTGTCGTTTCTAATTTTCCTTCAAATATTTCATATCTAATAGTATTTTGTACAGCTATCCATTGGCTTTCATTCTCTTAGTGGTAGTAGGATTTTATATCACTGAGATTTATTAAGTTCCATGAACTCATACATTCCTAGTTTATTGTCTGACAGCCTAGTACATGCCTTTTGATGCTTTTATTATGATGATTCTCTAAGAGTGAAGAAAAGCAGGGAGGAAACAAAAGGCAATATGCCAGCAGCAGGAGAAGACAAGCTTGTCTTCTCAATTAACTACCAATTTGTTTCCAGGAGTCCTGAAGTCGATGATGTTAATAACAGCATTTTTCATTGCAAGGTTTTATGTATTTTTCATTGCATAAAATAGTCAACTTAGAGCACACCTGTCATAGCTGAAGCTTCGTTTCTTGATATAATTGTTAGTTGCACAGTGCCTTTTACTGCACACAGTATATTTTACTGTGCAGCGCTGCAAGGCGCCTGGCTTCAGATTTGTTCATTGTTCTTACAGCTGCTTCCTTGCTAAATTCTCCCTCCCACTTAGACAGTAACAGCAAGAAATAAGGTGATTTGTCTCGGAACCTATAGTTAATACACCAGCACTCATGCTAATGTATATTGGATGGATGCAGCTTTGAACTGGGCTTCTAGAAAATGCACATTATGTTTTTAAAAATAGCCAGTTTGGCAGTCCCAGCTACAAATATGTATGATTGCTTATACAGTAAAATGTTGGAAATCTGGTTTTTTTTTTTAAATGAAGAGAACTATATGTGAACTATATGAAAGAATGCAAATGTGCTTGTTACTGTTCAAATCATAGTATCTCTTTGGTTGCATTATGTGTATAACAATAGGTGCTTTATTCTTTTGGATAATTAGACAAACCACAAGTGTTCTTTGCCCTGTGAAGTCAGCAGTTTATTCCTTCAGGCCAGCAGAAGTGACTTAAGTAAAATACCAGATAACAAAGATGAGTGTGCATCTAAGATGTGTGACACTCTTTGACTTTAAATTAAAAGATGGGATTGCTAAACGGAGTGCATAGGGAAGACAAGAAAAGTGGAAGAGTCCCCTTTTCATGCTGCAGAGAAAGGCAGTGCTTATTTGAAGGATGTTCTAATTGAAAGCACTGAAATTGCAGTGCTTTCTTAATAACTAACATTTGGGAATTTCTTATCTGCAAGGTGAAGAAATTAGATTAAATTTCATCATGTCTAAGTTCCACTGTGGTAAGAACACATATTTCTATGCATCAAGTTTTAAACAATAAAATGCATAATAAAATTAATAAAATTAAACAACAAAAAAAATTGTATTAGGAAATATTCATTCGGTACCTGACACATAATAGAACAATCTAGCTACTTAGTGTCTGTGGACTCAGTAATTTCCACCACCCTGTGATGTAACTGAAGGACAAAGTGAGTGAATGACTTGCCCAGGTTCATCCACCTGGTTGGAAGTGGAAAGGCTAAAACTTGAGCTCCAGATGTTAAGCTGGAATTTACAAAGCATGTCTGTGACCAATGCACCAGTGTGTTTCCCTCCCACCAGCATATGAGGCAGAGGCTTTGCCAGATACCCAGGAAACCTCTGAGTAAGTTTGGATGGTGCCAGCATCCTGGATGGTAACTTGGGATCTGTTTAGAAATTTTTTGTAATCTCAGGTAAACTATAATTCAGTTATTTTTTTCAAGACTTAGATATTTTACATTAGTAATTTCTTTAAATAATTCATTGAGAAATATGTAAAATACTATTACAAACATGCCAAATGCCAACTATGGTGATCATCTAAAATTTCCATTAAATCTTCATTTTTTTTTCTTATTTTAGGTTACTATTTTCTTTATTTAAAGTATTTTATGTATTATTTCTATTTTATGTGTATGAGTGTATTGCCTGCATGTGTGTAAGTGCACCCATGTCATGCAGTGGTTAGAAGATGTCATCGGATCCTCTAGAACTGGAGGTGCCATGTGGGTGCTGGGAATAGAACCTGGGACCTCTGCCAGAGCAGTCAGTACTCTTAACTGCTGAGCCATCTCTCCAGCCCCATAGAGTAGGAGAGACTGTGCTTTCAACTCATTTGCCCTCTGACTTCTAGTCTCTTCCAGTGATGGAAGCTTATTTCAGCCATGGTGAATACACTGACTGTACTAGTCACTTTTCTGTTGTTGTGATAAAGCACCACGACCAAGGAATTTATAAAAGGAAGAGTTTATTTGAGCTTACGATTGATGGTTCCAGGGAATTAGAGTCCATTGTGGCGGAAGGCATGGCGGCTGGAGACTGGAGCAGGAAGCCGAGGGTCACATCTCGCAAAGAGCACAGGAAGCAGAAAGAGAGCAACTGTAGACCACGAGGCTTGTTAAACTCACTAAGCCTGCCCCCCCCCCCAAGTGACACACTTCCTCCAGCACGGCCACACACCCCAAGACCTCCAAAAACAGCGCCACCAACTGGAGACAAACGTCTGAATACCTAGAGCTTATGGGGGACACTCATTCAAACCACCACACTGACCTTGACAGATTACTTACTTTTCTTTTTTTTTTTTTTTGGTTTTTTGAGACAGGGTCTTCTTGTGGCTCCAGCTGTCCTGGAACTCACTATATAGACCAGGCTGGCCTTGAATTCACAGAGATCCACTTGCCTCTGCTTCCCAATTGCTGGGATTAAAGGTGTATGCCACCACACCTGGCCTACTTTCATCTTTTAATGGCTCTATGTTTATCTAAGACTGAAAGTCTTCAACTTTTCTGAGTATCTTAATGTATTAGTTTTAAGACCAATGAGATTATTCAGTGACATACATGATTCCAACCAAAATTGGAACGGGTTTATTGGATTTAACAGGCCTGAGAACACGTACTACACCCTCCTTTGTTTACTGCTCATTCTGAACAAGGTAATATGTTTGGGGGAATTAAAATCAAATCAGTTGCTGTAATGATAAACTGTGAAGATAAATTTTCAGACGGGCCTGGGATTTAATTTTTCCCCTTATGAACTAGTAATAACTTAGATTGCTACTGTTTTGTGGAAGCTGGCAGTTGGTGTGGAATTTCAGGATCAGAAACAAAGATTTTGTTAATCAAATCTCTGGGAGCAGAATGAGCATCAGCTTGTCTGCTGATGTGCCTTGTTCCTGGATCCCACAGGGGCAAAGCAATGTGCCACACAGATGCCAGTACTGGGTAGGAAGCCAGCCTACTCTATGTCCAAGGAGCTGTTACTTCAAGTTGCAAAGCTACCTGAGCAACTCCAAGAAACAGCCAGGGTAAAGGAGCATTCTGAGCTGTGAAGTCTTGGCCCAGCAGCAGCAGCAGCACAAGAACTAGCAAGAGGACTCTCCCAGCAGAGAGGTGTGTACTGGCAGACAGGGGAGAGTCTGGCAGGGTGCTGGTTCTTATTCTAATTCTCATTATAGTGACTTTGACAGGCCTTTCTGAGACAGCACCAGACATTTCCATAGGCTGCTGATGGAACGACAAGAAATATCTCTTTTTATCTAAAAACTTTTTGTGCTAGGGTCTTTGGAAAACCTTCATTTAAAGTAAAAAGTTGGCTGGAGAGATGGCTCAGTGGTTAAGAGCATTGGCTGTTGTTGCAGAGGACTCTAGTACAATTCCAAAGACCCACATGGTGGCTAACAACCATCCATAACTCCAGATCCAAGGGATCTAATTCCTTTTTCTGACCTCTGTGAGCATTGCATGTCATGGATACACTTGCATACATATGCAGGCAATACACTCATACACACAAAATAAAATAAAAAGAATTAAAATATTTAAAAATAAGACTTAAAGCTTACCTAGAGCTGAAATTGGACACCAGATTTTCCACATGACCAAGTGTCACAAACCCAACATGAGCTGATTGTCCTCAAGTTAAACAGAAGCTTAGAAGAAAACTGGATCTTTGTAATTGTTCGATGAACCCTTTATAAAGTCAATGGAAATGCATTTTAGCATACACAGTCACAACAAAAAAATGCGCTGGTGGAGAAGATTCTGTCACCTTTTGATAACCATGAAATATAAAAAGGCGCAAATAGGTGAAGAGAATACTTTAAATATCTTTCTGGAATATGTGATCTAGTTTAGGGATATTTTAGATTGCTGCATATTTTGAGATCATTTCTTTTTCATGAACTAAAGCATGCGTGTTCATTAATTTTAAAGCATATTTTACAGATTTTTATTGTGAAATCGGAATCATTTCTGTGAAAACATAAATTTGCTAAATTATACATTTAGGTGATTTTGGCTGATACCTGTCAAAATAAGTTCCTGTTTAACCCTGAAAATATCAACTATATTGAAAACCCTAATAAGGAAATAAGTAGGGGCTTTAGACACAGCTCAGTGATTAAGTGCACTGGCTGCTCTTGCAGAGGACCCAGGTTTGGTTCCCAGCACCTGCATGGCAGTTAACAATCAATTGTAACTCCAGTTCCAGGGGATCTGACACCTTCTTCTGACTTCTGTGGGCATTGTATGACATAAGTACACTTACATGCATGCAGGGAATACGTTAGTACACATAAAATAAAATTAAAATCAGAATAAAACAAAAAGATATAAAAGATGCTTAGGTAGGAAAAGTAAAGCATAGCTAACTTGAAAAGCAGTTTTACAAAAAATTCAACTAGCCTATTTGTATTTGATAAAATTTTGATTTTATGCACATACATTACTACGAGTAATTGGAATGTGGAAAGATGCAATTCCGTGTACAGAGATGTCCATTATCCAACAACACAAGATGATCTGTCACTGATAGAATATGGTAGAATATGTACTAGAGGATTTCAGGGGCTGGAGAGATGGCTCACCAGTTACAAATATGTACCTCTCTTTAAGGACTTATTTTAATTCCTGAAACCCACACTGGGGGCTCATATCTACCTATAACTCCACCTCCAGGGGATTCAATGTCCTCTTCTGGCCTCCAAGGGTACTGCACTCTGGTGAACAAACCCTCCACAGACATATAAATATATCATCATCATTGCCACCACCACCACCACCACCATCATCATCATCATCATCATCAAGGATTTCAGCATCTAAAACTGTAATGCAGGAAAACATTAGCCACCAACCAAGAGTTGGAGTTCTTTGTAATAGGTATATAGAGGGTCACTTTTCATTTTCTCAGTACTGCTTTACCGATTGCCTGTATAGAGATAACTAATGGCCTTGTATGGTGGTACATACCCTTAATCTCAGCACTTGGGAGCTGACATGGATCTTTGTGAGATTGAGACCAGCCTGGACTACATAGTGAGCTCAGGCCATCTGGAACTACTGAGAGACCCTGTCTAAAAAAGACTGAGGAAAAAAACAGAAGAGAAAGAACTGTTTCTGAAGATACCCAGTCTAGTGGTACAGACCAAGCTAGTCAAAATAAGAAAATAACTGGGATAGTCAATTAAAAAATCTTTCGGCCAGGCATGGTGGGGTACACCTTTAATCCCAGCACTTTGGAGGCAGAGTCAAGTGGATCTCTGTGAGTTCAAGGCCAGCCTGGTCTACATAGTGAGTTCAAGGCCAGCTGGGACTACAGAGAGACTCTGTCTCAAAAAAGACCAAAAAAAAGATTACAAAGTTGTTGTTGTTTTATAAGGGAAAGCTTTCTTGTGACTCACATTTTGACTCATTTCATGGTCAGTTGGCTTTTCATCTTGCACTGAGGCAGTCCATCATGACAAGGATGTGTGGGAGAAGAAAGTGCTCACCTCATAGCCAGGATGCAAAAGGGACTGGTAGCCCATAACCCTTTGGAAATTTATACCTTGAATGACCTCTGACCTCTCATCAGATTCCAACAGCAAAATATGATGATCAAACCTTCAACACATGGGCTTTTGGAAGACATTCCAGATCTAAGCAGTAGACTTTCCTAGCCCAGCACATTTACTTGTTTTGAATTTATTGGCCTAATATATAAAATGTTTTTCTTTAACAGGATAGGAAATTTTATTCAGTCATGAAAGAATTACTTGTTAATACATATAGCAGAGGGGTGTCTAAACATTCTGCAGAGAAAGCTTATTTTTCTCTTCCTATGCAGCCACTTTTGAAGAAAGACAAGGGCACTGGACAGTCCTAGTCATGCCATGACTTGTCCTTCAGTCGTTGTGTGCCTAGCAGTGGTGAAGCCAGAGGCTGTAGGGAGAGCAGGTGACATAAATACATGAGGTAGCACAGGTGGTACCTAGCACAGAGGAAGGAAGGTTCCCAGACTTCTAATGGTCATGCACGTTGCTACCACATGGAAATGCAGAACTTTTGGTGTCAGAGCTCCCAGATGTAGAGAAAATGAAATAACTTGCAGGTATTGCTTCATCTATCAGCTGCAGTCTTCTTCAATTACAACTTTCCAATTGCTCTTTATTCTTTCACTCTCTCTAAGCTGAGATTGTGGCCAACCATTTTTCTACTTATAGAACCACCTGGAGAGTTTTTAACTATTATGAAACACAGACCATGGGCCACAGGCTTGAAAATAAATCTCCAAGTTTGAGACCCAGGTGATCTATGTTCTCAGATGCTTCTAGAGAATCTCAAGCCTTACCCCCTCTAGAATCCGGCTTACAAGTAAATGTGTGTGTAGGGGGTGGTGGGGAATACTCCTGGCTCTGGATACATTGCTAGCCATTTCATCTCCAGGGGGATGGTAGTTATTGCTCTTATTTACAGCAGCAAAAGACATGAAGCATTTTAAAAGTAAAATATAGCAAGCCTGAAGGAGCTTAGCAGACTTCACAGGTGTCTGCTGTGCTTCAGGAGCAGTGCCTTATTCTAAGCGAAGTGAGGACAGTGAGTCTTCACAGTGCTCTTCATTAGCATCACCAGGTGAGTTAAAAATGTGCTCACATGCAGGCTATGCTAGTTTTCAAGCTTTCTACACCATAGATCATCTTTAGACAATGAGGTCAGGATGCATCCATCCACAAGGACTGTGCATTCTGAGGTCAGGAGGCAATTCTAATAAGGCTAAGGGCAGATCTGCTACTCTAGTCCCTAGGAGACTACAGGAATGTCTCAGTCAGCCAGGCACCTTACTTGAGAGAACTTAGGGAAAACTAGAATAAATCACGCTTTACGAATTAGTCCAGTAAATTCCAATCTCTTCTGTTTTTTGTATTACTCTTTGTGAGATGAATTCATAGAATGTTTATAAATTACCAAGCACTGTACAAGTTCTCAGCTGTCAGCCTAACCTTAGAGGGTAAATCTTTTCCTGAAAAAAGATAACTATTTCAAATGATGTATGTCAAAGATCTTGGCTCTTTTCTTCAGCTCTAATCAGTTTGTTTTCATTCTGCTTTTGTAAATCGTGAATGAGGTTCAAACACATAGATGAAAACATACAAAAAGGTATCATCCGGCTACAGCAGAAGACATCTCTCCCTTAAAAAACATGAGTTTAACTACTGTGAAACTGAAGGTTGACCTCCTCCCCAATAGCTACATTATTCAGCTTTATGAGACATTCCAGAAAGCTAGTTCATGTATACTAAAGTACATATTATTTTTTTAATTTTTTAATTTTTTAATTTTTTTATCTTTTTTTATTATTTTTATTGATGCTTTGTGTTTTATTATTTTTATTGATGCTTTATTATTTTTATTGATCCTTTTCAGGCATATATCCCCTTCCCTTCCCCCCACCCCACCCCTTCCCATCCCAGATCATGCATTCTGCCGTTTTTCTGCATCTTTCTCTGCTTTTTTGTTTTGTTTTGTTTTCATTTTTTTTAACAATAAGTGATAATTTGTGAGTACAAGCATCCTTCATGTAAAACCAATTTGCAAGCAGTTGTGCCCAAACCCACACAGCTCATGGGTCCCACCATCCAGCAGGGGGGGCTTGTATGTTCAATCAAGTTGATCAAATGAGTGTCCAGTCTATATTGTTGTAGTTTCACCATTAACCCCAATTGAAGCCCTTACATTCTACCACGCCCCCTCTTCCGCAGATTGTTCCCTAGGCTTAGAAAAGGGGCACAGGTGGATGAGAAGCAAAACACTCTACTTTCTCTGGAGCTGATGTCTTGGTCTCTAGTCAGTTCTGGCTGTTTTCTTTCATGGGCTGCCAGCTTGTCCAGGCATAACCTTTCGATCCTACTAATGAAGCACATGCAATTAGATATTTAGGTATTTAAACAGTATAATATATAGCCTTTCGATCCTACTAATGAAGCACACACAATTAGATATATGGGTATTTAAACAGTACTAATTGTTATGGTAGGTTACTTTGGTATAGACACAGATGTTTGGATGGTATGTCAATTCATGATCTACATTTTCTTCTGTCAAGTATGGCAGGGTCTTCGTGTGGTTTATAACATCTCCTAACCATTAGAGGATGTAAGCTTGTGACATCAGCCGTGGGTTATTCCTCCAAGGAGAGAGCCAATAGCCAATTAGATTTGGGATATACAGACATATGGCTGCCACTGCTGCACAGTATTTCCAGGCAGATGAGGTGTAGCTGGTGCTGACGGAGGAGTCTTGCTTGACTCAAGGAGACCTATATTTGCTTTATTGGTTTAGTGGTCTTTGGTAACACTCTCTGGCATCCCAGAGACCATCTGTATACTTGCAAGTGCGGTCTCCATACATCTTTTCCATGTTTATATCAGGTCTTCAACAGCAGGGCCTTATCGCCTCTCTTCCTGCAGATATCCCAGTTTGGAGGCAAGGAGCCTTTACCATTTGTGGGGGCTTGGATCCCCTGGCCAACATCTCCTTGGTAGAATAATCCATTGTTGATGTCAGAGCTCCTGTATTAATATATTTTGTTTAAGTGCATAGCTTAAGGAGACTTTAGCATTATATTTGGTTCTGAATAGAGAATAATCCTTTTCACAGTTTCTATGTCCATTAGTCAATTAAAGAAGGCAGTTTTACTGATTTTACAAGAGAATACCTCTATAACAGCTGGCTCCAATCTACAGCTGGAGAACGACCTCATCATCATCATATTTCTCCTTATTCTATGGGGGGGAGTTAAGAAAGTCTCTTGTATTAAAACCTTTGCGGCACCTAGAAGGTAAGCTTCATTAGGAATCATTAAAAATAGTTGTTACTAGTAGGATCCACAGAGGGGCCTGATGTCTGCAGCAATCTGAGGCATTTCTTCCCTTCAATGCCCAGAGGAGTCAATCCTTCTGCTGGCACTTTCTGGTACATCCTACTCACTGCAAAGCTGCATTTTCTTTCTCAGCCATTAAGTTGGTGATACTCTGGCCTGTTGGAACATACAAATCCTTTCCCATAGTTAGTTTTAAGATTTGGGTTGCAAGGTTTTTTGACAAAAAGTTTTCATATCTATCTATATCCCCCTTTTTTATTTAAGGTTTTTATTTTTGACCCATGAGTCTCAAAAAAGCAGTTGTTTTATACATACCTATAGGGTGGAATCAAGGCACAGATTTCATCAAGTTCACCCATGCTGTTTTGGGTTACTGTATGTGATTAACTTGGGAAACAAAGTTTATTTTTGAGTTAAATCATCCTATAGGTGAAAGAGATTGCTACCAGGTGATACTATATGACAGCAAAATTATAGAGAACATTTGTTTATACCAATCCCAAAGTAATTGTTATACAGATCTTAGTTAAAGCTAATGTGGACAAGAGCAATTTATATCACCAATTAACTCAGATGCATTACCGTTTTTATCAGCCTTCAAACCAATGTTGTCCAATATGCACATATTTACTTTTACTAAGTCCTAAAACACCATGTATCCTGTAGACAGAGTCTGGGCAAAACTGGATACTTGTTGAACTCACGTCAATTAAACATGCACCAATCGAATATACACCCGTGTCCCTCTCCCACCCCTCCCACCCCTCCCGAGTCACCATTTCAGTCAGCCTTCTGATGCAATCTTTCTGTTGTTGTTCTTTTAATATGCATCCCTCTCCACAAGAAATATTTATAACTGGGTTATTGGTACTAGCGTCCACATATGAGAGATACCATTTGTCGTTTGTTTTTCTGGGACTGTGTTACTTCACTTAACATGATGTCTTCAAGCTCCATCCATTTACCTGCAAAGTTCATGATGTTGTCTTTCTTTACTGCTGCATAGAATTCCATTGTGTACATGTACCACATTTTCTCTATCCACTCGTCAGTTGAGGGGCATTTGGGTTGATTCCAGTTTTTTGCTATTGTGAACAGAGCGGCAATAAATATAGCTGTGCATGTATCTCTGCAGTAAGATGAGTCTTGTGGGTATATACCCAGGAGTGGTATGACTGGGTCAAATGGCAGGATCATTTTGAGTCTTCTAAGGGTTCTCCACACTGTTTTCCATAGTGGCTGCACAAGTTTACATTCCCACCAGCAATGGATGAGTGTTCCCCTTTCCCCACACCCTCTCCAGCACTTGGCATCATTTGTTTTCTTGATCCTAGCCAGTCTTACTGGAGTAAGGTGGTATCTTAAGGTGGTTTTAATTTGCATTTCCTTAATTATTAGTGATGTTGAACACTTCTTAAGGTGTTTCTCAGCCATCTCTAATTCCTCCTCTGTGAAGTCTCTGTTCAGATCTTTGCTCCATCTTCTGAGTGATTCATTTGTTTTCTTTCTTCTTTGTTTTTTGAGTAGCTTGTATACTCTGGAGATTAATGCTTTGTCGGATGTATCTGCTGTGAAGGTTTCCTCCCATTCTGTGGGTTTTCTCTTCACTTCCTTTATTGTTTCCTTTGATGTACAGAAGCTTTTGAGTTTAATGAGGTCCCATTTGTCAATTGACGACCTTATTTCTTGTGCAGCTGCTGTCTGATTTAAGAAGTCTTTTCCTACACCTACGTCTTGTAGTCTGCTGCCAAGTTTCTCTTCTATCACCTCCAGAGTTTTGGATTTCACGTTGAGGTCTTTGATCCATTTGGAATTGACTTTTGTACAGGGTGAGAGGTAGGGGTTTAATTTCATTCTTCTACAGGTGGTGATCCAGTTTTGCCAACACCACTTGTTGAAGATGCTGTCTTTCCTCCAATGTGTCTTCTTGGCCTCCTTATCAAATATGAGATGGCTGAAATTGTATGTGCTCAGGTTTGGATCTTCAATTTTGTTCCATTGGTCAACTGGTCTGTTTTTGTGCCAGTACCAAGCTGTTTTTATGACTATAGCCCTGTAGTATAGTTTGATGTCTGGTATAGCGATCCCCCCTGTATTGCTCTTTTCGCCCAGAGTTGCTTTGGCTATTCGGGGTCTTTTGTTTTTCCAAATGAAATTGAGGATTCTTTTTTCCAAACCTGTGAAGAAGCTCTTGGGGATTTTGATTGGGATTGCATTAAATCTGTATACAAGTTTAGGTAGAATGGACATTTTTACTATATTTATTTTCCCAATCCATGAGCATGGGAGGTTTGTCCATCTCCTGATGTCTTCTTCAATTTCCTTCTTCAGAGGTTTAAAATTTTTGTTGTAGAGGTCCTTGGTATCTTTGGTTAGGTTTGTTCCTAGGTATTTTATTGTTTTTGAGGCTATTGTGAGTGGGAAGGTCTCCTTGTATTCCTTCTTCAGTTGCCTACTGTTGGTGTAGAGAAAGGCTACTGATTTTTCTAGGTTTATTTTGTATCCTGCCACCTTACTGAAGCTCCTAATCGTTTCTAGGAGTTTCCTGGTGGAGTTCTTAGCATCCCTTAAGTAGACAATCATATCATCAGCAAAAAGGGATAGCTTGACTTCCTCTTTTCCTATTAGAACTCCTTTAATTTCCTTTTCTTGCCTTATTGCCCTAGCAAGGGATTCAAGCACTATGTTGAAAAGGAGTGGTGACAGGGGACAACCTTGCCGAGTTCCTACCCTTAAGGGGAATGCTTCTGTCGTTTCCCCATTTAGGATGATATTGGCTGTGGGTTTCCTGTATATGGCTTTGATTACATTAAGGTATGATCCCTCCAATCCAATTCCCTCTAGGACTTTAAACATGAACGGATGCTGGATTTTGTCAAAGGCTTTTTCCGCGTCAATTGAGATGATGGTGTGGTTTTTGTCTTTCAGTCCGTTTATATGCTTGATGATATTTATTGATTTTCGTATGTTGAACCATCCCTGCATCTCTGGTATGAATCCAACTTGGTCATGGTGGATGATCTTCTTGATGTGGGTCTGTATGCGATTTGCCAGTATCCTATTTAGAATTTTGGCATCTGTGTTCATTAGGGAGATGGGTCTATAGTTCTCCTTTTTAGTTGCATCTTTGCCTGGTTTTGGTATTAGAGTGATGCTGGCTTCATAGAAGGAATCTGGGAGAACTCCCTCCGTTTGTATCCTTCTAAACAACTTGAATATTAATGGTTGTAAGTCTTTTTGAAATATTTTATAGAATTCTGCTGTGAAACCATCTGGGCCTGGGCATTTTTTGGTTGGGAGGCTGCTTATTACATCTTCAATTTCTTCACATATTATT
Organism: Rhizomys pruinosus; assembly: GCA_009823505.1. Taxonomy (NCBI): domain Eukaryota; kingdom Metazoa; phylum Chordata; class Mammalia; order Rodentia; family Spalacidae; genus Rhizomys; species Rhizomys pruinosus. The sequence goes on along the minus strand of VZQC01007052.1, from coordinate 218,147 downwards.
GGTCTGTTTAAGCTGTCGATCTCTTCTTGGTTGAGCTTTGGTGATTCCCAAGATTTCAGATATTCATCCATTTCTTCTAGGTTTTCAAACTTGGTAGAGTATAGGTTTTTAAAGTAATTCCGTATGATTGTCTGGATCTTTTCATTATCTGTTGTGATATTTCCCTTTTCATCACAGATTCTATTGATTTGGAGTTGTTCCTTCTTTCTTTTGGTTAACTGGGCTAGAGGTCTGTCTATCTTGTTTATTCTCTCAAAGAACCAGCTTTTGGATTCATTGATTTTTTGTATGGTTTTCTTTGTTTCTATTTCATTGATCTCTGCTCTGATTTTTGTTATTTCTTCTTGTCTGCTGCGTTTAGGGTTCATTTGTTGTTGTCTCTCAAGTACTTTTAGCTGGAGTGTTAGATCGTTCACTTGTGCTCTTTCTGTTTTTTTAATGTAGGCACTTAGAGCTATAAACTTTCCTCTTAGGACTGCTTTTAAAGTGTCCCATAGGTTTTGCTGCGTTGTATTATCATTGTCATTCAGTTCCAGGAATGTTTTTATTTCTTTCTTTATTTCTTCCTTGACCCATTCATTATTCAGGAGAGTGTTGTTTAGTCTCCATGTGTTCTTGTAGGTTGTAGGGTTTATCCTGGTGTTGATATTGAGTTTTATTGCACTGTGGTCTGAAAGAATGCATGAGATTATTTCAATCTTTTTGTATTTGTTGAGTTTTTCCCTGTGTCCCAGTATATGATCTATTTTGGAGAATGTTCCATGGGGTGCTGAGTAGAAAGTGTATTCTCTGGTGTTTGGGTGGAATATTCGATAGATGTCTGTGAGGTCCATTTGGTGTATTGTATCATTCAGTTCAGATGTCTCTCTGTTTATCCTTTGTCCTGTTGATCTGTCTAAAGGACTTAGTGGGGTATTGAAGTCCCCTACTATTAGTGTGCTGGGGTTAATCTGAGCCTTGAGATCCTGAAGAGTTGTCTTTACAAAGTTTGGTGCGCCGGCATTTGGTGCATATATATTCATGATTGTGAGATCTTCATCGTCGATTGTTCCTTTAATGAAGATATAATGGCCCTCTTTGTCTCTTTTGATTTCTTTTGCTTTGAAGTCTATTTTGTCTGATATTAGGATAGCGACACCTGCTTTCTTTTTGGTACCATTTGCTTGGAATATTTTCTTCCATCCCTTCACCTTAAGTTGGTGTCTGTCCTTGAAATTGAGATGGGTTTCTTGCAGACAGCATATAGATGGATTTTGTTTCCTAATCCATTCTCCCAGTCTATGCCTTTTGATTGGGGAGTTCAGCCCATTAATATTTAAGGTTATAATTGAAAGATGGATGTTTTTTCCTTTCACCTTATTATCCATTTGGACTTTTAGTCTCTGATTCTACTCCTATGTTTATATTTTTATTAGTTTCTTTTCCTAGGTGCTTGAGGATAGTTGCTCCTCTCTTCTGCCCTTTGAATTGCTTCAAGCATTTTCTGGAGAGTTGGTTTTCCGGACATGTATTCTATCATCTTGTTTTTGTCTTGGAAGATTCTTCTCTCTCCTTCAACTGTAATTGACATTTTTGCTGGGTAAAGTATTCTGGGTTGGCATCCATAGTCCTTTAACACTGGGAATGCTTTGCTCCATGTTCTTCTTGCTTTCATGGTTTGCGGCGAGAAGTCAGTTGTAATTCTGATGGGTTTCCCTTTGTATGTGACTTGTTTTTCTTTTGTGGCCTTCAGAATTTTATCTTTGTTTTGGGCATCTAGCATTTTGACTATGATGTGGCGTGGGGAGTTTCTTTTCTGATCTTGTCTATTTGGAGTCCTGTGTGCTTCTTGTATTTGAATGGGTTTGTCTACTTTTAGTTTGGGGAAGTTTTCATCTATTATTCTGTTGAAGATCTGATCAATACTATTCTCTTGAGATTCTTCTCCTTCCTCTATTCCTATGATGCGGAGGTTTGATCTTTTCATAGTGTCCCATATTTCCTGGTTGTTCCAGTTTTGTGTATTTTTAAATTTTTCATAATCTTTATTTGAGTTTTTTAGTTGCTCTGTGTTATCTTCCAGATCTGATATTCTTTGTTCTGCTTCCTCCATTCTATTTCTGAGGCTTTTTCCTTTCCTTTCTTCCTGGTTGGATAAGTGTTCTATTTCCTTTTTCATTTCATCCTGTGATTTCCTTAATATATCCATTTCCTTTATGAGTTTCTCAATCTCTTCTTGGTGCTCCTTACTTCGTTGGTTGGCCTCCTTTTTCAGTGTTTCTACTTCCTTAAGGTGTTTGTTTTTTTCTCTCTCTTGTTCTTTCTGGAGTTTGTCAATCTCTTCCTTTAGTTTGTTATTGTATCCCTCTAGGTCCTTTTTGAGTTTTTCATTCTCTCTCTTTACTTCTCTGAATTCTTCCTTTAGTTTGTCATTGTATCCCTCTAGGTCCTTTTTGAGTTTTTCATTCTCTCTCTTTACTTCTCTGAATTCTTCTTTATGTTCTTTAATTTCTCTGCATAGGTCTGCAATTATTCCTCTAAGGTCTGTTTCTGGGGTCACCTCCAGGGGGATCCGATTGTAGCTGTCTCCTACCGGGTTGGTAGAGCTTGGTGCAGAATTATCCTGTACCTTTCCCATGTTGTCTCTTCGTCGTCTCCCTGGCATGTGGGTTTCCCTTTTGTGATTCAAATCTCAAATGCCTTTTCAGTTTGTTGAAGGCTGAAAGCTTGTTTTATTTTGCTTGCCTCCTTCCAATGCCTTTTTTTTCCCCTTCCTTCCCTCCTCGTTGTTTATGGAGGGCTGACTTGTCTAGTTTTCAGGCTTTCACTTTTGTTTATATATTGGATACTGGAAGTCTCTTCCTTTCCTGTTTTGAATGTTCTCTTAATCCACTTGATACTCTCCTCAATTCCAGTTGTTGGCAGGGGGGGGGTCCTAACTTAGCCCATACCCCGGTACCTTCCTGGAGCAGTGGTGGGCTTGTCCTGAGCCCTGCCCTGCTCAGGACCCCAATATGGCGTCTGTGCCTGACTCCAAAGCCAGGATCCCCTCCCATTTGTGACTACAGGATGGGGGTGGGGCCACCCAGCCCGGCAGCCATGCCTTGGCAGGAATTAGGAGTCGGGTCTAGGTCCGCCAGTCACTGGGCCCCCTTTCCCACAACTCAGCAAATCAATTGTCCTGCACCCGTGGGTCAATGCCCTGATTTTACCTTTCTGGAGTGGTGGCGGGCTTGTCCTGAGCCCTGCCCTGCTCAGGACCCCAATCTAATTTTTTAATTTTTTATGTGTATGAGTGTACTGTCTGCATGTAGGTTGGTGCACCTGTGTCCTGCAATGCCATGGAGGTCAGAAGAGGGCATCGGTTTCCCCTGGAACTGGAGTTAAAGATGGTTCTTAGCCTCCATGTGGGTGCTGGGAATCAAACCCTGGTCCTCTTGCAAGAGCAGTTGGTGCTCTTAACCGCTGAGCTATCCCTCCAGCCCCCATATTACATTCATATGAAGGTCCTTTGGGGAAAAAAAAGTCAACAGATGGCTCCTAGTACTGAAGCCTAACAGGTGTATTTATCACTATCATCTGCTACAGGCTATTTCAAATCTCTTTGTTGTGGAAGAAGAAAAGCTGACCTTTGGGGTCTCTGTGGAGTATACAGATAAGCTAGTTCAGGAGACTTAACAAACCCGAGTGTCTGGCTGCTGGGAAAGATCAGTGTCTCAGGACAAACTCCATTCAGATGCTCTCACAGCCAGTTCATGGACCCACTGCCTGCGCTAGTGATCTATGCCCCCCTGGCATGCCATGAGACTAAGACACCAATCCTGCCATATAGAGAAGCTTAGTGCTGTCTTTAGTCTAAAGGACCTTTCTAATTAATTTTTAATTAATTAACTTTTAAATTAGTTTAATTATATATACTTATGGAGTACAGCATAACATTTGATACTGTATTTACATTTTATTATATTCCATATGAATCGTTATTTGTAGAAACGGACAGGCCTGCCCATATGGAACTTACATTTTGGTCATATCTCAGCTTTCCTTTTAAAAACATGAAGTGGATGTTTTAGAAACCATTTGAAAATTCTGCTTCTCCCAGGACTAAAGTATTTCTAACCATCTGGAATTTGTTTAATGGAATGTTTGTTTCCTTCTAGTTCTGTTCTTTTTACAGAAAGCCTTATATATTTTGTAATTCTTGCAGTAAACATTTGCTATTAAGATATATTAATGGGCTATATGTGCTTAATTAGAAATTTATAAGAAATTTCCCAGCAGAATACAGTCTTCTAAGTTATTATCTCATTTTTTAAATAAAATAAGGTACAGTGTTTTAGACTTAACCTTCTTCTTCAATGGGAAGCCAGCTGGCTTCAGTGTCTGGCTAGCCAGAGCTTTTGGATTCTCCTAAAGTTTTAGGTGATAACATTTGCTAACTAATGCTGTAAGATCTGGTAACCTGTAGTCTAAAAGAGCTAGGCCAACAGAGAAGATGAAGAGTCATTTGTCATTTATAATAGTGTGGGTTCTGGTGAGGATATTTATTTTGGAAATAGCATGGCTCCTGCTTTTAACTAACAGGAAGCACATACTCCTTTTATAATATAAATTTATTTTTATTTTAATTATTTTTAACAACTCTAGACCCGTGTCCCCCCCATTCCCCCACCCCACCAGAGCTCATGCATTCTGCCAAACATGCCTTTCATCTCTTTCTCAGTCTTTCTCAATATTCTCCATGAGGAAGTTGCCTGTTTTGAGCAGAAGTTCATCTTTTCAGTCAGTTCTTCAATGCAGCCCTTTCTGTTGTTGTTGTTTCCAATATACATCACTCCCAACTGCTTTGGACAAAAGCTCAGGGGGCCATACACAAGAAATACAACTAGGTAATTGGCAGTAGCATTCACAGATGAGGGATACCATTCATCATAGGTAATTGGCAGTAGCATTCACAGATGAGGGATACCATTCATCGTTTGTTTTTCTGGGACTGTGTTACTTCACTCAGCATGATGTCCTCTAGCTCCAGTCATTTTCCTGCAAAGCTCATGATGTCATCTTTCTTTACTGCTGCATAGAACTTCATTGTGTAGATGTACCACATTTTCTCTATCCACTCATCAGTTGAGGGGCATTTGGGTTGGTTCCCAAATTGTGAAGAGAGCTGAAATAAACATGGTCGTGCACGTATCTCTGCGATGGGGTGTCTTGACGGTACATGCCCAGGAGTGGTATAGCTGGTTCAGGTGGCAAGTTCATTCCAAGTCTTCCAAGGGTTCTCCACACTGCTTTCCATAGTGGCTGTATGAGTTTACATTCCCACCAGCAGTGGATGAGTGTTCCCCTTTCCCCACAACCTCTCCAGCACTTGGTATCATTTGTTTTCTTGATCCTAGGCAGTCTTATTGGAGTAAGATGATATCTTAAAGTGGTTTTGATTTGCATTTCCTTAATGATTAGTGATGTTGAACACTTCTTAAGGTGTTTCTCAGCCATCTCTAATTCCTCACTTGTGAAGTCTCTGTTCAGTTCTTTGCTCCATCTATTGAGTGGGTCATTTGTTTTCTTTTTTTCTTTGTTTTTTGAGTAGTTTATATATTCTGGAAATCAATGCTTTGTCAGATGTATCTGCGGTGAAGGTTTCCTCCCACTCTGTGGAATTTCTCTTCATTTCCTTATTTCTTTTGATGTACAGCAGCTTTTGAGTTTAATGAGGTCCCATTTGTCAATTGTCAACCTTAATTCTTGTGCAGCTGCTGTCTGATTTAGGACATAGGTGTAGGAAAAGACTTCCTAAATCATACTCCTTTTTTTTTTAATATTTTATTGCATGTAACCTGTTAAATTGATGAAAGTATGGCACATATTAAAACAGTAAACTTTAATAGCCACTTACCTATAAACAATACTATCTTTAAAACTTCATGCTTTAAGAAATATAAAAACTTGTGAATATCCAACCTGATAGTGTAAAACTGTTGAGAATGCTTAATAGCTGACACACTGGCACGCTGTCCTAAGGAAGGTTAAAAGGAGCATTACTAAAGCTGGGCAGGAAGGTTCCTGGGACCCAGCAGGTTCCAACCCTGAGCATGGACCCAACAGAAATGAGTGTGGGCACTTTCAGCATTATTCAAAATAGACCTTCTGAACTGAGAATTCCAATGGCTCATTTAAAATAGTAGAATGAGTCTGAAAAACTCTGGTATCTTTAAAATTCTACAGAGGAATGAAAAACTTCTCCCCACAGCAACTAAGATACTACTTCATGAAGTTCATTAACAGGCTGGACTAATCCTTGGTAATGGGTGCAAACAGGGCAACCTTTGGGCCAGAGAGGTTAAGCACTGAAGGGAAGTTGACAACAGGAAGCCTTCTGAGGCAGTGGAGGAAGACAGCTCCACAGGAGCACAAATAAACCAGGTTCACCCAGATGCTCACAAGATCTACGCACCTTACAATGCATACATTATCTTGAGAAGTAAGCAACCTGGAGAGACAAGCTGAGACAGAACAGCCAGGTGTATGTGTCCCACTGCCGACAATGGGACTGCAGCACAGCAGGACACTGCTTCTGTGTGACACAGTCTCTTGCCAGCTCAGAGTCCATCACATTGCTTCTTCATGACTAGTCCCCTATGCAGGCCAAGCAGGCAGCTTCCAGTCATTCTGCTAAATTCTGAGGGAAAATTCATAAACTCCCCCATCAAATGTGACCAAGATCTGCCTGCTTCTGCCTCCCAAGTGCTAGGATTAAAGGCATGTGCCACCATGCCCGGCTGGGTATAAAATTCTTTAAAAATATAGAAAATTTACCTGGAATGACTTTTTTAAAAGACTGAGTACTTTGAAAACTACTACTACACTGGGTACTCTAGGCTGTTCAGCCAGAATGTCTGACATTATGAAGATTAATGTCAGCTCAGAGAATAGATTTTAATATTAAGTATTTTAAGGAGAATATACAAATAAAAGATAAACATGTTAAAACCTTCAAGGATAAGAAAGTGTCTATACTATGCCTTCCCACTATAAGGCACTGGAGAATACAGCATCTTGACTCATAAAATTCTGAGACAGGAGCTCACTATGATACCCAAGGTCACGGGTTCAAACAATCCTTTTGCTTCAGCTCTCCTAAGTAGCTGGGACAACAGCAACATACCACCATACTTGGATAGAGACAAAGACATTTTAAAGTATAATTGCTTATTATGTATATACAAAAACAAAACAAAACAAAAAAAAAACCACTATGCTGGCATGTCAATCATATTGCTAACCACAGGTCCTCTTGCCTAGCACAACCATGAGGTAACAGGTGGTGTGGGACACAGTCTATTTCAGACTCTTCGGGATTGGAGGTTGGTTCTGTTACCTTCCAGTCAGCGGTCCAAGTGGTTGTTAATCTGAGATTCTAAAACTATAGTTTGACAAGCTGGACAAGTGACCAGCTGTCGAGGACCTTGTGAGTTGCTAGAACTCTGAGGTGTGTTGGTGGCTGGAGGGTATGAGCTATTTTGTGGATTACTACCACTACTTGGTGTTTGCTCCTTGATAATATTATCCAAAGAAGTCCTGTCCTCCAGCCTGGATCGCTTGTTTGGAATCTGATCTTCAGAACCAACAGCTTCCTGCGACTTGGTTGAGACCACTTGGACAGATGATATAGTAGCGGATGTCACAGTGGTAGATGCTGATACCACAACTTTGGAGGTATTTTTCAGGGATGTCCTGGAAGGTGGAACCTTTCTCTGAGAGCCAGATGTGGGTAAGTGCTTGGTGCCATCCCCCATGGTCCCACTCTTTACTGGGGATCCATTCACACTTCTGAAAGCCTTCTGGTTGGCAACGGAGACTTTGGGGAAGTAGCTGCTCAGGACACTCTGATGATTGGCGGTGGGAACAGGGGAGACCAGATGAGGTTTTTTACTGGAGAAACCATTCTGTTCACATTTCCCCTCAATGCTGGAATCTAGTCTCAGGCCATTTGTTGAATGATCTTTACTTAAAAGACCCTGGACTTCACTAACTGTGTGAAAGGTCAACTTCCCAGATGAAGAAGGAGTATGTGTCTCTCCAAGAACATACCCTTTCCCGCTGAATGGGATGAGTGGCTGGGCCTCCCCTCTGCACAGCTTATCTTTATCCTCCATTGTTGACATTGGCTGTTTTCCTGGTTTTGTCTTTCCTCTGCCTTTCTTTGAATAATTCTCGGGCTCCTTAATTTTTATGTAAGTGCCTCCACAGGTTTTCTGGTGGGCAGCCCACCAGTAGTCATGAGCAGAAGGTGCCCTGTTGATGGCACGCTTGACATAGCCATAGGAGGGCTGCTTGTGCTGGCACGGCCCATCACAGCGGCACTGTACTCGTCCACCTCATTGTGAAAAGTATGGTAGACCTCCACAAGGTCCTTCCTTGGTCTCAGTTTTAAAAGCGGTTCACTGAGACGGAGGGAGCACATTCCTCCTCTTCCTTCATAGGTGCAGATTCCCGCACACAAAGTCATGCGCACGTTCCACTTCACCCCCACGGCCTCCAGCTGGCCCCCCAAAAATCGGTCGTTAAACTGCAAAAAGAGCGCTCGGAGGTCCGGGGTGGGGTCCACCAGCTCCCACGACGCGTCCACCAACAACAAGCCGCCTCGTGCTGCGCTGCCAGCAAGTCCCACTCCTCCTGCAGCCACATCGCTACCACCAAATCCTTGTCCATAGCCAAACTCCTGGCGCCAAATCGCTCCCTAGACAACCGTCGGGCTCCCGCGGGCCTCGCGAGACTTCAGGGCCTGGCGGATCCGTAACTGCCAACGGAAGTCAGCCTCGCGAGACCTCAGGGCCCGGCGGATCCGTAACTGCCAACTGAAGTCAGCTTCGCGAGACCTCAGGGCCTGGTGGATCCGTAACTGCCAACGGAAGGAAGCTGGGCGTCGCCCAGTGGGCGCAGGCTGGGATTCTGGGCTTGGGCTGGAGGCCGCTTCGGAAAGCCAGCCACTGCCTCGGCAAACTTCAGGAGCCTTGCGCCTCACGTCCGGTCCAGCCCGTGCCCGACCCACTTCGCACATACTCCTTTAAATGAAGATCTTAAACTTGTGTTCTTTCTTAATACACAGATCCAATGAATGTTCACATTTAGTGTCTGTTCTGTACTGCGAACACAGCGAAGTCTGAATAGGGAATGTGCAGTGCAAGGGGAGAGGGACCAATAAGTAAATGAACAACTCCAGTAAGATATCGTGTCTCTCGGGTGCACAAACCTGCATGCAGACAGTACATTCATACACATACAGAAATAAATAAAATTAAAAAAAAAAAAAAGATATCGTGTCTCTGCTGAGGGCTTTGCTAATCCCGCTTAATTGTTTGCATTTGGTGACACACACCATCTCAGCTGTTTTCTACCCTTTATGATGGTCAGAAAACTGACTAAAACCAGAGTACAGGAAGGTGTTTCCTCCCTTTGGCTTCCCCTGGCTCAGTGCTGCTTCTCTGGTTTCATTCTCTCAAGGTCAGTATTGGAACAGGTCCGATGAATTCTGAGGTTACTAAGAATAGTAAGGAATAGTCCTCCCTTTGGGGGCTTTACTACTCTCCAGGAAAATTCTAATTGACCCAGCAAATGAAAAATTTATAATTCTTGCTAGCAACCAATAATGCCAGATGTAATAAGAACTTAAGTTTTGTGTGGATATAAGGGTAAGTAGTAAGAATATAGTTAGATATTATATTGGTGTAGGAAAGTGGCAAAGGTAGCTTCTCCAGGGTCTAGGATGTCTTCAGCCACTGGTAGCTGTGTGGGTTTACAGTAACATGCATGAATTCCTTCCTGTTGAGTGGGCCTTAAGTCCAATTAAACAACTGTTGGTTAAAAGTACCACTATGAAACTGTCAGGGATATCATCTCTTGCTGGGCCAGTGATTATTGTGATTAGAGTTGGGTAGGCCTTTGGGTTGCTTTTCTCATATGCAGTTTGCGTAGCACCTTCTGATACTGTGAGAACTGGTCCTTGGGGAAAAGGCTACCAGGTCATTTCGAGCTTGACTTCTCCAGTCCTGTGTCTGAAGTACAATAGGATCTTACCTTCAAGTTCCAAGAGCCAACTAAGGGCAATATCAATAGCTTGTACTGCTTGAGGAGTCTCTTAGGCTCCTCTGACCAACAACTGGAAGGGATACTTCCCATGGTTTGCATAGGAGTTTTATTTTTAGATATTTTTAGTCTATGGCTATGCACAACACATATATTTTTCTAAAGTTAAGTTTAAAAAATAATATGTTTCCAAAGGCTCAGAGATCATATAAGAAGGGTTGGATAGAGTGTAAAGAGCCGGAGGACACAGATGTCTGCAGTGAAACAGTATTTGCAAGACATGAACTCACAGTAGCTGTGACTGTGTGCACAAGACCTGTACAAGATCAAGCTGCCAAAATTCCAGCATGGATGGAGAGGGCTCATGAAATACTAGCTTAGGAGTTGTTTGCCACTGATGGCTGCTAGGGAAAGGAGAGTCAGTTTTCTTCAGGGGCGCATCTCCTGAGAGGCTACCCGTGTTCCAGCAGATGGTTCCACACCCATGCGCACACAGATGGGGCTAAGTAAACTCAGTAGGCTCAAAGTACATGATGTTGGGAGGGGGAGTGGTGGGGGAACAGGGGAGGAACTGGAGGGAAGGGAAATGAGGAGCTTGATCAAAATCTGCACACACATGTGCCTGTGTATGTACAACCACCCCCCCCAAACAAAAAGGATGTCAGATATTAGATAAAGGTCACACAATATTTGTGGGCTACCTTTGTGATCTGAAGTAGAAATGTCACCCATCGACTCATGCATTTGAGCACTTGGTCCCAGCTAAGGGTGCTGTCTGGGGGTGTGGTGTGGAACATTTAGGAGTTGGAGCCTTGCTGGAGGAAGTCTGTCCCTGGGGATGGGTTTTGAGTGTTTGTATCCTGGACCCAATTTTTCTGTTCTGTCTCTCTGCTTCCTGTGGACAGAAGTGGGATCCATCAGATTCCTGTTTTTACTGTCATACTCTCCCTGGCACGGTGGACTTTATCTTCCTTGAACAATGAACTAAAACAAATCCTTTTCTTCCCTAGCTCGCTTTATGTCAGGATATTTTATCACAGCAACAGAAAAGTAACAAATAGATACTAAGAGTTTCCTCTGAAGTTCAGCTCTCCAGTCCTACTCTTTTCCCCTGTTAATCAACATTAATTTTTAACATTCCATTCTTAATATTTAATAACTTGGAAGTCAAAATCCAACAAAATAACACTAAACTATGTCTCTGGATGTTTAATTTTTCTTCAGCTTGCTCTTTCCCCTCCCTCCCTCCCTCCCTCCCTCCCTCCCTNCATGTAAGTGGCACCACAGGGCTAGCACAGCACCCAGGAAACCCTTTGACATTTGCAAATGCCGTGAAACACCAACAAACAAGATAGTCATACCACCACCACCGAGGGGGCAGATGACAGAGCAGAGATCTGCAGAATCCATTTCATCTCGTTACAATCAAGGCCCATAGAAAGCTGGCAGTTTGCTGCTGTGGAGACAAGTGTCTCCAGGGTGAAGTCCTCTGCAGGAGTAGATGGGCAGTTCTCATTTCTGTTGTGAGCCCCGAAGATGTGAGTGACTAAAACGTTAAGTCGAATGGGCAAAATCATGAATTAAGGAACCAACTGTCTGCATTCAAAAGAGATCACTTTTTTTTCATGTCTGTCTGGAGTGTGTACTTGTGAGATGGGTGATGGATATTAAACATTTTGAGAGATAAAGTACAAATTGGGGGGAGGTTATATCTATTCCTGTACTACCCTATAGCAATCACTATACATATTTTGTCAATTGAGTACTCTTATTTATATCTAGTCTATTTTCTATGAATATTTTCAACATATAATTTTAAACATATAATAGGTATGTTGTATATCCTACTTCAAAGTCTATTTTCTATGAATATTTTCAACATATAATTTTTTTTTAATTAATTTTATTTATTTCTGTATGTGTATGAATGTACTGTCTGCATGCAGGTCTGTGCACCCGTGTCGTGCAATGCCGCGGAGGTCAGAAGAGGGTGTCGGATTCCCCTGGAACTGGAGTTCTCCTGGAATTGGAGTCTCAGACGGTTCTCGGCCGCCATGTGGGTGCTGGGGATCGAACCCGGGTCCTCTGCAAGAGCGGTCGGCGCTCTTAACCGCTAGGCCATCTCTCCAGCCCCTGGATGAGGAATCTTATACAAACTTCTACACATGGGTGCCAGCCCTGGACCAACCAGGCTTGCTGCCTCCCTTCCTGAGTTTGTGTGTTACTAAAATAAGTCTCACTTATTGACAAGACTAATCAGGAGGAAGGGAACAAATGCTAAGAAGAATTTCACATGGGTCACGGGCAAGATGGACCAATAACATTTCTGTAAAAAGTCTTGACAGCACTATCAACCAGCATAGAGATGCCATTACCAAGAGCAAGATGTGCTCTGGTGGAAGAACAGGAATAGGATGCAGTGTTCTGTCTAGATGGTTAACAAGCCCATTAAAAAAAAACACATTAAGAGTCGCCCACAGTATTTTAAAGTGAATTTTGCAAAATTGGACTAAGAATAGTTTTCTAGATATTTTTTAGAGAAACAGAACATGCTTTTAAACATTGTTTTCTATGCTGCCTCTGAGCCTACATTAGAAAAAATAATAGAACTTAATTTTTATTTCACTCTATTGCAAAACTTTAAGTTGTACAAGGATACTTTTTCCTCCTTATGTTGTAAATATCAAACCAAATTTATTTTTTCTTCTCCTACAGATGTTCACAAATGAGGCAATTTCAATTTGTTTAGTTTTCGTTTTTGGAAAGTCACTTCTTTAAAAAATATCCTGTGTTTTACATTGGCAAGGTGGCCCATGCCTGGAACAGCCTGTAATTAAAAGCATTTATGAGACACAGGCAGGAAGATCAGGAATTCAAGGTCTACATGAGACTATTTCAAAAACAAAACAGCAAAACTATGCTTAAAAAAAGAAACCTCTTTGAACATTTAATCACGCATTCAAACCTAGCATTTGCAGTTTCTGCATATTGACTGGGATCTTTCCATTCTTATTTTGAAGTCCATCTTATAGAATGCACTGATAACTATTCTAATTTTGACTCAATTCTAGGGTTGATGAACAGTTTTAGGGTACAGAATATTCTAACGTCTCTCTCAGAGGCTTTTTCTTACTTCCTGGAATTGTTTATCAGAACAGTCCTGTTTGTCTTACTATTTTCTTGGCCTCTAGATAGCTTTCCATAGCCAGGAGTAACTGGTTGCTTTGTTCAAATTCTGGAATAGAAAACTGGGTATGGGATTAAAATGGAAAGATGCGAATCAAGAAATATGATATGGAAATAACGTACAGTTTGTTTCCAAAGGATACAATTTTAATACAGGTGCAGTGTAATAGGCTGGTGTAACTTGGTCTTTCTGAGTACTTAACAACCATACTTAATGCCCATACCAATTTGGCTGAGGGACCTAAGGGATAACTTTGTTCCTTGACCTCAGAGGTCAACCAAGTCTTAGGGGATTATGCATGGTGGCATCTCTTGAAATGTTCTGCAAATGTGGGTCACCAGTCTTCCTGTTCAGGGAGGTCCTGGAGATCCACTAATGGGACTTCAGCCAGTGTCCAGTCTATAAAGAGGAGAGTCTGCTCATGCTTCAGAAAAGGAACCCTGGTCTAGCAAGACCTGATTTTGTCCTTGAGTGGATGGAACTGGTAAATGAAAAGCTGAAAGGAGCAAGGGGCTCCCCCCTCCTCCCCCCCAAAATAAACCCCGAGAGACTCCCGAGGACCAGATCATCAACTGACCTTGAGAAAACAAAAACCTTGGTAAATCTAGGCTAACTGTGTGACCTTAAGCATCCAAAAGGAAAGTATAACCAGATACAAATTATCAGTAAGATCAGAGAAACTGTACTGACCTTGAGAAAACAAAAACCTTGGTTAATCTGAGCTAACTGTGTGGCCTTAAGCATCCAAAAGGAAAGTACAACCAGATATAAATAATCAGTAAGCCTACAGAAACTGTACTGTAGACATAGAACTTGAGATCTTAGTAGAAAGACAAAAAGAAAAAAGAGAGTACTGTTATTTGGCCTATCTTCAATTCTTACTGGCAAGTGCATCTACTCTGTGGCTGCCACCGCTCTGGGCACTCCTCAAAGACATGAGACACAGCTTTTTAACTTTCCAGTATGGACTGAAGACTCATGTCTCTCCAAGAATCCTCCAAACCTTCAATGCCAGGTGGTGACTACTGAGACACCCAGCTTGTGGACTAAACAGCTAAGGGGATGTCAGCCTCGTCAGAATATAGACTGCCATTGTTGGACTACCTGGGCTGTATCATGGAGACCAGTGCAGGGGGATCGAGACAGGACCTGTGCTTTCTGGATGTCATTTGGGGGACCATGGGAGGGAAAGACCCCCATGTGGAGCAAAAGTGCAGGACTGATGGTTGTTTTGGATTGCCAAGGAGGAACTTTCCAGTACTTCCTTAAGGAAAACATGATATCTTTTAGAAAAAAAATCCTCCAATTCAAGTGACATGTGTATGTATGTATGTATGTGTATATATATGTATATATACTGTAGCAATACAAGTTGGAGAGAACGACAACAAAAGAACTGAAAAAAAACTCTGGAAAGATTCAGAAAAAGATGCAGGACATGTATGGCAGAGTGCAGGGACTCGGGTGGGGTGGAGGGCATGGAAAGGGAAGCGACTCTAGATTCGATTGAGAAATGATGTATGACCTATGGAAAAAGTTTAATAACAATAAAAATTTGAGAAAAATAATAAGTAAATAAATAAATAATAAAAATTAAAAAAGAAAACTGGGTTGGCTATACTAAGTGCTTGCTGTGGTAGCGGGTGTTGCATGTGTACACATTCCTTCCTCATCAGACTCAGAGTAAACATGTTTCCTTGTGGGAAGTGGGAGGCGACTGTAAACTGACAGGTGAACTAGCTGAACAGACTATCTTCCTGCTGTGTTCCCCAACATTTTTGTATTTAGTTTCTCAATATTAAGAAAAATGTTTTGATTTATTTATTTTAATGATGTGAATCTGTGTTGGAGTATTCGTACATGAGTGAGGTGTCCCCAGAGTCCAGAAGAGGGTGTTGCGTCCCCTGGAACCAGAGTTACAGGTGGTTTTGAGGTGTTCTGCATGGGTGCTGGGAACCAAACTTAGGTGGTCTGAAATAGCTGCACATGTTCTTAACAACTGAACCATTTCTCTAGTTCCTCAGAAAAATAAGTTTGTGTAACCTTCTTAGTGCTTATGAAGTAGTTCTTTAAAATCCAGCACAAAACCCAGGAGCCTCACGAGCATTGCTCATTCCCTTTCCTCCTCTCCCTCATGCCAGGATGTCCCAGTACCTTAGAGTCCCGGATGCTTAGTGTTTCCCCAATCCTTGCTTTTCATTTTCTCATCTTGGTTTGGTTTGGTTCTGTTTTTTGTTGTTGTTGTTGTTGTTGTTTGAGATAGGATCTTCCTGTAGTGTTAGCCTGCCTGGACCTTGTGATGTAGACCAGGCTGGCCTCCATCTCATAAAGATATGTCTCTCTTCTTCCCAAGTGCTGGGATTAAAGGCATGTGCCACCATTCCTGGCTAATTGGATTACTATTAATCTGCTTGTGCCTTGTATATTTTTTAAAGCAGAATTACCATAGTTACATAGATTTGAAACAAGAGAGATATCATATTTTTAAAGGATTTATGCTATTTTATTTTTCACCCAGTTTCTCACAATGTCTACCATTTTGTGACCACATTGTGTGGGCCCAGGTATAAGTTGACCCCTGTCCTGGTTCTAGTAGAAAATAAGGTCAGTAATTTCATATATATATATATATATATATATATATATATATATGAATGTCTATGCACATTGACTTGACCTTACCTGGAGTTTTTGTGTTCTAATGTTCAGAGAACTGTTTTGATTTGTTTGTTGAGACATGGTCTTACTCTGTAGCTTAAGGTGTCCTGACACTCCACATAGCCCAGGCTGCCTCAAACTCATGTCAATCCTCCTGCCTCACTCTCCTGAGTGTTGGGATTATGGGCATGAACCACAATACCCCTCGCTATGGTGCTTCTTTTCCTTCTCAATCAGTTTGCTATTTCGAGGCCCAAAAATATTTAGTACAGCCCTGCAAACTGGAATATTAAGTGAGATCTTTTCTGACTGATCCTGAGGAAGCTCAACTCTGTGCCACCTCCAGAGAAGTGTTCCATGAGTCATAGATGTAGAGGTTCCACTGTAGATGTGTCACTTAGGGCTAGGCATTTCTCAGATGTATGTTCTCTGTGGGTGACCAGTTGTAGATCACTTTACTAGCCTCCATCTGTTGCAAAAAGAAGCTTCTTTGATTAATGGTATATGGTACATTTGTCGGGGTAGAAGACTTGTCTCCCAATATTTCTTATATAAAAGTTTATTGTAAGCCGGGTGTGGTGGCGCACGCCTTTAATCCTAGCACTTGGGAGGCAGAGGCAGGCGGATCTTTGTGAGTTCAAGGCCAGCTTGGTCTACAGAGTGAGTTCCAGGATAGCTGAGGCTACAGGGAGACCCTGTCTCGAAAAGCCAAAAAAAAAAAAAAGTTTATTGTATAATCAAAGTTCAAATGCTTTTGTTCTGAACATAGTAACAAGGTGTTTCTGTTCCGAGAGTATTCAGATTCTCTTGGAGGATCGATCACAGGGCATTACAATGTTGGGAGAAATTCTATGATAGGGAAGAATTAATTGTCACTAATGCACCTAGTTTAAACACCTATATCAGTCTTCCAGAGGAAGTTCCTTGAATGAATAAAGGATCAGTAAGGATTAGCAAGGAAGCAGTAGGAGTCATGTGGAGAGGTAATTTGGTGAAGTTAATAGACATTTGAAAACCCAGAAGGAAAGAACTCAGTATTGTCCTAGGTTGAATATTTCCTGGTCACCAGTAGAAACAGCAAAGAAGTTAAGTGGGGGCTAGTCCTTGAAGGGACTTGGGATCCACACAAAAGACACTTGACTTTTTCCTGCAGTAGCCATCTCAGTCTTCAGTGTGCATTCAGATCAACTGGGACTCTCTGTACCATGCAGATTTGATTCTGATTCAGTTTTGGAGTGGAACTTGATATTTTGCAGTTCCGATAAACTCTAATTCTGCCCACATAAGGAGCACGTTCTGTATGGCATGCTCCTGGCTCCCCTGGTCCAACCAGGGAATTCATCCCTTCATCTATATAGGGACCAATGAATGTTCTCTTTGAACACAGCCAGGTTTCAAGGTGCATCATACCCTGTGGCTTTGAATAAAAAATTCAGGGAAGGTTCCCCTACTCTGGGAGACTGTCAGTTCTGCCTCTGTTACATCACAGTTTCCATTCCCTCTAGTTAAAATATGATTAGTATGAAGGAATTTCTATAATTGTTGCTTGCTATGGGAAACCCATGGGAAGATAAAATTTGTAAAATGACAGGTGAAAGGTTATCTACCTATATCTATCTTTTATCTATCCACACATATGTATGTATATACAATTTTTTTTCAGTTTGGCAATTGAACCTAGGGCCTTCCACATGTTACGCAACTGCTCTATCACTAGGCTATATCCATAGTCCTGAATAAATCATTTTAATATTGTCAAAGTCAGTCCTTGACTTTTTCAGACCCAAGCAGCCCATTCCTGAAAAATCTTCTACCTTAGGCAAAGTCCAGTTCTCATGTGATAGTGAGTGCTTATGATTCTGAGAACAAAGGGTCGACGGGAGGGGTTCACAGAGCATCTGCTCACTTGCCCTTTATTTTGCTGAGTCGGATGCAGGTGGTTTCGCTCACTGGAAGCATCTTGTATGTTGCCAGTGTGGTTTTACAAGCTAATGTTGGGATAGAGAACAAGTCTGTGAGGCAACAAATGGCTTTAATTCCCTTCTGCAGGTCAGTTTGTTCTAAATAGGCTTGTACTCCCTTCCGGCCCACTCATTTACATGCCCTACATTTTCCAAGCTAGCTAGCTCTTTTAGTAATTGTGGGGCTTTGGGTTTCAGCATCTGGGGGTGGTTATTAATGGAATTACAGCCAGGTGTCCCCCTCAGCTTTTTGGTTTCTTACTCGTTATCTTTCTGCTCTGACTCAATTAGACTGGGAGGGCTGAAGATGATTGTGACAAAGAATTTCGTTTCCACCCACTTTACTTTCCTGACTCCATTGATGGTGATGTTGCCCTCTTTGTTTTGTTAGGTTAATGTGGGTTTTTTTTCATAGCATTTATTGTTCAGTGAAACACTTAATTGAGCATTTTGACTCAACAAAACAAACCTTTCCAATGATTTCATCTGAAAATTCAGTTATCATTTGTGGATTTGTCTTCCAAAGAGGAAGTGAATGGAGATCAAATGAAATATTTTAGGACCAGGCAAGGTAGCTCATGAATAAAAGCACTTCCTGCAGAGCCCGGAAACCTGAGATTTTTTTTCCCCCTGGGAGCCACATGGTAAAAAGGGAGAATCAATGCCTACAAGTTGTTTTCTAACCTCCACACACATTTTGGCATACACACAGACACACTCATACACAGACACACACACACACACACACACAAATAGTTATAATAAAGATTAAAGTAAGTTTTATTTACTAAGGAGCATCTCCGCAATGCAAGTTCCTTAGTATCTAGTGGTTGAATTTCACTGCATCTTTTTATTTTTCTCACAAAGAACTGACTTGTAGGAGTTCTTTGCTTGACCTGACTTCTAGAACCAACCAAGAGGAGAGCTAGGGAAAGTCGCTGTGGAATTTGTGCAGCATGGGGATAAGCTTTTGTCTTTTGGCTCCATGGTGGAGGTGACACGATTAAAATTTTCAGAATAACGAGGAATCTATATCTATATCTTTTTTTTTTTTTTTTTTTTGTCTGTTTCCAGACAGGTCTCCCTGTAGCCCAAGCGGTCCTGGAACTCACCCTGTAGACCAGGCTGGCCTTGAACTCACAAGATCTGCTGCCTCGCTTACTGTGCTAGGATTAAAGCTTGGGCCACCAAGCCTGGGTAGGGGAATCTGTATCTTAAATTAATTTAATTTTATTTCTGTATGTGATTGAATGTACTGTCTGCATGCAAGGCGGTGCACCCGTGTCGTGCAACCTGCGGAGGTCAGAAGATGGGTGTCCGGATTCCCCGGAACGGGAGTTCTCCTGCATGGAGTTTCAGACGGTTCTGGCCGCCATGTGGGGTGCTGGGGATAGAACCAGGGGCCTCTCAAGAGCGGTCGGCGCTCTTAACCGCTAGGCCATCTCTCATACGCCTGGGAATTCCTCATGTTAACAGTATCTTTCTACCAGATGATTTTTATATGCACAGGCTTACAGATACTGACTTACATTATTAGCTGATTTCAATTTACTCTCATATTTAGAAACCAGTAAAGTGTTGGTCAAATATAGACAGTTTAGAAAGGAAAGTTCTTAAGGGGAAAAATAAATCATTAGACAATTTTGCAAGATTCATGTGGCAATTTAAAAAGTAGGTCTAGGTAGAGATAATAAGCACAATCAGAATAATTAGAAAATGTAGGTGATAAATGTAATTGCAATTATTTTATTGGTTAATATTGTTGGTATTTTAGGATCTGTGGTACATGAATTAATGGAAAAACTTACCAGCAGGTGGTAGCACTGGTTAACAAATATGCCTCTGGCTTACTAAGGAGACAATTCTGAATGGGCTATCAGCTATAGGATCCATAGCATTCAACTATGTCATAATATTAGCTGGGAATTGAAAGGCACGACTCCTGATGGCAGCTGTGTCACATGCAGTCCCCATCATTTTGGAAAAAGTACTGAGTCACATAGTGCTTGGATCTAAATAAGCTTTAAACAATGACTCTTCTGATTTATGTTGGGTTTTTTTTTTTTTTTTATGTGTATGAATGTACTGTCTGCATGCAGGTCTGTGTACCCGTGTTGTGCATTGCCGAGGAGGTCAGAAGAGGTTGTTGGATTCCCCTGGAACTGGAGTTAAAGACGGTTCTCAGCTGCCATGTGGGTGCTGGGAATCGAACCCGAGTCCTCTGCAAGAGCAGTCAGTGCTCTTAACCTCTAGGTCATCTCTCCAGCCTAAGGCTTCTGTTGTTTTATTTTATTTTATTTTTACAAATAAATAAATATGCTTCAATTGAAAAAAGTCAGTGATCAAACAGAATTGGCTTCACAAAGAACTGAGAAAAAATGTTAGAAAATGAAATGTCCAATATTTCTAACTACACCAAGTCCATTTTACTCTGGAAAAATTCCTGTATCCTAAAATAACTTGGTTTTAGCCAATTTTGCACCCATTTAGCTGAATGGTAACACCTTCACTTCAGAGTTTTTAATTCCATGATGTTAAAGTGATATGCCCATTCAGAAGTAATTCGGGTTCAAATTCTGATTTTAGCTATTTCCAGTGATAGTATGCAAACTCAGGTATTTGAACGGATATATCAACATAATTAGTTTTCTTTTTTATAATTAATTTATAATATTTTTGAGGCAAAATCTAGACCCATTCCCCCCACCACCCCACCCCCACAGAGCTCGGCAGTCTGCCAACATGCTTTTCATCTCTTTCTCAGTCTTTCTCAACTCCATGTGGAAGTTGACTGTATGAGCAGAAGTTCACTGTTTCGTCAGTTCTTTGATGCAGTCCCTTTCTGTTGTTGCTGTTGTTTCCAATATGCATCATCTCAAGTGCTTGGACAAAAGCTCAAGGGCCCGTGCACAAGAAAACTTACAACTAAGGAATTGGTACTAGCATCCACAACTGAGGGATACATTCATTCGTTGTTTTCTGGGACTGTGTTACGCACTCAGCATGATGTCCTCTAGCTCCAGCCAGTTTCTGCAAGGCTCATGATGTCTTTCTTTACTGCGGCATAGAACTCATTGTGCAGATGTACCACATTGTCTCTATCCACTCATCAGGTGAGAGGCATTTGGGTTGGTCCAGCTCTGCTATTGCGAAGAGAGCTGAAAGAAAACATGGCGTGCATGTATTTCTATACAGTGGGGTGAGCTTGAGGGTAACATGCCCAGGAGTGGTAGGCGGGTTGGTGGCAATTCCATTCGCAGTCTTCCAAGGGTTCTCAACATGCTTTCCATAGTGAATGCATGAGTTTTAACATTCCCACCACAGTGGATAGTGTTCCCCTTCCCCACAACCTCTCCAGCGCGTGGACTCATTTGTTTTCCTTGATCCTAGCCACCTTATTGGAGTAAGATGATATCGTGTGGTTTTTGATTTGCATTCCTTAATGATTTAGTGATGTTGAACACTTCTTAAGTGTTTTCCTCAGCCATTTCTAATTCCTCACTTGTGAATTCTCTGTTCAGCTCTTGCTCCATCTATTGAGTGGGTCAAATTTCTTTTTCTTTCCTTCTTTGTTTTTTGAGTAGTTTTATATATTCTGGAAATCAATGCCTTTGTCAGATGTTTCTGAGTGAAGGTTTTTTTCCCGACTCTGTGGATTTGCTCTTCACTTCCTTCATTTGTTTCTTTTGGATGTACAGAAGCGTTTGAGCTTAATGAGATCCCACTTGTCAATTGGTCAGCCTTATTTCTTGCGCAGCTCCTGTCTGATTTAGGAAGTCGTTCTACACCTATGTCTTGTAGTCTGGCTGCCAAATTTTTCTGCTATTGCATTCAGAGTTTGGGGTTTCACATTGAGGTCTTGATCCATCGGAGTTGGCATTTGTACAGGGTGAAAGGAGGGGTTTAATTTCATTCTTCTAAAGTGGCATCCAGTTTTGCCACACCACTTGCTGAAGATGCTGTCTTTTTCTCCATGGTGGCTTCTTGGCCCTCTTGTCAAATATAGATGGCTGAAATTGTATGGGTTCAGGGTTTGGATCTTCAATTTTGGTTCCATTGGTCAAAAGGCTGTTTTTGTGCCAGTACCAGGCTGTTTTTTTATGACTATCCCTGTAGTATAGTTTGATCTGGTTAGAGATTCCCCCCTGTGTAGCTCTTTCAGTCAGGGGTTTGTTTGGGCTATTCTGGGTCTTTTGTTTTCCAAATGAATTTAAGGACTTTTGTTTTTTCCAAGCCTGTAAAGAAAACCTTGGTGATTTTAATTGGGACTTCATTAAATCTGTACAAGATTTTGGGTATAATGGACATTTTTTTTACTGTATTAATTTTTCCCAACCATGAGCATGGGAGGGGTTTCATCTTCTGATGTCTTTTCAATTTCTTTCTTAAGGGTTTAAAATTTTTGTTATAGAGATCTTTGGTTCTTTGGTTAGGTTGTTCCTAAGTATTTTATTTGTTTTTGAGGCTATTGTGAGTGGGGAGGTCTTCTTGAATTCTTTCTCCAGTTGCTTGTTTTTTTTTCTTGTAAAGAAAGGCCAGTGAGTTTTTTTTTTTTTTTGGTCTTTTAGAGACAAAGGTCTCCCGATAGCCTCAGCGATCCTGAACTCACTATGAAGACAGGCTGGCCTTGAACTCACAAAGAGTCTGGCCTGCCTCTGCCGCCCGAGTGCTAGGATTAAAGGCATGGCCCCCATGCCCGGCGATGGCCATTGATTTTTTTTAGGTTAATGTTGTATCCTGCCACCTTTGTTGAAGCTATTAATTTATTTCTAGGATTTCTGGTGGCGGGTTTTTAGCATCCCTTAAGTAAACAATCATATCAGCAGCAAAATAGGGAAAGCTTGACTTCCTCTTTTCAAATTATACTCCTTTAATGTCCTTTTCTTGCCTTATTGCTCTAGCCAAGTATTTCAAGCACTATATTGAAGAGGAGTGGTGATAAGAGGGGGCAGCCTTGCCCGAGTTCCTACCTCTAAAGGAATGTTTCTGTCATTTTCCCCATTTAGGATGATATTGGGCTGTGGGTTTCCTGTAATATGGATTTGAATTCATTGAGGAATATCCCTCCAATCCAATTTTCCTTCTAGGAGTTTAATCATGAAGGGATGCGGGATTTTTGGTCAAAGGCTTTTCCAACATCAATTGGAGATGATAGTGTGTTTTTTTTTTTTTTTTTTTTTTTTTTTTTTTTTGTTTTGTTTTTCCTATGTTGAACCATCCCTGCATCTCTGGTAGGAATCCAAATTTGTTATGGTGAATGATCTTCTTGATGGGGGTCTTATGCGATTTGCCCAATACTCTTTTAAATTTTGGCATCTGTGTTCGTTATTAGGGAGATGGGTCTATAATTCTCTTTTTAGTTGGATCCTTTGCCTGGTTTGGTAATAGAGTGATACTGCCTTCATAGAAGGAATTTGGGGGGGGGGGGGCGGGGGAAGTGCAAGGGGCAGGGGAAGGCGGGGGGGGGGGGGGGGGGGGGGGAGGGGGGGGGGGGGGGGGGGGGGGGGGGGGGGGGGGGGGGGGGGGGGGGGGGGGGGGGGGGGGGGGGGGGGGGGGGGGGGGGAGGGGGGGGGGGGGGGGGGGGGGGGGGGGGGGGGGGGGTGGGGGGGGGGGGGGCGGAGGGGGGGGTGATTGGTAGCCTTCTAAACAGTGTCGGAATAATGGGTAGACTGTTGAAATGTTTTATAGAATTCTGCCGTGAACCTTTCTGGGCCTGGGTTTTTTTTATTGGGAGGTTTCTTATTACAATCTTCAATTCTTCATGTATTATGGGGTTTAAGCCGTGGATCTCTTTCTTGGTTGAGCTTTGGTGATTCCCCAGGATTTCAGATATTTATCATTTCGTCTATGTTTTCCAAACTTGGTAGAGTAAAGTTTTTTGAAGAATAGGTTTTTCCTGGATCTTTTCTCTGTCTATTGTGATATTTCCCCCTTTTCATCACAGAGGCATTGATTGGGAGTTGCTCCTTCTTTCTGTTGGTTAACTGGGGCTAGAGGTTTGTCTATCTTTTCAAAGAACCAACTTTTAGATTCATAGATTTTTTTGTATGTATTGTTTTGCTTTGTTTCCTATTTCATTGATTTATGCCGTGATTTTTGTTTATTTCTTCCTGCCGTTTGCATTTAGGGGTCATCTGTTGGATTGCCTCTCAAGTGCTTTTTAGCTGTAGGTTGATCATTCACTTGTGCTCTTCTGTTTTTCTAATGTAGGCACCAGGGTCTATAAATGTCCCTCTTAGGACGGCTTGTAAGGTATCCCATAGGTTTTTTTTTTTCTTTCTCCTCTTTTTCCTTGTCATTCAGTTCAGGAATGCTTTTATTTCTTTCTTATCTCTTCCGTGACCCATTCATGATCAAAGTGTGTTGGTTAGTCTCCATGTGTTCTTGTAGCAGTAGGGCTTATCTAGGTGGTGATGTTGAGCTTTATTGGCACTGGAGGTCTGATAGAAGGCATGAAATTATGTCAATCCTTTTTGTAGTCTTGTTGAGGTTTCGTCTGTGTCCCAGAATGTGGTCGATTTTGTAGAATGTGTTGCCGTAGGTTACTGAGTAGGAAGTGTAGTCTCTGGTATTATGGTGGAATATTCGGTAGAGGGCAATGAGGTCCACCCTTTTTCCATTTGTGTGTATCCATATCGGTCAGGTTCAGATATCTCTCTATTGATTTTTTGTCCTGTTGACCTATCCAAAGGCTCAGTGGGGTATTGAAAATCCCCTACTATGAGTGTACTGGGGTTAGTGTGGGGCTTGTGGTCCGGGAAAATCGTCTTTATAAAGTTTGGTGCACCAGAGTGTTGGGGCATATTATATTCATAATTGTGAAATCTTCTGATTTCATCTTGACTTTGAAGTCTTTTTCTGATATTAAAACAGCAACACCTGCTTTTCTTTTTGTACCATTTGCTTGGATATTTTTTTTTTTTTTCTCATTTTTTTTATCCTGAGATTGTGTTGATCACTGTTTTGGGGTTTGTTTCTTGGAGGCAGCAAATCAATGGACTCCTTGTCCAATCCAGTCAGTCTATGTCTTTTGTGATTGGGGAGTTTGTTCCATTAATAATTAAGGTTATGACCGATAGGGTTGTGTTGCTTCCTTTTGCATTTTATCCATTTGTGGTTTGGGTTTTAACAGTTTACTTCTGCCGTTATGCTTTTATTGATTTTTCTTTCTAGGTACCTGGGATGGTTGGCGCCTTTCTTCTGTCTTATGAATTGCCTTTCAAGTATTCTCTGAAGGGTTGGTTTTTCCGGACATTATTCTTTCAACTTGTTTATGTCAATGGAAGGTTTTTCTCTCCTTCAATTATAATGGACAATTTTGCTGGGTATAAGTAACCCGTTGGCATCTATTGTCCTTTATCACTGGGAATGCTTTGCTCCAGGTTCTTCTTGCTTTCACAGTTTGCATTGAGAAGTCAGTTGTAATTCTGATAGGTTTCCCTTTATAGGTCACTTGTTGTTTTTCTCTTGTGGCTTTAAGGATTTTGTCTTTGTTTTGGGTGTCTAGCATTTTAACTATGATGTGGCATGGAGAATTTCTTTTCTGATCTTGTCTGTTTGGAGTTCTGTGTGCTTTTTGTATTTGTATTGGTTTGTCCTTTTTTAGTTTGGGGAAATTTTCATCTGTTATTCTGTTGAAGATCTGATCAA
Organism: Rhizomys pruinosus; assembly: GCA_009823505.1. NCBI lineage: Eukaryota > Metazoa > Chordata > Mammalia > Rodentia > Spalacidae > Rhizomys > Rhizomys pruinosus. Next base: position 192,623 of record VZQC01007052.1, on the reverse strand, counting down.
TACCATTCTCTTGGGATTCTTCTCCTTCCTCTATTCCTATGTTGCAGAGGTTTGATCTTTTCATAGTGTCCCACAGTTCCTTGTTGTTCCACTTTTGTGTATTTTTAAATTTTTCATAATCTTTACTTGAGGTTTTTAGTTGTTCTGTGTTATCTTCCAGGTCTGATATTCTTTGTTCTGCTTCCTGCATTCTGCTTTTGAGGCTTTTTCCATTTCTTTCCTCTTGATTGGATGAGTGTTTGATTACCTTTTTCATTTCCTCTTCTGATTTCTTTAGTATTTCTACTTCTTTTTGGAGCTTCTCAATCTCTTCCTATAGCTCTTTGCTTCGCTGGTTGGATTCCTTATCTTTTTCAGCATGGGATCTTTTCAGTGTTTCTACTTCTGTCCAGAGTTTGTCATTCTCTCTCTCTAGGTCCTTCTGGAGTTCTTCATTCTCTTTTCTTAGTTCTTTGATTTGCTCTTTATAATCTTGTAGTTCTTTAAATATGTTCCCAATTATGTACGTTTCTGATATCTGTGTCCTGGGCCATCCTCAGAGGGATCCCACTGTAGGAATCTTCCATAGGGTTGGTAGAGCTTGGTGGGAGATTATCCTGCCCCTTCCCATGTTGTCTCTTCTTTGTGTTCCTGGCATATGCTCTTCTCCTTGCCTGTATTCCAATGTGATTCCTAAATGTCTCTTCACTGTGTTGAAGGCTTGCTTTGTTTGCCTCCTTCAGATGCTTTCATAATCCCAGTTTGGGGGGGGGGGTCTTTAGCAGGTACCTGTGCTTTAGCTGGTCTTGGGAGATCTCAGATCTCAAGACTCATACAACCCTCCCTTTTATACCAGCTGGGAGGATAACTCCGCCCCCACAGCCACGAAAGCCAATTAAGCCAAAAACAACTGGATTAACGGATTAACTATATTAATTCAATCAACAATCAGCCTTGCTGAAGCACCCAGTTCCTACCTACCTTGATGCGCTTCAGCTGGTCTCAGGAGATCTCAGATCAGCTTATGTTGTTTTAAAAAATCAAAAGAATGCCTGGCGTGGTGGCACACACCTTTGATCCTAGCACTTGGGAGACAGAGGCAGGTGGATGTCTGTGAGTTCAAAGCCAGCCTGGTCTACAGAGTGAGTTCCAGGACAGCCAGAGCTACAGGGAGACCTTGTCTCAAAAAGACCAAAAAAAAAAAAAAATCTAAATAACAAGTTTTGGGGAAATGGATGAGAAGAGTAGACGGCTGTGTCTGGTGTGGGCTCTTCTCTTCTCACCCCTCCCTTGCCTGGTGTTTATTTCTTGGCATCCAAACATATATTTTCAGATATGTTCCCATTAGAAATAACATGATAATCATGTGTGATCTTAAAAGTGTACACTCAAAAATGTCAAATGATTTCTTATCACTTATGTCATAACAATTTTTGAATATGTTTCAACTGTTTCTTTTCCATGTGTTGTAACATGTTTAAAAAAGAAGGCAGAAACCAACTCTGGTATTGTTTGGTATTAGGAAAGTAATTCTAAAAAAAAAAAAAAAAAGGAAAGTAATTCTAAAAGTAATGCTTTATCTTATACAACTTTTTTTTTTTTTGCTTACCTTGTAGATATGTATAAACTAAAGAGGAAAATCTCAAGAGAATTCAAATAATATCTTCACAATATTTTTACAGGAGAAAAATCTCTCTCCACTACCATATTTAGAATACAGAAGTATAGTAAACTGTGCAATTACTTTTACTAAGTAACTACTTTGGGTAATAAATGGACAATCACTCAGATTAAAAAGCAAGACTAAGGCAGAGGCAGGCAGATCTTCGTGAGTTCAAGGCCAGCCTGGTCTACATAGTGAGTTCCAGGACAGCTGGAGCTATAGGGAGACCCTGTGTCAAAAAGACCAAAAATAAATAAATAAAAAAAAAAAAAAAAAAAAAAAAACAAGACTATTGGCTTGGATCTTTCGCTTCATTCAACAGATTTTATTGATCTTGTATAGTAGTCCAAGAATTGCACTAGAAATACAAGCCAGAGAAGGCACTCATAATTCCCAAAGTTGCCATTTTTCAAGTGATAAATACAAACAGGCTACAGAAGAGAACCTGGAAAGGGAAAGCACAAATAGGTGGGGTTTGACTTATACCCGAGCTGGAGGAGATGGACTGTGCTGCATGGTGTGGACAGAGAGGAAGGAAAGAGAACTGTGGGAAGAAGCAGATTGACAGACATTGTGATGTGGAGGTAAGTAGGATACAAGACTTATGAATACAGCTTTACATTACATCAAGGCTCTTAAGAAATTGCATCAACTTTTGCAATTACTTTGATTTGTTGTGTGTGTGTGTGTGTGTGTGTGTGTGTGTGGGTTTACTTATTGCTTCAGTTTCTTTGATAAAATACTGGCCAAAAGCAACATGTTTATTTGAGCTTCAGGTCACAGTCCATCCCTGAGCGAAGCCAAGGCGGAACCTGGAGGCAGGGAACTGAAGCAGAGATTCTGGCCCACTGCTTACTGGGCTTGCTTCCTGGGCTTTCTTAATTCAGACCAAGCCCATTTGCCTAGGGATTACATGGCCAAGAGTGGGCTGGAATCTTCTACATCAATTAGCATTGAGAAAATACCTCTAAAATATGGTTATAGGCCAATCCAATGAGATAATTCTCAGTTGAGGTTCCCGCTGTCACAAGTAGATTTAGGGTTGCTTTCAACTGACAAAAACTAACCAGGTCACGTAGCCCTCAAGTGAAAATTATAGTCTTGTACATTTTAGGTTCATAATGAGAACTAAACATGAAATTTAGGGCACAACAATCTGTTTGTTTGTTTTTTTGTTTGTTTGTTTTTGAGCATGATCGATTTGTAGCACCAGCTGCCTGGAACTCAGGCTTAATCTCAGAGAGATCTGCCTGCCTGTGTTTCTGAAGTACTGAAATTAACAAACTCTTGATAGAGAATAACAAAATGGTTTTCTTGAGATAGATGAAAAATAAAGGAGAGCTGTTTATTGCTCTCAAGTTTGGATGCTGAGTATTGGATTTATTAGAGTAGAAAAGGAGAAGCACAGATTCTTACAGAAAGAAATGTCAATAAGAAGATATATAAAAGGTGTTGTAACAGCTGTTTCCAGAGAAAAAAAAAAAAAAAAACAGCTTCAGTGCAGTGGAATGGAGGCATTAAAGGAACATATCTCAAGAGTACAATGTGACACAATGTGACCTTGGGTTTGAGTAACTGACTTGGAAAGACTTGGTGATGAGTTGGATGAGATCAAGAGAGAGAAAAGATTAAACAGTTATTCAAGTAACATGAGTCTGGGGAACAATGAGGAAGGCCACATCTTTGACAAAAGAGTTATTTTTTAAGCATGTCTGAGGAAATCAAATGCATTTATTCTTATGGGAATGAGCCAGTAGGAAGATACAAAGCATCAGGCAAAAGGGGCCAAGATCAAGGCTGAACATTTCTTTTGGGAATAATCTGTTGACTTTTAAAGTGTTCATTGAAACCAGCTGCTTTAGTGTGGTCCCCGTCGTAGGGACAATTGCACTGACAATCCTATACCATATTCCAAGAAAGACTATCCTTAGGGCTTATAGGAACATTTGAGGGAATAATATACTTACAAACTTCACAGCAAGCCAAACTCTATTTACATGAACTTGGAAGAGCAACTTCCTCTTCCTGTACAGAGATTTTTCTCATGTCTTTAAAGTTCCATTCTNAAAAAAAAAAAAAAAAAAAAAAAAAAAAAAAAAAAAAACAAGACTATTGGCTTGGATCTTTCGCTTCATTCAACAGATTTTATTGATCTTGTATAGTAGTCCAAGAATTGCACTAGAAATACAAGCCAGAGAAGGCACTCATAATTCCCAAAGTTGCCATTTTTCAAGTGATAAATACAAACAGGCTACAGAAGAGAACCTGGAAAGGGAAAGCACAAATAGGTGGGGTTTGACTTATACCCGAGCTGGAGGAGATGGACTGTGCTGCATGGTGTGGACAGAGAGGAAGGAAAGAGAGACTTTGGGAATGAAATCACATTGACAGACATTTGATGTGGAGGTAGTAGGATACAATACTTATGATTACAGGCTTTACATTACTCAAGGCTCTTAGAAATTGCATCACTTTTGACAAATTACTTTGATTTGTGTGTGTGTGTGTGTGTGTGTGTGTGTGTGTTGGTTTACTTATTGCTTCAGTTTCTTTGATAAAATACTGACCAAAAGCAACATGTTTATTTGAGCTTTCAGGTCACAGTCCATCCCTGAGCGAAGCCAAGGCAGGAACCTGGAGGCAGGAACTGAAGCAGAGAGTATGGCCCACTGCTTACTGGCTTGCTTCCCTGGCTTTCTTAATTCAGACCAAGCCCATTTGCCTAGGGATTACATGGCCAAGAGTGGGCTGGAATCTTCTACATCAATTAGCATTGAGAAAATACCTCTAAAATATGGTTCATAGGCCAATCTGATGGAGATAATTCCTCAGTTGAGGTACCCTCTTCCCAAGTACTTTAGTTGCTTTCAAACTGACAAAAACTAACCAGGTCACGTAGCCCTCAAGTGAAAATTATAGTCTTGTACATTTTAGGTTCATAATGAGAACTAAACATGAAATTTAGGGCACAACAATCTGTTTGTTTGTTTGTTTGTTTGTTTGTTTTGAGACATGATCTCTTTGTAGCACCAGCTGCCTGGAACTCAGGCTTAATCTCAGAGAGATCTGCCTGCCTGTGTTTCTGAAGTACTGAAATTAACAAACTCTTGATAGAGAATAACAAAATGGTTTTCTTGAGATAGATGAAAAATAAAGGAGAGCTGTTTATTGCTCTCAAGTTTGGATGCTGAGTATTGGATTTATTAGAGTAGAAAAGGAGAAGCACAGATTCTTACAGAAAGAAATGTCAATAAGAAGATATATAAAAGGTGTTGTAACAGCTGTTTCCAGACAGCTTCAGTGCAGTGAATGGAGGCATGAAAAGGAACATATCTCAAGAGTACAATGTGACACAATGTGACCTTGGGTTTGAGTAACTGACTTGGAAAGACTTGGTGATGAGTTGGATGAGATCAAGAGAGAGAAAAGATTAAACAGTTATTCAAGTAACATGAGTCTGGGGAACAATGAGGAAGGCCACATCTTTGACAAAAGAGTTATTTTTTAAGCATGTCTGAGGAAATCAAATGCATTTATTCTTATGGGAATGAGCCAGTAGGAAGATACAAAGCATCAGGCAAAAGGGGCCAAGATCAAGGCTGAACATTTCTTTTGGGAATAATCTGTTGACTTTTAAAGTGTTCATTGAAACCAGCTGCTTTAGTGTGGTCAAAGGTAGTAGGGAAAAGTGGAAAATGAAAATCATATAAAATATTCCAAGAAAGACTATCCTTAGGGCTTATAGGAACATTTGAGGGAATAATATACTTACAAACTTCACAGCAAGCCAAACTCTATTTACATGAACTTGGAAGAGCAACTTCCTCTTCCTGTACAGAGATTTTTCTCATGTCTTTAAAGTTCCATTCTTCTTGAACATTGTCATGGGTAGAATCAAACTATGATTCCTGTTGCCAACAAATAACTAATTTAATATCTGGCTGAAGACATGTGTAGTGTTGTCAAAAAGAGGTACCTCACATTCTATTAAATGAGGTTTGCCATTTAAAGAAAGTGGTTTGATTCGTCAGAACAAGTTGACCACCCATAAAACATGCAAAAAGATGGATAAAACCCCTTCCAAATCCTCTGGAAAGACTTCTTGAGATCTATGAGTTGAAATATTGGAAAAATATGCCACACTTGTTTCTATCACATGCTTACAATATTGTGTTGATATCATGTTTTTTAAACTGGGCTGTGAACCTAACTAAATGCTTAGGGGATTTAAAGAAAACGTTATTTCAAAAATAGTGATACTGGCATCTAAATAACATATAAATCATATCAACTTTTCCAAATATATTCACTCAAAATAAGCACTGTGATCATGTTAAAGAACATTTCTGTGCCTGTGAAGAGCTGCCAATACTGTGCCTTCGTATTCCGTCTCTCCTGCTCTCTGGCCCCTGGCAATCACTATACATCTTCCTATTTAACTACTTCATTATAACTTCTCTAGAATTTCATATCGATGGAATCATGCAGGGCTGTGCCTGATTTCTTTTGCTTAGCATCTGCTTGTAATATTAACTGTGTGTACCACTGTGACTATACCTGTCTGTCATTGTGGTTTTCAGCAGGCTGAGGCAGAGGGATCATGCTTGTAAGGGCAGACTAGACTGCAGAGTTAGTTGAGGCCAGCTTAGCCTATATACAGAGACTTGTGTCTAAAATATATGAAATAGAATTCATTTGTGATGGATATATAAGAAGTCTTTTGTTCTCCATCCCTTTATTATTAAACATAATACTTTATTCAGAATTAGGATATTTTCTTGACATCTTATCCCATCTTCCAACTGAGGTCACCACATCGCATCTAGCTATTAGGACTTTTTAAATTCTCACAGGCTGAAATTGTTTCTCAAACGTTTTTTTTTTTTTTTTTTTTTCCTTTTTGATGACATTGACAATTACGATGCATATTTGACAGGAATTTTGGAAAGTGCCTCTTGAGATTAGTTTGTCAAATAGTTTCCCTATGGTTTGGGATGGGTTAGGGTTTCCGTTCTATGGCTGTATAACCACAGGGGCTGTGTTGACTAGATTCTTGTCACCGTGAAAAGAAAAATACCAGTGACAACTTAATGGATAATTCATTTAGGATCGTGGTATCATAGGCTTTCACTGCATGGTTTCTTGGCCCTGTGCATGGGGGCTACAACATTATGGCTTTCAGGGCAAGTGGCAGATGTGACATACAGGAAATAGAAAAAGACATAGGGCCAGACTAGGGACAGGAAAGCTCCAAATGACCCCACTCCCCGTGGTCTACTTTTTAAAGATAAATCCTAAAGTTTCTAGAGGCTTAAAAATAGTTCCCTACATTAGAAACCATATACTCAACACAGAAGCTTGTAGAGTAAATTTCATCTTCAATAATATTAAGCTCTTGGGGCCCAAATGCTCTCAAGTTCTGGAGGATAAGCAAGACTTACAGCAATAGCCTGGAGCTTTTGTGGGTTTATGGGACCACAGTGACCAACAGAAAGTTCATTTCAGGCATTGGACTTCTCATTTGGTAGCCTATAGTTTCTAGTAGGAACATTGTTGACCCATTATAGGGTAACTAAATTAAATTCTTTATATATGTATTTAATTTAGGAAGCTATACAATAGTAGTTTCCACATGGAAACAAAAAGATGTATCCCTTTTCATCTTTCCTGTAACATTAGTACATTACTTCCCCTCCTTTATATCAGTATGTCCTATCTTCCCTCCCCTGAAAACACAAATCCTACTCCTTTCCTATGTATCTGACTTCTATAAGGATTATAAATGAAGTGCACATATCTAAATATTCAGAGTGAAGATGTGATGTTTGTCTTTCTATATCTGGGTTACCTCACTCATAATGATTGTTTCTAGATCTTTCCATTAACATGAAGACTTCATGATTTCATTTTTTTAAAAGCTGAGTAATATTCCATTATGCAAAGGTACTACATTCTCATTATCCATTCATCTGTTGATGGACATCTAGGTCGTTTCCATTGCCTGGCAATTGTGATCAGAGCACCAATGAATACAGATGAGCAAGTATCTCAATAGTAGGATATGGAGTCCTTTGCATATGTTTCCGAGAGTGGATCATGTGGTAGATATATTTCTGGCCATTTGAGAAACTCTACACTGACTTCTCCAGTAGCTGTGTCAGTTTGCACTCCCACCGGCAGTGATGAAGTGCTTCCCTTCCCCTACACCCATGCCAGCATTTGGTGTCGTGTACTGTTCTGAACTTAGCTGTTCTGGCTGGGGTAGGATGAAATCTCAAAGTAATTTTAATTTACATTTCTATGATGGCTAAGGATATTGAACATGTATTTTTCATGTCACTTGTACTTTATATTTCAGACTCTGTTAGATCCCATTGCTGAAGACAACATGTCCTTAGGTTATAGGACCTAGAGAAACAAAGCTGGTAGTGATAAGGAAGCTTCATTTCTACTGGCTAGATTTCATAGTGCTGGAAGGTACTACTCAAACTACCAGAAGAGAAAAGTAATCATCAGTCTTACCCAGCTAGGAACCCCACGAGCTACAATAAAAACCAACCTGGCAGGATATTCCCATTGGCCCAATAGTGGCTTGAATTTAACTAGCCACTTTCTGATTGGATTAAGGCCCACTCCACAAGATGGAGACCATTTGTGGCAGCATTCGTGGGGCATAGAACCTGTGGTTAGACAGATCCTAGTCTCTATGGGAGAGTCTACTGCTTCTATTCTTTTTTTTTTTTTATTGACAGTTTGTGCATTTCGTACATCATTTTCCAATTCAGATCAGGCATATTTCCCTTTCCCTTCCCCCCCCACCCCCACCCCTCTAAATGGACATAGTATTAAACTGACTTCTAACGACTTACCCTCATACCCACAGATAGGTGGATTTCTCAACCGTCATCAGAGAAGCTGCTTCTTGCAGCACATGGTGATTAAGAGAGAGACCCAAGAGACCCATAACTGGTCAATATGTAGAGAATAATAAGTGGGCAATCTGTACCACACCCTGTGCTGGATAGCTTTAGTGTCAACTTGACACACCTGGGTTTAGGGAGCCTCAATTAGGGAATTCCCTCCATTGGACTGGCCTGTGCCCATGTCTGTGGGGCATTTTCTTGATTGTCGAATGAGGTGGGAGGGCCCAGCCCATTGTGGGTGGTGCCACCCCTGGGGAGGTTGTTCTGTATTGTATAAGAAAGCAGGCTTATAGCCAGGGCATGGTGGTGCAGGCCTGTAGTCCCAGTGCTTGGGATGCAGAGGCAGGTGGATATCTGTAAGTTCAAGGCCAGCCTGGTCTACATAGTGAGTTCCAAGACAACTGTGGTGACAGGGAGACCCTGTCTCAAAAATACCAAAAACAAACAAAGAAACAAACAAAAAAAACAGGCTGAACATGAACAGGGGACCAAGCCAAAAAGTAGCATTCCTCCATGGCCTGTGCTAGGATCATGAGGTATTGCTATGAAGACCTGAACCAAGTGTTTTGGGGAGGATTGTGGAAGCATTTGGAAATTGATCTAGAAAAGCTATTGAGTGCTTAGAGTTTGTTGTTGTGGAACTTAGAATAGTTATACTGAAAGAGTTGAAGTCAATGGAGGCCTAGCTTGTGAAATTACAAAGGGAAGTAGAGAATAATATTGGGGTTGTTTGTGTGATATTTTAAATTGGGAATCTGTGGGTTCTGGTCAGCTGGGGCTGAAGAATCAGCTGTGATTAAGAAGAGACCAGGACCTGAAGTGAAACCTTTGTCTTACTGGGACAACCGATGTTGGTTAGCTGGGGATAAAAAATCAGCTATAAGTATAAAAAGACCAGCATCACTGTGGTGAGACCTTCTGGAAAGAATTTCTTCAGGGTCAGCACACAGAAGCTGTGGTCCAGAAGAGGACTGAGCCTCCGTCTCAAGCCAGAAGCAAGACTTGGTAAGAGTCTCCTATATGGTTCTGGTGTTGAAAGTCTGAGGGAGCACAGAGAGCAGCTGGGGCTTGGCACTGTGGGAGGCTATGAAAGGCCATTGGTGAAAGTGTAGCATCAGTTTTAGTGGAGATGCCAGCTTTTTGGCGATGCCAGGACAATAGGAATGACCACCAAGGGCAGCATCAGGTAAGGAATGAAGCTGGCCTGGGCCTGCAAGATGAGCTGTGGGTGCCATGTATGGCAGAGCCAGAGAAGTGGATCTGCCAGAGCTCTAGGGCCCAGAAGATCACGAGTGAATCCCAGGTGTCCATTCCTGAGCTACTTTGTTAGACTTAGGTTTTGCTTGGGTGTGCCCAATTCTTCCCTTTGAAATAAGACATGCTAAATCCAAAACATGTTTAGGGATTCACATTTTGACAGTAGAGTTGTATGCAAGTAAAGAAAACATATTAGTTTACATTCCTTCACTGTGCAAATTGATGTGTAACATCAGGCATTATATTTACTAAAAAAGAAAGAAAAATTGAATTATTCAGTTTACCTTACAAATAGAGATTTGGTGGTACAATCTACAAATGAGGGACACCATACGTCATTTGTTTTTCTGGGACTGTGTTACTTCTCTTAGCATAATGGCTTCTAGTTCCATCCATTTACCTGAAAGTTCATGATGTCATCTATCTTTATCGCTGCATAGAATTCCAATTTGTAGATGTACCACATTTTCTTTATCCACTCCTTGGTTGAGGGACATTTGGGTTGCTTCCAGCTCTTCACTATCATGAAAAGAGCTACAACAAACATAGATGTATATGTATCTCTGAGATGGTATGAATCTTGTGGGTATATACCCAGGAGTGGTATAACTGGGTCAGGTGGTAGGCTCATTTTGAGTCTTTTAAGATTTCTCCACGCTGCTGCTCTCCATATGGGTTGTACAAGTTTGCATTCTGACCAGCAGTGGATGAGTGTTCCCCTTTCCCCACAACCTTTCCATGTTTGGTATTCTTTGTTTTCTTAATCATAGCCAGTCTTACCAGAGTAAGATGAAATCTTAAGGTGGTTTTAATTTGCATTTCCTTAATTATTAGTGACCTTGATGTTTCTCAACCATCTTTATTTCTTCATTTGTGAAGTCTCTGTTCAGCTCTTTACTCCAACTTTTGAGTGAGTCATTTGTTTTCTTGCTACTTTTTGTTTGTTTGTTTGTTTGGCCTCCTTTGTTTTTTGAGTAGTTTATATACTCTGGATATTAATGCTCTGTCAGATGTTGTTTGGCCTCCTTTGTTTTTTGAGTAGTTTATATACTCTGGATATTAATGCTCTGTCAGATGTTGTTTGGCCTCCTTTGTTTTTTGAGTAGTTTATATACTCTGGATATTAATGCTCTGTCAGATGTATCATTGGTGAAGTTTTCTCTCTTCACTTCTTTGTTTCTTTCCCTGTACAGAAGCTTTAGAGTTTAATAACCTCCCACTTATCAATTGTTCACCTTATTTCCTGCACAGCTGCTATCTGACTCCCTTCTTGGCTCAGCTCCAGGACTTGTCTCCTGCAGGCTGACAATCTCTAGGCAAGAAGGGGATAGGGAAAACTGCAGGAGATCACCCATAGAGAAATGAGCAGACTCACACACGTGGAGAGCAGGGAAGATAGTAATTCCATTTGATTTCTGTCAGTGAGGTCTATATATTGAAGGCTACTGTGCTCTGGGCAAGGAAATGGGGGCAGGAGGGTGTGAAATGTGGAGAAGGGAAGTGTGAGCCATCTTGCCTCCTACCAGGAACAATGAGCTACTGGAGCTACTGTTTGTGTAAACAGTAAACTGGAGATGTGACATCTTTGCTCAATACATCAAAGGAAGAGGCCACAGGGTTAGGAATTTGCAGAAGTAGGCAGGCAGGAAAAGGCTGCCTGTCCCAACCTCACAAAGAGGCCCCCTGGGGCAGAATTCTGCAGTTCTCCTGCTTCCAGCCAAGTAAACTCCTATCCCCACATACAAATTAATCCATATGAGAAAAAAATACAAAAAATGATGAAATAAATTATAGATCTTAATAGCTGTAGGGCCAAACTATATCCATAGATAGGAAGAATGGTTACATAGATAAGTCATTTCCTGAAGTTGTCAGTTCTTACAAATATAATCAATATATTTCACACAATCACAAAAAAAGAAATAAGACAGTACTTGTTTTGGATTTTATAGTGTTAGGGTCTGAGAATCCACACCAGACACACCAAAGGATGGAAAACCAAGACTTTATTTTGGGAAAAAGTAAACCAGCATGCTGGGGTGGGAGGGAAAAGGCTCTGACCATGATAATTTGGCTCGCAGGCATTTTAGTTTTATACAGGGTCTAGGGGAATTTTAGTGGGGTTTGGGTAACTTCTAGCCTTATTGGTTAATAGCAGAGTTACAGCTCATGGTTAGGTCAACCCACCTGCTCCCACATCCAAAGGTTATCTTTAGACACAATCCTGTGACTGAAAGGAGGAAATGCTGAGTCAGTCCACCTGCTCCCACATACCAAAGGTTATCTTTAGACACAATCCTGTGACTGGAAGGAGGAAATGCTGAGTCAGTCCATCTGCCCCCACATACCAAAGGTTATCTTTAGACAAAATCCTGTGACTGGAAGGAGGAAATGCTGAGTCAGTCCACCTGCCCTCTCATATCAACAGTATCAACAGTTATCTTTGTAAGGTTATGGCACGCTCCCCCCAGAATGAAAGGCCACGAGGTCTAAGCTCTTCGGAGCAAAGTTTAATTCAGGGTAGCCAGGCTAGGCTCAGGGGATAGGTAGAGCCAAGCTCAGAATGGCGTCTGTCTTGGGAATTTAAGGGAGAAGGTGGGAGTGGGATTCAGTGAGAGTGGGGGTGGGTAGTGCACTCTGCAGGAGTCTGGAGTCTGGCTTTCAAAAAGGCAGAAGATTCCTGAATAATCGGTGATGGCCCGTTTTAGCATAGCCAAAGGCTGGCCTGGTAGAGCAGGATCCTGGACACCACCTGTCTTTGGTGTCTCTGCATTCCAATGGGCTTCTGGATCTCACAACCTGACAATCTTTAGACAAATTTAAATTTTATTAGCTGTTCTTGAGGCCTCAATAAACTGACCTTGAGCAATTGACCTTTCCCCTGAATTGGGCAGGTTCCAGTAATTGCTTAAAATGGTGGATATACTCAAAATGGACTTAGTGTGGGCCTCTCTTACAATAGGACCCCACAGAGCCTTAAAAGAGATTGTGAACTTAAAAAATTTTTATTTTTTATGTGTATGAATGTACTGTCTGCATGTAGGTTGGTGCACCCATGTGGTGGAATGCCATGGAGGTCAGAAGGGGGTGTCAGATTCCCCTGGAACTGGAGTTAAAGATGGTTCTTAGCCGCCATGTGGGTGCTTGGAATTGAACCTGGGTCCTCTGTAAGAGCAGTCGGTGCTCTTAATCGCTGAGCCATCTCTCCAGCCCCAAGACTGTGAACTTTTAAATGTTTGGATTTTTTTTTTAACTCATGGAGCTTTTAAGGTTATACTTTCTTACGTTGTGATATTAACATCATACCTTGTGGACAAGAAATGGAAAGCTTATGGTTTAATAGTGATGTGTTTTGTGTATCAAGTTGACAAGGAGTCAGTTGTGCTGGATAGCTTTAGTGTCAACTCCATACACCTGGGTTGAAGGAGCCTGAATTGGGGAATTGCCTCCACTGGACCATCCTGTGGCCATATCTGTGGGACTTTTTTTTTTTTTGGTCTTTTTGAGACAGGGTCTCGCTATATTCCCAGCTATCCTGGAACTCCCTGTGTAGACCAGGCTGGCCTTGAACTCACAGAGATCTGCCTGCTTCTGCTGGGACTAAAGGCATGAGCCACCACACCCAATGTTGGGGCATTGATTATTGAGTAATGTGGGAGGGCCCAGCCCACTGTGGGTGGTGCCACCCTGGGCACGTTGTTTTATATTATATAAAAAAGCAGTCTGAGCATGGGCAGGGGACTAAGCCAGTAAGCTTGTGCTTTAGTTCCTGGGGAAGGCTTCTGCTAATCACAAATGTGCCCCTTACCACCTGGAAGCTGAGGTTGGAGGGGACAGGGGCATGCAGAACATCAGTTCATTTACCCAAGGACTCGGGTTTGAATAGACCAAAAGTTGGCAGCCTTTTGCAAGCCCACATCAAAGCAACATTCCAAGAGAAAGCTTGAAAAAACAAGAAAGACGTGATCTTTTACAGACTTCCAGATAAGATGCCCCAGCTCTCTGGTGGGAAACCTAGGTCAGGTTCAGGAAGAGTGACCACATACACCTAGCTGGGACCCTCCCTCTGCTCCTGAGGCAAGTTTTTTTTCTCCTGCCAATGTCTGGAGATCCAGAAAAGCTTTCAGTCCACCTGTCCATAGTCCTCATGAAAGTGTCAGCCTTGAACAACACATTTCCCAAGGTCTACCTTGTACACAGCCCTCTGTCTAATATGTGTATGTATGTGAAGACAAATTTCTACTTATATGGTGGATATTTCCTACTATTCAGCAAATCCAGACCACATCTTGAATGTTTATCATTTTGAAAACTTTTTGACATATTGCTTCCTGATTGCTTGTATTTTAGAAAAAACCAAATGCTTCTATCATGGTATTTGCTACTATAAAAATATCAAAATGTTCAAAATGTGAATATTGTTTTCTGGTATAGACTGCAGGTTTGGCTAGCGTACTAGCAGGCTAGTCATTTCAGGTGGGGTGCCACTAATCTCCATGCGTGGCTGTCTGTGGAACCTTGGTCAACCTTGGAATGTTTCTGGTTTGCTGTAGATTTGCTATTTCTCCTCTTCCACAGGCTTTCATTAAGTGAAGGTAGGCGCTACTATTACAAGGCACATGTGCTTGCTCTGACAAGTGATTAAAATCCACTTTCAGACTTTCAACTCTTTCCTAATCCATGTGTTAACATGAGAGCATGTGTGAGAAAAAAAGATAACTTTTAATGCTAATTCAGATCTTTTTTCCCTGTATACAGCCCAAGCTGCTTCTTATAGGAGGCCATGTTTTCTCATCCCTTTGTGGATGCTAGTTATAAGGCAAACTGAGCAACATCAATGTTATATACCCCTTTCCCTGAAAGCAACTGTGCTTTTATCATATAAATCCCTTAACAGGCTCTAGAATTAACCCACCACTTATTTTTTAGACTTTTTAATCTTGGTATATAGGTAGAGGATATGTAGGAATATTTTAGAGTAATATAAATTTAAAAAGGAAAAATGGGAATCCTGAAATATGATATGGAAATGACAGTTTGTGTACAGATGATATAATGTTGGTATAGGTGTGATGTGTGTGTGTGTGTGTGTGTGTGTATATATATATATATATATATATATATAT